>OX457026.1:44730498-45325055 GCA_949752745.1 Protula sp. h YS-2021 | reverse complement strand
TATATAAAATATATAAGTGCTTAATAACTGCAAGTAAATTTATTATTTGGTGCAATGATTTCCTTACTTTGAATACCACTGAAAATGCCTAATTATCCCCCGTGAAACGGAGGGATATAGGTTTGAGATTGTCCGTCCGTCCGTCCGTCCGTCCGTCCGTCCGTCCGTCCGTCCGTCCGTTCTTACAGGAGCTACGTTGTGGCAGAAGTCATCAGCATTTTCCATACGATGTGGCACAAAATCGCGTTGTGGCAAAAAACCATGTGGCAGAAAATCAAAATTGAAACCGCCGATGTTCACTGAGTAATGTAGAAAAGTTTTCCGAATTTTGTCCAAAAATGTCTGTCTGTCATTGCTTCTGGTTGCTGTCTGTATTTTTAAATACCCTTGCAATGCACGAGCGGCACCTGGTGTTGAGAAAAAATACCACCAAAGCACGTGTTTTGATAGCGAATCAGAAAGCCCCGATGAAGTGTATGTATTCTTGCGCGAAATGTTCAATTCCTTTGATATGCCGCCTTGTGTTAAGTTTTGGCGGTTAAAAAAATATCACGCCATAGGTTCCTAAAAAATAGGTCAACTTACAAGACGGCAATTAGTCATATTATATAAATAAATATGTTCCCAACTATTTTTAAAATAAACAAAATATCAAATAAACACTTTATTTAATATTTATTACTTTGCAAATAGTCGTTTTAAAGTGCGAAAACTGTGGACTATTTGTGTGCGCGCGCGCAGCTCGGTGTGATGAGTGTTAGGAAGAACCTCGTGTGTTGTTTGTTCGCAAAAGTTTTAAAGTTCAAATTTTCATGCTTGTAAAGGATTAATAAACTAAATAAACACTGTAATTATATTTTTAAGATTTAGAAAATGTATTGTCAGAAATATAAACTTTGATGGATATGTTATTATTTGAATATTTGGGAATGTTTGACATCGAGGTGGAATAACATTGTTTTATCGCTCACTTTCTTTTTGAGAAAAAATTAGGCATAATGCAATAAAGTATGTATTTTTTACCACGGCATAAGTCTAACAACATTATTCTGCATAGTTTGTGCTAATAAAGTAAAAAAAAAAAACAGCTTTTTAAGCTGTTAACACGATCATGAAATACTGTCTGTCTGAGTAGAAATCGAAAATTCTTTCCTAAAGAATTGAGAGCCAAATAAAGCAACAAAATTATTGTTTTAATAAAGCATACACTTTTTAGTTCAGTCTTCATATTTTTTACAAAGCAGATCTGAAAAATTCAGCCTTTTCGGCTGTTTTAAACCTTTTAAACAGCTGTTGTAAGGAATTAGCATTCACCGTAGGTGTCAGTACGAGAGTTGCTTGGAATCTTACGCTGAACTGTCAACAGGACCTTTATGGGCTGTTTATTTATCCTTAACAAGCATGAAATTTTAACGTAAAACATTTTTTTGTTGAGTTGCTTGTTATTTTGCTTATTATAAGCCAAATCACACTTTGGGTGTTTCGAATAATTTGCGAAAGAATTTTGAATTTCGGCTGCGAGGGAGCCGGATAAAAAAATGAAAGAAATTGTAGAAAGATATGGAAGAAATATCGCAAACAGTTCATATTCGGAACATAAGAGAAATTGAAACTTGAAACTATTTGTTAAAATTTTTAATACATTTTTAAAATAGTATACGGGTTGTTAAAAACCCGACTACTCTTTGGTGCATGAGAAATTTGACATTTAGGCGAAATCTCTCTATCATTTCTTTCATTTTTTACCCGGTTACTTTTATTCGAAACGCAGAATTTTTTCGCATTGTTATTAGGAACGCCCAAAGTGTGATTTGGCTTATACGAGTGAGACCCGTAATAAGCCAAATCGCACTTTGACTTTCGTCGAAAAGTTTTTGTGTTTCGGCTGAATTCAGTTGGGATAAGGATATAAAGAAATGATAGAAAAAAACGTTGATTATTGCCGTTTTTTTTCTATCATTTCTTTATGTTCTTGGTTCCGTCCTCGTTTAGCAAATTTTCAAGCAAGATCAACATAGCTTAATATGGGTCGCCACGATAAAGTGAGAAGAAAAGCTTATTTGAAGAGGAGAAGAGAGATGCTCAAACCCAAGTCAAAATGCGTCAAACCTAAGTCAGAAAATGAACAGTTGGATGAATGTGGGAAAATTGAAGGAAAAGAAGTGTTGACTGATTGGGAGATCGTATAAATTGGCGTAAAATCTAGTGAAATGAAATTTAGGGCTGTTTGTGGTCTTTGACACCTGTTTTAAACATGGGTAGGCACAATAACAAAGAAAGAAAGAAGTACAGAAAACGGCGAAAGTGTAATGCCGATAATTATAGTCCAAGTGCGAAGCTTGCTCGCAAACGTTTAGAAAACTGTATTGGAGGAGAAAACATTGGATATAAAGCAAGAGTTGTCAACTGGCTTAATGAGCAATGTAGCGATAGCTGTAGAAGTTCACAGCATGATATTTCACTACAAAATACCCCAGAACATGACACTTCACAGATTTCTGACACCGGTTGTAAAGTTGTGAAGAAATGTCAGAGAGTGGGGCCGAGACGCAAAAAAAAAACTTTAAAACCGGCTCGTTTAGCGGATGCGTTTATCAAGAAAGATCCGTTGTACGAACACTTTCAGAAATATGTAAACTTCAAAGATGTCACTAACACATTTGGCAATTTAAAAATTGAAAAAAAAGCAGTGCAAAATCAAAGAAATAATGAGCGAGTCAAATGGGATAATATCTCGAAGAAAAAGTCTTGAGCAGATAGTAAGGATATTGCATTGTACAGTATGGGGTAAGTAACGCTATATACATTTATATTTTTTTTGTAATAAGTTCAGATTTTTATTCACATTTGTCTGTGACGTATTATATAAGCATTAGAGCGTTTATTAATGAAGGTGGGGAGGGGGAAGGGGGTGACCTACGGAAGATATGTGGGGGCATGTAAGAGTGGTGGTGGGGACAGGCAACAAGATCCAGTGGCCGAAAATGTGCCGGAATGTGTTGAAAAAAAATTAGCATAAAGCCCTGAGTATTGTGTGTGTTGTGTGTATTTTTTAAACATCTGTTGCTGTTATCATAATCGCGCCATGGGAAGTCATTTTTTCTTATAAGTTCAGATTTTTATTCACATCTATCTGTAGTTTTCCCCGCGAAGACGTCAGTGACCTATAATATAAGCATTAGAGCGTTTATTAATGAAGGTGGGGGGGGGGGGGGAGAGAAAGGGGTGACCTACGGAAGAGACTAAAGTGTGGGGGCATGTAAGAGTGGGGGGGGGGGGGCAAGCAACAAGATCCAATTGCCGAAAATGTGCCGGAAGGTGTCGAAAAAAATTAGCGTAAAGCCCTCTGTGTGTGTGTGTGTTTTTTTTTTTTAGCTGCTGTTGCTGTTATCGTAATCGCGGCATGTGAAGCCATTTTTAGTCATTTTTTTTGTTAATAAAGGTGGGGGGTGGGGGGGGGGGGTTGGGGAGAAAGGGGTGACCTACGGAAGAGACCAAAGTGTGGGGGGCATGTAAGAGTGGGGGGGGAGGCAGGCAACAAGATCCAATTGCGGAAAATGTGCCGGAAGGTGTCGAAAAAAAATAGCGTAAAGCCCTCTGTGTGTGTGTGTTTTCTGTTGCTGTTATCGTAATCGACGCATATGAAGTCAAAAAAAAGTTGTTGTGATATTGCTTTTTAGCCAGTATTGTCTGTCGATGTTCTCACGGTTTGATTTCATCAAAGGCCAGGCCACTAGTTTAGGTCTGTGCTGGGATTGGCTCAGATTTTATTGCGGCTAGATCAAGGCACTGTGTATTGATTGGGAAACGTCTGTGATTGGTTGAGTTTTGTGTAAACGTCAGCGAGGTCTTTTTTCCCACGCTTTGCCACTGCAGTTGTCACTGTTCTTTTGGTTGAGCAAGTGTGAAGACTGATTAAAAAAGTTATCTTTTGGCATTATATCTTGTGGTGTTAATAATTTAGTTACTTATAAACAAGGGATACTAAAGGATATTGTTCACACTTTAAAGAGGTAACATTTATTTTTTTTGTTTCTTCACTGAATGTATAATTTTATCTTAGAAAGTTTTTTTCAAAATAATTCTTTTGAAGTATAACAGAATTATTTTTTATAAAACCGTAACCTCCGGCGTAATCCCCCCCCCCCCCTCGATTATTTTTATTTTTTACCCGCTTGACGTCAAGAGGGATATTATCATTTATTGTTGGCCAAATGTTTTTTCTGCGAAAAATGCGATGTTTTGAGGTCACAAACTCGTTCGAATATACGGGACCTAGAAACACGAAATGTTGTACACGGATAGAAATTTGTTTTAAGTTGATGCCTAGGCGTTTTTTTTTTTTAGAGATCGGCCCATTTTCAGCGGAGATATGACGAGTTAAATAAAGACGGCATTTTTTCGGCAAACCCCTCTCGACGCGCCGCATTTGTCTTTGTTTATGGGGGACTGCCCAGTAGTCTGACGTGGCACAAGTCCGAAGTCCCAATAGTCCGAAAGCCCAAAAGTCCGAATGTGCATGGAACGCCAGAATACTTGGTCGTGGGACGGATACATCTAATAATTGAACCCTCGCAGTAGTGAATCTCCTAAGTCATGGTCCTTTCAAGAAAGCATCATTCAGAATTTTGGGTTTTCGGACTATTGGGACGTCGAACTTGTGGCAGAGTGATGAGATTTACCCGTTTTTTTCGTATTTTTTGTTTACAGGCATTATGTCAGTAAAGCCTGTCGAGGACATAAATGAAGGGGACGCAGTGTGGGCCTTCATCCAGAACAAAGTGTGGTGGCCGGGGCAGGCTATTAAAGTCACCTTGTTTGATGTGCATGTGAAGTTTTGGTCTGACGGGACAACGTGAGTTTTCGTTTTCAGTTCCTTGTTTATGTTACTCACTTAATGCTGCATCGGCAATCGATTGATTTCATGGGAACCTTCAAATATTAAACAGCTTTTGACAAACAATACAGCTAGACGTGATAAACTTTACTGTAAAATTGAAGAAAGCAAAAAATATCGCCGTGTACATTGTTTTTTTTTCGTAGAGCACAAGGTACATGGCGAAAGACGGTGAAAGCCTTTGGCCCGAATAGCCACGAGATATATCGTGTCAACCTAGGTAATTTTTTTTTAAATTGATTTGTGGTTTGTTTTATTGTTAAGACAACTCAACTTTGTGAAGTCTTTTTTTAGGCTTTTATTCTGTAATAAGTTAAGATTTTTATTCACATTTGTCTGTAGTTTTCCCCGCGAAGACGTCAGTGACGTATTATATAAGCATTAGAGTGTTTATTAATGAAGGGGGGGGGGTGTAAGGGGTGACCTACGGAAGAGACAAAATGTGGGGGGGGGGGTGTAAGAGTGGTGGTGGGGGCAGGCAACAAGATCCAGTGACCGAAAATGCCGGAAGGTGTCGAAAAAAATTAGCGTAAAGCCCTGTGTATTGTGTGTGTGTGTTATTTTTAAACATCTGTTGCTGTTATCGTAATCGCGGCATGTGAAGTCATTTTTGTGATAAGTTCAGATTTTTATTCACATCTGTCTGTAGTTTTCCCCGCGAAGACGTCAGTGACATATTATATAAGCATTAGAGCGTTTATTAATGAAGGGGGGGGGGGAAGGGGTGACCTACGGAAGAGACAATGTGGGACATGCAAGAGTGGTGGTGGGGGCAGGCAACAAGATCCAATCGCTGAAAATGTGCCGGAAGGTGTCGGGGGAAAAAATAGCGTAAAGCCCTGTGTGTGTGTATGTGTGTGTGTGTTTTAACATCTGTTGCTGTTATCGTAATCGCGGCATGTGAAGTCATTTTTGTGATAAGTTCCGATTTTTATTCACATCTGTCTGTAGTTTTCCCGCGGAGACGTCAGTGACGTATTATATAAGGATTAGAGCGTTATTGATGAAGATGGGGGAGAACACGAATTGACACTTTGGTTCCTTTTGCAGGGAAAGTAAAGAACATGTCTTCCTCGTCAACGGTGGCTGCATTTAAATTCGACTATGCCACAGCTGCAAAGGGGTTTGATATAAATCCCCCCGCTCAACCCACCGCGAGTAAATCACTAGAAAAGCCCAGCACCAGTAAAGGACAAGAAGCTACTTTTCCACCCCTTATGACCCGACAGAGAAAAAAATGGAAAACCACAGAAGCACTCAAAAAGTCTCAAACTGATACTGGTATGCATACTTCAGATACGTTAACAGAATCCGCAGAGGAATGGAAACAAAAAAGTCCCCATAAACGTCTAAAAACCACACCGAAGAGCAAAAGATATGGACGCAGAATTTCCAAGCGTGTAAAGAAGGCAGCAAACTCCTCTCGTCCCGAACCTGTTAAGATGTCTAATACTGGGGTGAAAGTGAACTTGCTAAATGCGGGCCGACTCGTCGCACAGGTGCGTATGTTCCCAAACGTATGGTTTTTCCAGTTAAATCTGTCCGTTGGTGGCTGTGGATTAAAATAAATAACATTGCTATTACTGATATATATTTTTGAAGAAGGGTGTGGCATGTCCAAGAAAGCATTATTAAATATTAAGTTCATACTTCTCTCTCGTTGTGTTTCAGTACGTTTGTAATACAGTTAACTGATTAATATTTGCAGGGCGGCACATGTTTATATATATATAAAGAAATACCTTAATATCTTTGTTGCAGTCGGTGGCAGTCAAAGAATCTCCGGACAAGGCCGCAACAGTGTCACTGGTGCAACCGGAAACGTCAGACGAACAAGTGCAGCAACCGCATTTACAAGTTGAACAGGTCTTTTAGTTTACCGCGCCCCCCCCCACTTCCCCCCCCCCCAAAAAAAAATAAATAAATAAAAAAAACACTAGTATTAAAATCAGATCTGTGTGATTCTTTGGTTTAAAATCAGCAAATGATACAGATAATTGCTGCCCCCGCGTAGCAAACTTAATTGATTGTATATTGTGGAAACGTAAAGTAGGAGAATTGAAATGATATTTGTCTGTCTATTTTTCTGCTTAAAATAAGTAAAAGATACAGATTTTTAGTCTCAGCAAAATATTGAGAAAACGTAATATATGAGGGTTCAAACGGTATTTATCTGTGACTGTGTTTCGTTAAAAATCAGAATCGATACAGATCACTAGCAATTGCAAACGCTTGATTATATATATATATATAAGTATTTTTTTCATATTTTCAGAAAGAAACGGGGGCAGTCACAGCATCTCTGGACATGGCAGCAACAGTACCACTGGCACAGCCAGAAACGTCAGGCGAACAAGTGCAGCAACCACACGAAGCAGGGTGGACACCTTTACAAGTTGAACAGGTCTTAAGTTTAGCCCCCCCCCCCAAAAAAAAAAAAACAAAAAAAAAAAAACACTAGGATTTAAATCATACATGTCTGATCTTTGGTTGAAAATCAGCAAATGATACAGACAATTGCTGCCCCCGCTTAGCAAACTTAATTGATTGTATATTGAGGAAACGTAAAGTAGTAAGATTGAAATCATATTTGTCTGTCTATTTTTCTGCTTAAAATAAGTAAAAGATACAGATTTTTAGTCTCAGCAAAATATTGAGAAAACGTAATATATGAGGGTTCAAACGGTATTTATCTGTGACTGTGTTTCGTTAAAAATCAGAATCGATACAGATCACTAGCAATTGCAAACGCTTGATTATATATATATATATATAAGTATTTTTTTCATATTTTCAGAAAGAAACGGGGGCAGTCACAGCATCTCTGGACATGGCAGCAACAGTGCCACTGGCACAGCCAGAAACGTCAGGCGAACAAGTGCAGCAACTACACGAAGCAGGGTGGACACCTTTACAAGTTGAACAGGTCTTAAGTTTAGCCCCCCCCCCCCCCCAAAAAAAAAAACACTAGGATTAAACTCATACATGTCTGATCTTTGGTTGAAAATCAGCAAATGATACAGACAATTGATGCCCCCGCTTAGCAAACTTAATTGATTGTATAATGAGGAAACATAAAGTAGTAAGATTGAAATCATATTTGTCTGTCTATTTTTCTGCTTAAAATAAGTAAAAGATACAGATTTTTAGTCTCAGCAAAATATTGAGAAAACATAATATATGAGGATTCAAACGGTATTTATCTGTGACTGTGTTTAGTTAAAAATCAGAATCGATACAGATCACTAGCAATTGCAAACGCTTGATTATATATATATATATATATAATTTTTTTTTCATATTTTCAGAAAGAAACGGGGGCAGTCACAGCATCTTTGGACATGGCAGCAACAGTGCCACTGGCACAGCCAGAAACGTCAGACGAACAAGTCCAGCAACCACAAGAAGCAGGGTGGACACCTTTACAAGTTGAACAGGTCTTAAGTTTAGCCCCCCCCCCCCCAAAAAAAAAAAAAAAAAAAAAACTAGGATTAAAATCATACATGTCGGATCTTTGGTTGAAAATCAGCAAATGATACAGATAATTGCTGCTCCCGCTTAGCAAACTTAATTGATTGTATATTGAGGAAACGTAAAGTAGTAGGATTGAAACGATATTTGTCTGTCTATTTTTCTGTTTAAAATAAGTAAAAGATACAGATTTTTAGTCTCAGCAAAATATTGAGAAAACAATATATGAGGATTCAAACGGTATTTATCTGTGACTGTGTTTCGTTAAAAATCAGAATTGATACAGATCACTAGCATCAGCAAACGCTTGATTGTATATATATAAGTATTTTTTCAAATTTTCAGAAAGAAACTGGGGCAGTCACAGCATCTCTGGACAAGGCCGCAACAGTGTCACTGGTGCAACCGGAAACGTCAGACGAACAAGTACAGCAACCGCCTTTACAAGTTGAACAGGTCTTTTAGTTTACCGCCCTCCCACTCCCCCCCCCCCCCACCCCAAAAATAAATAAATAAATAAATAAAAAAAACACTAGTATATAAAATCAAATATGTCTGATTCTTTGGTTTAAAATCAGCAAATGATACAGATAATTGCTGCCCCCGCGTAGCACACTTAATTGATTGTATATTGTGGAAACGTAAAGTAGGAGGATTGAAATGATATTTGTCTGTCTGTTTTTCTGCATAAAATAAGTAAAAGATACAGATTTTTAGTCTCAGCAAAATATTGAGAAAACATAATATATGAGGATTCAAACGGTATTTATCTGTGACTGTGTTTAGTTAAAAATCAGAATCGATACAGATCACTAGCAATTGCAAACGCTTGATTATATATATATATATATATATAAGTATTTTTTTCATATTTTCAGAAAGAAACTGGGGCAGTCACAGCATCTCTGGACAAGGCCGCAACAGTGTCACTGCTGCAACCGGAAACGTCAGACGAACAAGTGCAGCAACCGCCTTTACAAGTTGAACAGGTCTTTTAGTTTACCGCCCTCCCACTCCCCCCCCCCCCCAAAAAAAAAAAATAAATAAATAAAAAAAACACTAGTATATAAAATCAGATATGTCTGATTCTTTGGTTTAAAATCAGCAAATGATACAGATAATTGCTGCCCCGGCGTAGCACACTTAATTGATTGTATATTGTGGAAACGTAAAGTAGGAGGATTGCAATGATAATTGTCTGTCTATTTTTCTGCTTAAAATCAGTAAAAGATACAGATTTTTAGTCTCAGCAAAATATTGAGAAAACAATATATGAGGATTCAAACGGTATTTATCTGTGACTGTGTTTAGTTAAAAATCAGAATTGATACAGATCACTAGCATCAGCAAACGCTTGATTATATATATATATATATATATATATATATATATATATATATATATATATATATATATATATATATATATATATATATATATAATGTATATTTTTTTCATATTTTCAGAAAGAAACGGGGGCAGTCACAGCATCTCTGGAGAAGGCCGCAACAGCGTCACTGGTGCAACCGGAAACGTCAGACGAACAAGTACAGCAACCGCCTTTACAAGTTGAACAGGTCTTTTAGTTTACCGCGCGCCCCCCCGTCCCCCCCCCCCAAAAAAAAAGAAATAAATAAATAAAAAAAACACTAGTACTAAAATCAGATCTGTGTGATTCTTTGGTTTAAAATCAGCAAATGATACAGATAATTGCTACCCCCGCGTAGCAAACTTAATTGATTGTATATTGTGGAAACGTAAAGTAGTAGGATTCAAATGATATTTGTCTGTCTATTTTTCTGCTTAAAATAAGTAAAAGATACAGATTTTTAGTCTCAGCAAAATATTGAGAAAACGTAATATATGAGGGTTCAAACGGTATTTATCTGTGACTGTGTTTCGTAAAAAATCAGAATTGATACAGATCACTAGCATCAGCAAACGCTTGATTGTATATATATATAAGTATTTTTTCAAATTTTCAGAAAGAAACTGGGGCAGTCACAGCATCTCTGGACAAGGCCGCAACAGTGTCACTGGTGCAACCGGAAACGTCAGACGAACAAGTACAGCAACCGCCTTTACAAGTTGAACAGGTCTTTTAGTTTACCGCCCTCCCACTCCCCCCCCCCCCAAAAAAAAAATAAATAAATAAAAAAAAACACTAGTATGTAAAATCAGATATGTCTGATTCTTTGGTTTAAAATCAGCAAATGATACAGATAATTGCTGCCCCCCGCGTAGCACACTTAATTGATTGTATATTGTGGAAACGTAAAGTAGGAGGATTGAAATGATATTTGCCTGTCTATTTTTCTGCATAAAATAAGTAAAAGATACAGATTTTTAGTCTCAGCAAAATATTGAGAAAACGTAATATATGAGGGTTCAAACGGTATTTATCTGTGACTGTGTTTCGTTAAAAATCAGAATCGCTACAGATCACTTGCAATTGCAAACGCTTGATTATATATATATATATATATATAAGTATTTTTTTCATATTTTCAGAAAGAAACTGGGGCAGTCACAGCATCTCTGGACATGGCAGCAACAGTGCCACTGGCACAGCCAGAAACGTCAGGCGAACAAGTGCAGCAACCACACGAAACAGGGTGGACACCTTTACAAGTTGAACAGGTCTTAAGTTTAGCCCCCCCCCCCCCAAAAAAAAAACAAAAAAAAAAACACTAGGATTAAAATCATACATGTCTGATCTTTGGTTGAAAATCAGCAAATGATACAGATTATTGCTGCCCCCGCTTAGCAAAGTTAATTGATTGTATATTGAGGAAACGTAAAGTAGTAGGATTGAAATGATATTTGTCTGTCTATTTTTCTGTTTAAAATCGGTAAAAGATACAGATTTTTAGTCTCAGTAAAATATTGAGAAAACGTAATATATGAGGGTTCAAACGGTATTTATCTGTGACTGTGTTTAGTTAAAAATCAGAATCGATACAGATCACTAGTAATTGCAAACGCTTGATTATATATATATATATATATATTTTTTTTTCATATTTTCAGAAAGAAAAGGGGGCAGTCACAGCATCTCTGGACATGGCAGCAACAGTACCACTGGCACAGCCAGAAACGTCAGACGAACAAGTGCAGCAACCGGCTTTACAAGTTGAACAGGTCTTTTAGTTTACCCCCCCCCCACCACCCCCCCCCCAAAAAAAAATAAATAAATATATAAATAAAAACACTAATATTGAAATCAGATCTGTCTGATTCTTTGATTGAAAATCAGCAAATGATACAGATAATTGCTGCCCCCGCTTAGCAAAGTTAATTGATTGTATATTGAGGAAACGTAAAGTAGTAGGATTGAAATCATGTTTGTCTGTCTATTTTTCTGCTTAAAATCAGTTAAAGATACAGATTTTTAGTCTCAGCAAAATATTGAGAAAACGTAATATATGAGGATTCAAACGGTATTTATCTGTGACTGTGTTTAGTTAAAAATCATAATTGATACAGATCACTAGCATCAGTAAACGTTTTATTGTATATTTTTTATTTGTAGAAAGAAACGGGGGCAATCATAGAATATCCGGACAAGGCCGCAACAGTGCCAGATACAGCGTACACAGAATCTGAAACAGACAAGACCTTAGAATATATTACCGAAATAGTGCCAGAGAAAGCAGACACAGAATCTGAAACAGACGAGAATTCGGAATCTCTTATCGAAGAGATACCGATTAAGGTCCGTATGTGTTCTATAATATTCGATAACGTCATTTGGCATTGTTGGTAGTTGTGATTTAAAAGAATAATATGGTATTTTAAAAAATATCATAAAACAATTTCCGTTAATTGTTTGTGGCGTAAAAGGAATAATTTTAACAAACCAGGCTATTGTTTCCTTAATGGCTTTGGGAAAAAATTATAAAGAAACATGAATGGGTAATATGTTATAGGAGAAGCGCACGTTAAGAATTGAAGTTGGCCTGCATGAACAATCAAGCGAAGCATTCCAAAAAGAATCAGACACACAATCAGATGCCCCTGTACTACAGACAGAAGCAGAACAATTGTCAGATGAAGGAATGATAGAGCCGCCTGAAGAATATCCAGAACTACAACGGGTTTGTGTTTGTTTTTACAGTTTTAAGAAAGATCTGCAAATATTTTTCCGTCTTGAGCTTTGGTTTAAAATGAAAAAAAGTACCGATGCAAATATTTGTCCGTCTTCAACTTTAGTTGAAAATGAAAAAAAGTACAGATGCAAATATTTGCAGTTTGGTTTAAAATGAAAAAAAGTACAGATGCAATTATTTGTCTGTCTTCAACTTTAGTTTAAAATAAAAAAAAATACAGATGCAAATATTTGTCCGTCTTGAACTTTGGTTTAAAATGAAAAAAAGTACAGAGGCAAATATTAGTCCGTCTGCAGTTTGATTTAAAATGAAAAAAAAGTACAGATGCAATTATTTGTCTGTCTTCAACTTTAGTTTAAAATAAAAAAATACAGATAACAATGCTTTTAGCTGTAATACTTGCAAGGAAACATGCCTCTTGTCAGTAATTTCATTTTGGTGTGAAATTAGAAAAAAAAAACAGTTATTGGTAAGATTGCCTTTAGCATTAGTTCTTCGAAGGAAACATGCAGTTTTGTCTGTCATTATATTTGGTTAAAAATAAATAAATGATACAGACTAGTGGATAAAACGCAAGTTACATGGCAGTCCCTTTTCCTGTTGCAGTTTAAGTTGCCAGAAAAGGTGATGGCACGACGAATGCGTCAAGAACAAGAGCAGATCTCATGTGTAAATTCCTTTGACAAACTGGTACAACAAAAAAAGAAAAAACTGTTAAGAAAGAAAAAGCGCAGTTCTAAAGTCAAAGAAATATTGAATTTTAGTGATTCCGAATTTTGTCCATCTTCGGATGACAGTGATGAAGAATCAGTGTCTGACACAGAGGTGCAAAAGCCTGGGACGTCAGAAAAATACGGTAAAAAGCGGACATCTTCAAATATCGTAACGATGGCATCGCCGGAAATAAAAAGGAAGGAAACAGTACAGACACCCACACAACACAAAGGCAGTAAAGAGAAAAGAAAATTATCCAAACCAAAAAAGCACCACTCATATCAGCGCTTTCAAACGGGTCCTGGGGCTCAGAAAACGCGAGATTCTGATCCTGAGGGGTCACAATTTTGTCCATTTTCGGATGACAGTGATGAAGACTCAGTGTCTGACACGGGGGTGCCAAAGGCTGGGACGTCAAAAAAATACGGTAAAAAGCGGACATCTTCAGATGTCGTAACGATGGCATCGCCGGAAATAAAAAGGAAGAAAACAGCACAGACACCCACACAACCCAAAGGCAGTAAAGAGAAAAGAAAATTATCCAAATCGAAAAAGCACCACTCATATCAGCTATTTCAAACGGGTCCTGGGGCTCAGAAAACGCGAGATTCTGATCCTGAGGGGTCACAATTTTGTCCATTTTCGGATGACAGTGATGAAGACTCAGTGTCTGACACGGGGGTGCCAAAGGCTGGGACGTCAAAAAAATACGGTAAAAAGCGGACATCTTCAGATATCGTAACGATGGCATCGCCGGAAATAAAAAGGAAGAAAACAGCACAGACACCCACACAACACAAAGGCAGTAAAGAGAAAAGAAAATCATCCAAACCAAAAAAGCACCACTCATATCAAGTATTTCAAACTTCAACCTCTACCACAGAATTATCTGACGAAGAGTTCCCTCAATCTGCAAGTTTTGCGAAAGTAGTGTCAAACATTACAGAGCAACAAAAACGAACCTCTTTTGAAATGAAAGGTCGTGGTAGGCCAGCGACGCACGTTAAAGACCGTGTATATGATAAAACATTCCCGGAAATATATTGCACTGCCGTTGCCAAGGAAGACACAGGCACATGTGAATCCAGGATGAAACGCGTTCGCAACTCCTTACAGGCTTGTCCGTTTGAGTGTGATCAGAGGGACACAGACAAATTATTTACCAGCTTCGCCACTCATGTCAGATCGAACATACATATAAGGAATCCTGAAATTGAGTCAATTATCAAAGAAGAAAATAAAAGTAAACGGGACATAATGTATCAAAATCTTAGACTAAGAGGAAACCATGAGCATAATTTGCGAGTAATCAACAAGGGAAGGGGAGAAATTCTGTTGGGAAGAAGATGTACCTGTGACGTGGAGTTCGACATACATCAGTACGGGCCTTGCGCATACTGCATGGAGTGGCTAAAAATTAGTTATCTTCGGCGACACATCAACAATTGTACTAGCTTCGAAGTGACACCTTACATTCCAAGTATTGGTGAACTCCAGGTCCAGGCTCGAGCACTAGCTGGAACCTCAAAAAAAGGGCAAGCAAGCAACCTCCTGAAGAAAGAAGTGTTTCCAATTATGAAGGCTGACAAGATAACCGTCATTGCCCAGCAAGACCCTCTGATAGTTGGGCTCGGAAATGATTGGATGATTCGGAACGCTGGTAACAAGATAAACCGAAAGTACTATACTTCGGGAGTTATGCGATTAGCATCTCGCCTCCTAGTTGCGATGAACGAGATTAACACAGAAGAAAAGGATGAAGATTTTTCATATTATGTAAAACCCGAGCATTTTAAGACGGTGTGCAAGGGAGCCATGCAAGTGTCCCTCCAAGACGAAAACAACGACGAAAAGTTCCAGGCTCCATCAAATGCCATAAAGCTGCGTTATGATCTCAAGCGCCTCGCCAATATCAAGCTTAGCCAAGCAATAATAGATAAGAAACCACAACGTCGACAAGATGCAACAGATTTCTTACAACTAATGGACATCAAATGGTCATCAAACCTCGCGAAAGTCTGCCTCTTCAACAGAAAGTTAAACATTAGAAAACCCTTGCCTCTGCCTGCCGATGTGACAAAACTGGCCAGCTACCTGAACACAGAAATGTCAAATTTCGACTGCGAAGATGTGACGTACGGAAACTACCACCGAGCCATCATTCTTGTCATTGCCAAGCTGATTTCCTTCAACAGAAGACGGTGCGGAGAAGTCCAGGCCATAATGTAAGTACTATTTATTTTTATATCATTTCTTTTTTGGTGTAAACTGAATAAAAATGTGGCTGCGTTTAACTCTTAGAAGAAAGGTGGGACTTGTCTTATTTGATATGGTTTTAAAGGCAGAGAATGATACCGAGAATTTAGGATTCAGTTAAGGGAGACATTTATCTGCATTTTACTTTGCTTTAAAATCACAGGGGCAAATAGTGAAGTTATGAAATAAAGTAAATAAGGAATAGAAGTAATTGTTTGTGGATTTTCTTGTGCATTTCAAAATAAATGTTTTAGGTTGAGCAGTTACGAGCAAAGAATACAAGATATAGACGAGATCTCCGACGACCTGATGGGGGAACTTTCCCAGAGTGAGCGACACATTCTAAGAACACATGAAGTCATTGAAATCAGGGGAAAGGTTTGTAGTTTCTCAGTAATATAGGTGTTGTACTTCGCCATTATATGGAGCAAAATAGAAATTTTTATTTAGTTTGACTGAAGAAAAGTGCACAGATAATTTGGGTTATAGTTAGCGATGGACGAAATGTGGGCTTTATCAGTCTTTTAATTTGATTTAAAATTACAAAGCATACAGATGTATGTTCTTTTTACCATAGTTTCTATTTTGGTGTTTTCAGTGGTCGAAACCAGTGCCGTGCATTGTTCCGCAACTGTGTTCAAAGTTGCTGCACTTTATTGTGCAGAATAGGAGAAAAGTAGGCGTCAGTGTCAACAGTCCTTATCTTTTTGCGCGGAGAGGCAAGTTTAATGTGGAATATACATCTTGTGCTACGTAATTCGCGTTCAAAGAAAAAGATTGTGAAAAGAAAAAAATTCTATCTGTAAGTAAATAGATTTTAAATAAAAAAGCTTAACGAAGCAAGTTTGCTGGCTGTATGTAATCGAATTTTAAACCAGAAAACAATACAGACATCTTTATTGTTATTAAAAACAATGAATTTATCCTACTTTAATTAGCGTTTGGAGTGGTTCGTGGCTACACTGCATTGGCAACCGTCACCAAAGAAGCCGAGTTACAGTACCCAGAACGAATTAGGTCCACTAATTTGAGAAAATATTTTGCCACTCTCACTCAGGTAATTATAGTGTCCTGTCTGTGCAAATAATTAATTAAAATTAATTTACAGTATAGATTTCAGTGTGGTGTATATTTAATTGTAATATATGTTTTCTAAACCATATTTCCTCCAATTCAAGGTCTGTTTCGGTATAAAATGCATGTTTTAGTATATTAATTTGTATTGCGTTTCAGTCGTTCGACCTAACACAGCAGCAGTTGGAGCATTTCCTTGACCACATGGGGCATACCACCGAGGTCCACAAGGTTTTCTACCGACAGCTCAGTCCGTCAATTGAAAGGCTGGAAGTGGCAAAGGTTTTGCTGATACAGGATTTGGGATTAACGAAGAAGTATATGAATACGCCTTTGCATGACATCGATATGGCTGGTAAGTTTTTTTATACCACAGGGATGGAAACGTGTTCAATTTATGCCTGTAAGCACTTTAATTTTAATCGAAACAAGATTACGGACAGGCAGATAAATTTCAATAGCTGCCGCTTGTTTTTAAAAAAGAAATTAAAATAAATATAAATATCTATTTTGGTAAACATGGTGGGTCTCTGTAGCAGGATAAATTACATTCATGATTAAATTGCATCCTTTTTATGTTAGAAATAGTAAAAGTCAGTGAGGAAGAGGAGATCAGACGAAGAGAGGAAGACCTTGGTATAGATGAAGAAGACGATGCCCTACAGCCGAATCCACAGCACAGACCAGAAACTCCCGTTGAGGACGATGAAAATGACTGGTTTGCCCCAGATATGTTCGAACGCGAGGAAGCCGAAATGGAAATCTGCATAGGTTGTGATATTGTCCGTTTATTGATTTCGTTTAAATGCACATTATTAACTGATTGTGCAGTTATTAAAAGGCTGGCTTGGGTCATATAAAAAAAGTCGACAGGAAAATAATTGTAACACATAATAGAAACAGCAAGTCATTTATCTTTATTACTTTTCAATAAAAAACGATAACGAAACCCAAGAAAGAAATAATAAAATGTTTTTTTTTTCTTTTTTGGCAGAGCATCAGAAAATGCGTAAGTCCAAGAGAAGAACATACTTCTCAGCAGAACAGAATGCGGAATTTCAAGAGCTCTTCAGTGACTATTTGCAAAAAGATACGACACCAAACTGTTCTCAGATAGCGTCAAGGCTGAACGAAAGCAGAAGGAAGGGTGGAACTCTCCATAATTATAACGTTAAGAAAATTCAGAAAAAAATTTCATGGATGAGGCATGGCTCCAAAGCTACAAAATATTAAAGATACCTGTCTGTTTTTTTGGTTTTAATCCAGTGTGTAATACGGACAAGTTACTTTTCCATTTCAACGTTTTGAACTTTGGCATGTGTTTGCTTGCAAGCAGTTGCAATTTCTTGTTAGCAATGTGTGCTCTGGACAGTGCGATCTTTATGTCCACGGTGAGTGGTCACTACGTAGTGCGATCTTTATGCCAATCGGATGAGTGGTCACTTGATGGAGCATGCAATGTGTGCTCTTGACGGTGCGATCTTTATGTCCACGGTGAGTGGTTACTACGTAGTGCGATCTTTATGCCAACCGGATGAGTGGTCACTTGATGGAGCATGCTTTGCATAGTGGGAATTTATAACTGCTTGCACCGTCATCTGTAAAGTCTTTTTTTTTTCCCGAGAAATGCAACTTGTCTGTGTAACATTGTGGTTTAAAATCAAAATTAGTATGGGATGTATTTTTATTCCATAGGGCAACTGTTGTGTCTGTAGTCGTCAAGACTAAGGCATCGACACTTTGGCATGTTTTGGGTAGGGAAACCAGGACAATCAGTGGGGTGGGACAAATGTCAAAAATCGCATTGCGTACCTGAACAGGTGGTGGCCTGAGGCTGTGTATTTGCCCCGTGTGTCTTTTCAAGTTGAAAAGATGAGTACTTTGCAAAAGTCGCCTTTATTTTGAAGATGTCCAAATGCTTAATGATTGCTCAGCGTTGCATGTGCTTGTAATGTGGTCTTCCTTTTAATCCAGTGTGTAATACGGACAAGTTACTTTTCCATTTCAACGTTTTGAACTTTGGCATGTGTTTGCTTGCAAGCAGTTGCAATTTCTTGTTAGCAATGTGTGCTCTGGACAGTGCGATCTTTATGTCCACGGTGAGTGGTCACTGCGTAGTGCGATCTTTATGCCAATCGGATGAGTGGTCACTTGATGGAGCATGCAATGTGTGCTCTTGACGGTGCGATCTTTCTGTCCACGGTGAGTGGTTACTACGTAGTGCGATCTTTATGCCAACCGGATGAGTGGTCACTTGATGGAGCATGCTTTGCATAGTGGGAATTTATAACTGCTTGCACCGTCATCTGTAAAGTCTTTTTTTTTCCCGAGAAATGCAACTTGTCTGTGTAACATTGTGGTTTAAAATCAAAATTAGTATGGGATGTATTTTTTTTCCATAGGGCAACTGTTGTGTCTGTAGTCGTCAAGACTAAGGCATCGACACTTTGGCATGTTTTGGGTAGGGAAACCAGGACAATCAGTGGGGTGGGACAAATGTCAAAAATCGCATTGCGTACCTGAACAGGTGGTGGCCTGAGGCTGTGTATTTGCCCCGTGTGTCTTTTCAAGTTGAAAAGATGAGTACTTTGCAAAAGTCGCCTTTATTTTGAAGATGTCCAAATGCTTAATGATTGCTCAGCGTTGCATGTGCTTGTAATGTGGTCTTCCTTTTAATCCAGTGTGTAATACGGACAAGTTACTTTTCCATTTTAACGTTTTGAACTTTGGCATGTGTTTGCTTGCAAGCAGTTGCAATTTCTTGTTAGCAATGTGTGCTCTGGACAGTGCGATCTTTATGTCCACGGTGAGTGGTCACTACGTAGTGCGATCTTTATGCCAATCGGATGAGTGGTCACTTGATGGAGCATGCAATGTGTGCTCTTGACGGTGCGATCTTTATGTCCACGGTGAGTGGTTAGTACGTAGTGCGATCTTTATGCCAACCGGATGAGTGGTCACTTGATGGAGCATGCTTTGCATAGTGGGAATTTATAACTGCTTGCACCGTCATCTGTAAAGTCTTTTTTTTTTTCCCGAGAAATGCAACTTGTCTGTGTAACATTGTGGTTTAAAATCAAAATTAGTATGGGATGTATTTTTTTTCCATAGGGCAACTGTTGTGTCTGTAGTCGTCAAGACTAAGGCATCGACACTTTGGCATGTTTTGGGTAGGGAAACCAGGACAATCAGTGGGGTGGGACAAATGTCAAAAATCGCATTGCGTACCTGAACAGGTGGTGGCCTGAGGCTGTGTATTTGCCCCGTGTGTCTTTTCAAGTTGAAAAGATGAGTACTTTGCAAAAGTCGCCTTTATTTTGAAGATGTCCAAATGCTTAATGATTGCTCAGCGTTGCATGTGCTTGTAATGTGGTCTTCCTTTTAATCCAGTGTGTAATACGGACAAGTTACTTTTCCATTTTAACGTTTTGAACTTTGGCATGTGTTTGCTTGCAAGCAGTTGCAATTTCTTGTTAGCAATGTGTGCTCTGGACAGTGCGATCTTTATGTCCACGGTGAGTGGTCACTACGTAGTGCGATCTTTATGCCAATCGGATGAGTGGTCACTTGATGGAGCATGCAATGTGTGCTCTTGACGGTGCGATCTTTATGTCCACGGTGAGTGGTTACTACGTAGTGCGATCTTTATGCCAACCGGATGAGTGGTCACTTGATGGAGCATGCTTTGCATAGTGGGAATTTATAACTGCTTGCACCGTCATCTGTAAAGTCTTTTTTTTTTCCCGAGAAATGCAACTTGTCTGTGTAACATTGTGGTTTAAAATCAAAATTAGTATGGGATGTATTTTTTTTCCATAGGGCAACTGTTGTGTCTGTAGTCGTCAAGACTAAGGCATCGACACTTTGGCATGTTTTGGGTAGGGAAACCAGGACAATCAGTGGGGTGGGACAAATGTCAAAAATCGCATTGCGTACCTGAACAGGTGGTGGCCTGAGGCTGTGTATTTGCCCCGTGTGTCTTTTCAAGTTGAAAAGATGAGTACTTTGCAAAAGTCGCCTTTATTTTGAAGATGTCCAAATGCTTAATGATTGCTCAGCGTTGCATGTGCTTGTAATGTGGTCTTCCTTTTAATCCAGTGTGTAATACGGACAAGTTACTTTTCCATTTTAACGTTTTGAACTTTGGCATGTGTTTGCTTGCAAGCAGTTGCAATTTCTTGTTAGCAATGTGTGCTCTGGACAGTGCGATCTTTATGTCCACGGTGAGTGGTCACTACGTAGTGCGATCTTTATGCCAATCGGATGAGTGGTCACTTGATGGAGCATGCAATGTGTGCTCTTGACGGTGCGATCTTTATGTCCACGGTGAGTGGTTACTACGTAGTGCGATCTTTATGCCAACCGGATGAGTGGTCACTTGATGGAGCATGCTTTGCATAGTGGGAATTTATAACTGCTTGCACCGTCATCTGTAAAGTCTTTTTTTTTTCCCGAGAAATGCAACTTGTCTGTGTAACATTGTGGTTTAAAATCAAAATTAGTATGGGATGTATTTTTTTTCCATAGGGAAACTGTTGTGTCTGTAGTCGTCAAGACTAAGGCATCGACACTTTGGCATGTTTTGGGTAGGGAAACCAGGACAATCAGTGGGGTGGGACAAATGTCAAAAATCGCATTGCGTACCTGAACAGGTGGTGGCCTGAGGCTGTGTATTTGCCCCGTGTGTCTTTTCAAGTTGAAAAGATGAGTACTTTGCAAAAGTCGCCTTTATTTTGAAGATGTCCAAATGCTTAATGATTGCTCAGCGTTGCATGTGCTTGTAATGTGGTCTTCCTTTTAATCCAGTGTGTAATACGGACAAGTTACTTTTCCATTTTAACGTTTTGAACTTTGGCATGTGTTTGCTTGCAAGCAGTTGCAATTTCTTGTTAGCAATGTGTGCTCTGGACAGTGCGATCTTTATGTCCACGGTGAGTGGTCACTACGTAGTGCGATCTTTATGCCAATCGGATGAGTGGTCACTTGATGGAGCATGCAATGTGTGCTCTTGACGGTGCGATCTTTATGTCCACGGTGAGTGGTTAGTACGTAGTGCGATCTTTATGCCAACCGGATGAGTGGTCACTTGATGGAGCATGCTTTGCATAGTGGGAATTTATAACTGCTTGCACCGTCATCTGTAAAGTCTTTTTTTTTTCCCGAGAAATGCAACTTGTCTGTGTAACATTGTGGTTTAAAATCAAAATTAGTATGGGATGTATTTTTTTTCCATAGGGCAACTGTTGTGTCTGTAGTCGTCAAGACTAAGGCATCGACACTTTGGCATGTTTTGGGTAGGGAAACCAGGACAATCAGTGGGGTGGGACAAATGTCAAAAATCGCATTGCGTACCTGAACAGGTGGTGGCCTGAGGCTGTGTATTTGCCCCGTGTGTCTTTTCAAGTTGAAAAGATGAGTACTTTGCAAAAGTCGCCTTTATTTTGAAGATGTCCAAATGCTTAATGATTGCTCAGCGTTGCATGTGCTTGTAATGTGGTCTTCCTTTTAATCCAGTGTGTAATACGGACAAGTTACTTTTCCATTTTAACGTTTTGAACTTTGGCATGTGTTTGCTTGCAAGCGGTTGCAATTTCTTGTTAGCAATGTGTGCTCTGGACAGTGCGATCTTTATGTCCACGGTGAGTGGTCACTACGTAGTGCGATCTTTATGCCAACCGGATGAGTGGTCACTTGATGGAGCATGCAATGTGTGCTCTTGACGGTGCGATCTTTATGTCCACGGTGAGTGGTTAGTACGTAGTGCGATCTTTATGCCAACCGGATGAGTGGTCACTTGATGGAGCATGCTTTGCATAGTGGGAATTTATAACTGCTTGCACCGTCATCTGTAAAGTCTTTTTTTTTTTCCCGAGAAATGCAACTTGTCTGTGTAACATTGTGGTTTAAAATCAAAATTAGTATGGGATGTATTTTTTTTCCATAGGGCAACTGTTGTGTCTGTAGTCGTCAAGACTAAGGCATCGACACTTTGGCATGTTTTGGGTAGGGAAACCAGGACAATCAGTGGGGTGGGACAAATGTCAAAAATCGCATTGCGTACCTGAACAGGTGGTGGCCTGAGGCTGTGTATTTGCCCCGTGTGTCTTTTCAAGTTGAAAAGATGAGTACTTTGCAAAAGTCGCCTTTATTTTGAAGATGTCCAAATGCTTAATGATTGCTCAGCGTTGCATGTGCTTGTAATGTGGTCTTCCTTTTAATCCAGTGTGTAATACGGACAAGTTACTTTTCCATTTTAACGTTTTGAACTTTGGCATGTGTTTGCTTGCAAGCAGTTGCAATTTCTTGTTAGCAATGTGTGCTCTGGACAGTGCGATCTTTATGTCCACGGTGAGTGGTCACTACGTAGTGCGATCTTTATGCCAATCGGATGAGTGGTCACTTGATGGAGCATGCAATGTGTGCTCTTGACGGTGCGATCTTTATGTCCACGGTGAGTGGTTACTACGTAGTGCGATCTTTATGCCAACCGGATGAGTGGTCACTTGATGGAGCATGCTTTGCATAGTGGGAATTTATAACTGCTTGCACCGTCATCTGTAAAGCCTTTTTTTTTCGAGAAATGCAACTTGTCTGGCTAACACTGTGGTTTAAAATGAAAATGAGTGTGGGATTTCAAATAGAACACTCAAGGTAGTTAAGAAGAAAAGGTGCTCGAAAATAATACACTCAGTATAGTTAAGCTTTATGATTGCTCAGCGTTGAATGTGCCTGTAATGTGGTCTTCCTTTTAATCCAGTATGTAACCTTTTTAATCCAGTGTGTAATACGGACAAGTTACTTTTCCATTTTAACGTTTTGAACTTTGGCATGTGTTGGCTTGCAAGCAGTTGCAATTTCTTGTTAGCAATGTGTGCTCTGGACAGTGCGATCTTTATGTCCACGGTGAGTGGTCACTGCGTAGTGTGATCTTTATGCCAATCGGATGAGTGGTCACTTGATGGAGCATGCAATGTGTGCTCTTGACGGTGCGATCTTTATGTCCACGGTGAGTGGTTAGTACGTAGTGCGATCTTTATGCCAACCGGATGAGTGGTCACTTGATGGAGCATGCTTTGCATAGTGGGAATTTATAACTGCTTGCACCGTCATCTGTAAAGCCTTTTTTTTCGAGAAATGCAACTTGTCTGGCTAACACTGTGGTTTAAAATGAAAATGAGTGTGGGATTTCAAATAGAACACTCAAGGTAGTTAAGAAGAAAAGGTGCTCGAAAATAATACACTCAGTATAGTTAAGAAGAAAAGTCACTTGAAAATAAATACTTGACGTTTAAAGTAAGAATTGGTTTTACATAAAACTGTGAAGCTTAAATGGATGCGATATGTGTTATTTGCAAATAAAGGTTATAACTGATTATAGATATTTCTTTCTCTGAGTTAATGATACAAAAAAAAAAAAAAAAAAAAAAAAAAAAAAAAACACAAAAAAGTGTTACTAACATAAAAAACATCTTTAATCAGCTTTATTCACCAAATCAAGCATATACAGAAACGAGATTTAATTACCCTTTCTTGAAAAAAACTATTTCCAGTGGAATGAACAATGCAACAGCAGAACAAATTTTTGCGCTGTCTGTTTGCAGTTATGATTTTTAACCACATTTGTCTGTCATGTCCGTTTTAGTTCTGGTTTATGTCTGCTTTGTTTGACGGAAACCGGAAGTGGCATTAATCCTGGTTTTAAATCAGTTTTCGCGGTCTGTTTGCAGTCATGGTTTTTAACCATATTTGTCTGTCATGTCCGTGTTCAGTCAAGGTTTACGTCTGTACTTTGTTGTGGCACAACCGGAACTATTTTTTGGTTCCACGTGCTTTTGTTTATATTATTTTCTGCCAAAACATGTCTGTCTTTTAATCGGAATTTGTCCGCGATTATTTGCCACAGCTTCTGAAGAATACGTAAAACCTGGTTTATGCCACAACGTATCAATATACGTAACATTTTGTCTGTACCCCATTTTTGCCACATGGTAGCTCTGGTGCGTACGTCCGTCTGTCTGTCCGTCTGTCCGTCTGTCACGCTTCAGTCTCACGCGCCTACAGACCACATTAATGCATGGATTCGGTTCAAATTTTGTACACGGCTTCTCTGGACCCTTCCGCAGTGCAGTGACCAAGAATTTTCCGGATCGGGCAAAAATTGACAAAATGGCGGACTTTTGAAAATCGGCGCTGGACTTAGCGTATATACGGCAGTCTCACGCGCCTACAGGCCACATTAATACATGGATTCGGTTCAAATTTTGTACACGGCTTTTCTGGATCCTTGTGCAGTGCAGTGACCACGAATTTTCCGGATCGGGCAAAAATTGACAAAATGGCGGACTTTTGAAAATCGGCGCTGGACTTAGCGTATATACGGCAGTCTCACGCGCCTACTGGCCACATTAATACATGGATTCGGTTCAAATTTTGTACATGGCTTCTCTGGACCCTTCCGCAGTGCAGTGACCAAGAATTTTCCGGATCGGGCAAAAATTGACGAAATGGCGGACTTTGAAAATCGGCGCTGGACTTAGCGTATATACGGCAGTCTCACGCGACTACAGGCCACATTAATGCATGGATTCGGTTCAAATTTTGTACACGGCTTCTCTGGATCCTTCCGCAGTGCAGTGACCAAGAATTTGCCGGATCGGGCAAAAGTTGACAAAATGGCGGACTTTTGAAAATCGGCGCTGGACTTAGCGTATATACGGCAGTCTCACGCGCCTACTGGCCACATTAATACATGGATTCGGTTCAAATTTTGTACACGGCTTCTCTGGATCCTTCCGCAGTGCAGTGACCAAGAATTTTTCGGATCGGGCAAATATTGACAAAATGGCGGACTTTTGAAAATCGGTGCTGGACTTAGCATACCCACGACAGTCTTACGCGCCTACTGGTTAATGGATTGATTCGTTTAAATGTTAGACAAAACGTCTACCTATCCTTCCACTTCTAAATTTTGCGTTGTCAACACGCAACAGCCTTACGCACACCATATCCCCCACGGGGGATAGACGTACTCCTCGAGACGTAGTCAAGTTTAACTACGTCGGATCTGATCGTGTCGGAACGGCTTCGCTTGCAGGTCGCTTCAGCAGCGTTGTTCACTTTTACTGGAAAACTGAATTCCGACAGCAATGTTGAGACAATGTATCGTGTGTACCAAACATTTGCTAGGAAGCTGTTTTCTTTTGGCTTCTTAGCATCATTTTTATGGCTCGTTAGAAAAAAGTAATGAATAAAAATAATAAATTAAGAAAAAATATAACTGACTACAGTTTTGTTCAGTAAATTATTGCTTTTATATCTGTTGTACTGATTACGTGCAATTGCAAAACATGAAAACTATTTTTTTTTCATTTCAAATAGAAAAAACTGAAGGTAAGCAATTTTAGGTGTTGCGTTTTTCCTGATATGACACATATTTTTACTCCTTTTTCTTCTCCCCTAAAGAAATGATTTACATGATGACAAGCGCAATTATATGTCAAATACTAATTGATTTTCCATAAAAATATCCACTTTCGTTTCACTTCTACATTTTATGATACCACTAAGTTACAATTTGTTTAATGTTGGCTTATACAGAATAATAACGGCTTAAAATGTTTATTATTGCTTTGGGCATGTCTGGCTATCATCAGCTATCCAACCGAGGAATTTTCAACTGAATCTAAACATCGTATTATTTAAAATAAGAAGGTTTTGCAGGCCATATTTATAGTCCTGTCTCTCAGAAGCATATATAGATTCGTACTACATTAATTCATGTTAGTGGCACAGAATAATAAGGTCCGTGCACTACATTATAGCTGTCCTGGTTTTAAGGGAATTATGCTTATGCATGGCACATTGTAAACCGGCTTTGGCAAAATTATACGAGAAGATCAGTGTATAAAAAAATTGTTTTCTTTTGTTTTTCCTTTCCTTCCCTCCCTCCTGTCCCTTATTCTTCGTAGATCTTCACTGGAGTTGTAGTATTTTGTTATCGGTTCGGCAGAAACGGGCCAAATAAGCGGATAACACTGTCCGTCCCGCAGATCTGGTGCGATTACTTTTCATAGCAATGTTGCCCATGAGGTCTTCTACAAGTCTGTTTTTTTTCATAAATATGTCGGTTTCTCCTTTCAAGTTTTTAATAAAAAAATGTCTTCGTTTTTACGGCTGGGCACAATACCCACGAACATTTTTGTTTTTACTCAAAAAGCGTACATGCGCACAAACTTTCAACGATCGCTATGTCCCCAGCTTTTGCAGAAGCTTTGTCTGAAAAAGGAAGGCCGGAGTGTCTGCAGAAAGAGTAGAGCCCGAGGTGCCACACTTTTGTGCCTGATGCTTGTTGATTAACAAAGCTCGCTGTGTCACTGGATGTGTTGATTTATTTATCTCTTGAACAGTGATGCGGCGGATGGCCTTGTTCAGTCACGTGCATCACGCGCTCGTGTCATGTGTCGCTGTTCGTCGTGTCACTGAATTAATCAGTGCCAACCCAATATTGTGATATTGTCATACGACATGATAGTGTGATATTTCTGGATCACAAAAAGTGAAGAAAAAAAAATCGTCACAAAACGACGATCAAAATGTTGGAGAAGAAACAGTTTAAGACTGCCCACAAAAGAATGTCGCCATTGGATAATTTTTCAATAGAGGAGTACTCGGGAAATTTTTCTACAGATTTTGAAAGCAAACCGATCAAAATTACAAGAACTGTTTTTATCCCAGCTTACGTAACACGTAAGCTGGGGTATTCCTATCGGTTTGCGGGTGGCGTCCGTTAGTTAGTTAGTTAGTTAGTTAGTTAGTTAGTTAGTTAGTTAGTTGGCTGTAAACTTTGTTTCAAAATGCATCTCCTCCTACAATTTTAATTCGATGTCATTTATTTTTGGTTTGAGGCATCCCTAAGGGGTCGTGCATATGGCTTGTGCTTTTCTAGTTGATCGGGTGATTTTTGAATTTTTGGCGAATTTTTAAAGAAAAAAATTAAAAATGTATCTCCTCCTACATTTTTGACCCGATGTCATTTATTTTTGGTATGAGGCACCCCTAAAGGGTCGTGCATACGGCTTGTGCTTTTTTAGTCGATCGGACAATTTTTCTATTTTTGGGGATTTTTTTAAGCAAAAATTTTGAAAAAAATGCATCTACTCCTACAATTTAGATTCGATGTAATTTATTTTTGGTGTGAGGATTTCCTAAGCGGTCGTGCATACGGCTTGTGCTTTTTTAGTCGATCGGGTGATTTTTGAATTTTTGGCGAATTTTTAAAGAAATTTTAAAATGTATCTCCTCTTACATTTTTGACCCAATGTCATTTATTTTTGGCATGAGGCACCCCTAAAGGGTCGTGCATACGGCTTATGCTTTTTTAGTTTGTATTTTTGGGGAATTTTTGAAGCAAAAATTTCGAAAATAATTCAAAATGCATCTACCCATACAATTTTGATTCGATGTCATTTATTTTTGGTGTGAGTGGATACGGCTTTTGCTTTTTAGTCGATCGGGCAGTTTTTGTATTTTTAGGGAGTTTTTGAAGAAAAAAACTTCAAAATGCATTTCCCCCTACAGTTTTTTTTTTTTTTTTTTTTTTTTGGTTTGAGGCATCCCTAAGAGGTTGAGAATACGACTTGCGCTTATTAGTCGATCCGACAATTTCTGTATTTTTTTTGGAATTTTTGAAGAAAAACTTCAAAATGCATTTCCTCCTACAGTTTTTATCCGATTTCATTTATTTCTTTGCTATGAGGCATCCTTAGGTAGGTCTCGCATACGGCTTGTGCTATTTGACTCGACTTGGGAATTTTTGATTTCGGGGGGAATTTTTGATGAAAATACCTCAAAATGCATTTTCTCCTGCAGTTTTGATCAAACATCATTTATTTTGTGGCTGAGGCATGCGTAGGGTGTCGCGAATATGGCCTGTCTTTTTCAGTCGATGAGAGAATTTTTGAAGAAAAAAATTCAAAATGCATTTCCTCCTACAGAGGATCAGATTTCATTTATTTTCGATATGAGCCGTCTCTAGGGGGTCATGCATACGGCTTGTGCTTTTTGAGTGAATTGGAAAACTTTCGAATTTTTTCGGAATTTTTGAAGAAAAAAATTAAATGAATCTCCTACAGCGCATAAACGCAAGTTAAATGAACTTGCGCAGTAGTCAGATTTAACAACTGCACATGGACGCAAGTTAAATAGACATTCGCAGTAGTCCAAATTAAGTACTCCGCATCGATGCAAGTTAAATAAACATGCGCATTAGTCCGATATGTGAACTGCGCATCGACGGAAGATAAATAAAGATGCGAACTGGTCCAAAATAAGCACCGCGCATCAACGCAAGTTAAACAAACATGCGCACTTGTCCGAAAAAAGAACAACGCATCGACGCAAGTTGAATAGACATGCGCAGTGGTCTGAAATGAGAACCGCGCATCAACGCAAGTCAAACATGCGCAGTGGTCCGAAGAAAGAACCATGAATTGACGCAAGTTGAATAGACATAAGAGTCGGGCATCGACGGGACTTAAATAAACATGCGTTCTGGTCCGAAACGCAAATCGCGCGTCAATGCAAGTTAAATGAACCTGCTCACTTGTCCCAAAATGCGAACTGCGCATCAACGCAAATTAAATAAACATGCACACTGGTCCGAATTGCGAACCGCACATCAGCGCAAGTTAAATAACATTTGCACCGGCCCAAAATAAGTACCGATCATCAACACAAGTTAAATAAATATGCGCAATGGTCCAAAATGCGAACCATGCATCAACACAAGTTAAAAAAAACATGCGCGCTGGTCCGAAATGCGAACCGCACATCAACACAAGCTAAATAAGCAAGCACACTGGACCAAAATAAGCACCGTGCATCAACGCAAGTTAAACTAGACCGAAATTCGCACAGCGAATTAGCCCCACTTGGAATGATAACTTTAAACGGAAGGTAGATGATATTGCAGTTTGTTAACAATTTTCACATGTCTGAATGTAGAATATCCTCCTAAATGCTGCTAACTATACCGGTAAGGTCAAGGCCAAAAATTTGCTCTATCTCTTACCGTTTTCGAGATAAAGGCCAACTTCCGGTTTGGGGCTCGAAAGTGACATGGAGGTCAAGGACACCGGAAGTTATACCTTAAGTATCGTCGTATAGGGTGTGGAGGTCGAAAATGAGGTCAGAATTGCTCTCTTACCGTTTTCGAGATAAATCATTGTTTTTCTTAAAAAGCGTTTTTTTGCGATTTCAAGGTTAAGGTCAAGGTCAAAAAATTTTTACCGGCTACTTCAGATCACATCGCCCTTTATATATGTGCCAAGTTTGGCTTTTCTAGCTTCAATGGCCTTGCTGTAGATGTCTGGAAACCGATTGACCTTTTTCACGATTTGACCTTGACCAGTAAGGTCAAGGTCAAAAATTTTTATCAGGTGCACCACTTCAGATGACCCTCCATACATGTGCCAAGTTTGGTTGGTCTAGCTTCAGCGGTCTCGGAGGAGATGTCTGGAAACCGATTCGGCGGAAAAAGAATAAAAGGGAGAAAAAAATAGGTGAAGAATTCAAGGCAATCCTTCCCCATTTGGTATTTTCAATACCAAGTGGGAATAAAAAATACGCACACCAAAAATGTTTATCATATAGTAGAATAAATCACTTAATCACAGGATGCAGCCACACACACATATATAATATATATATATATATATATATATGTATATATATATATATATATATATATATGTGTGTGTGTGTGTGTGTGTGTGTGTGTGTGCATCCTGTGATTAATATATATATATATATATATATATATATATATATAGAGAGAGAGAGAGAGGGAGAGGGAGAGAGAGAGAGATCCAAACTTGGACGATGTAGAATTGATACTGTACATCAAATAGCGCATAGGAAAAGCAAGACTACTCCAAAAAATGCAGCAGGAACACACGAAAAAAAAACACACACAGGATATGTAAAACTTGAAGGACGATAAGGGAAAAGAAATCTAACACACCAACCTCCCACACCCCCTCTTAACAACCACCATCACCATCCAATATTTGTTGCATTTGGGCAATTAATGTCGACGAAATGTACCAAAAGCCGCCATAAATAATGTCACACTGAGATAAAGTGAGGAAAGGTATTTTTGATTTCCCTCAATGCTTGGGATCGTAAACGATATGATAACATTGTGGAACTTCATAATCACGTTAGCGAGAGAGAGAGAGAGAGAGAGAGAGAGAGAGAGAGAGAGAGAGAGAGAGAGAGAGAGAGAGAGATTTCCGAGTCAGTACAGCATAGAAAAGGACTTACCTACGATGACAGCAATATGATATATATATATAATCGTCTCTGAATTATAGAGAAGTGCGATAATAAAATCATACGCCCATCCCCGCCAACTTCCGGTTTGGGGCTCGAAAGTGACATGGAGGTCAAAAACACCGGAAGTTATACCTTACGTATCGTCGTATAGGGGGTAGGGGTCGAAAATGAGGTCAAAATTGCTCTATCTCTTACCGTTTTCCAGATAAAGGCCAACTTCCGGTTTGGGGTTCGAACGTGAACTGGAGGTCAAGGACACCGGAAGTTATACCTTAAGTATCGTCGTATAGGGGGTGGAGGTCGAAAATGTGGTCAGAATTGCTCTATCTCTTTCCGTTTTCGAGATAACTCATTGTTTTTCTTAAATAACGTTTTTTCGCCATTTCAAGGTCATGGTCAAGGTCAAGGTCAAAAATTTTTATCGGTTGCTTTAGATCGCATCGCTCTTTATATATGTGCCAAGTTTGGCTTTTCTAGCTTCAACGGCCTTGCAGTAATTGTCTGAAAACCGTTTGACCTTTTTCGCGATTTGACCTTGACCAGTGAAGTCAAGGTCAAAAATTTTTATTAGGTGCACCACTTTCGATGACCCTCCATATATGTGCCAAGTTTGGTTGGTCTAGCTTCAGTGGTCTCGGACGTTTTCGAGATAACTCATTGTTTTTCTTAAATAACATTTTTCGCGATTTCAAGGTCATGGTCAGGGTCAAGGTCAAAAATTTTTATTGGTTGCTTTAGACCACATCGCCCTTTATATATATGCCAAGTTTGGCTTTTCTAGCTTCAACGGCCTAGCAGTAATTGTCAGAAAACCGTTTGACCTTTTTCGCGATTTGACCTTGACCAGTAAGGTCAAGGTCAAAAATTTTTATCAGGTGCACCACTTCAGATGACCCTCCATACATGTGCCAAGTTTGGTTGGTCTAGCTTCAGCGGTCTCGGAGGAGATGTCTGGAAACCGATTTGGCGGAAGAAGAAAAAAATTTTTAAAAAAGCGAGAAAAAAAAAGGAAAAATAGGTGAAGAATTCGAGGCAATCCATCCCCATTTGGCATTTTCAATGCCAAGTGGGAATAAACATGCGCACTATTTCGAAATGCGAACTGCCCATTAACGCAACTTAAATAACATGCGCACTATTTAAAATAAGAACTGTGCATCAACGCAACTTAAATAAACATGCGCACTGGTCCAGAATAAGAACCGCGCATCAACTCAAGTTAAAAAATATGCGCATTGGCCTGAAATAAGAACCGCGCATCGACGCACGTTAAATAAACATACGCAGTGGTTCGAAATGCGAACCACGCGCCAACGTAAGTTAAATAAACATTTGCACTGGTCCAAAATAAGCACCGCGCATCAACGCAAGTTAAATAAACATGCGCACTTCTCCGAAATTCGAACCGCGCATCAACGCAAGTTAAATAAACATGCGCAGTGGTTCGAAATGCGAACTACGCTCCAACGCAAGTTAAATAAACATTTGCAGTGGTCCAAAATAAACACTGCGCATCAACGCAAGTTAAATAAACACGCGCACTGGTCCGAAATTCGAACCGAGCATTAACGCAAGTTAAATAAACATGCGTAATGATCCGAAATTCGAACTGCTCACCAACGCAAGTTAAATAAACATAGGCACACGTCCAAAATAAGCACCGTGCATCAACGCAAGTTAAATAAACATGCAAACTGGTCCGAAATGCGAACCGCGCATCAAGGCAACCTATGGAAACTGGTGCACTTGTCCAAAATAAGTACCGCTCATCAACGCAAGTACAATAAACATGCGTATTGGTCTGGAATAAGAATCGCGCATCGACGCAAGGTAAATAAACATGCGCACTGATCCGAAATAAGAACCGCACATCAACACAAGGTAAATAAACATGCGCACTGATCCGAAATAAGAACCGCACATCCACACAAGGTAAAAAAAAACATGGGCGCTCGTCCGAAATGCGAACCGCACATCAACGCAAGTTAAATAAACATGTGCACTGTTCCAAAATGAGAGCCGCGCATCTACGCAAAATTAAATAAACATGCGCACTTGTCTGAATAAGAACCGCGCATCAAGGCAAGTTACATAAACATGCACACTGGTCCGAAATGCGAGCGTTGTTTGAAGGTATCTATGGCAGACTATCCAGTCCACCAGAGATACAAAAAATCTGTTTCCCATTTTTCTGGGAAAGAAATCTTTGTATGCATTTATCGGTCTATGTTCTGGTCCGGTGCTAAATTAATTATTGAGCTAGCTCTTTGCCGCCTCATCTTTTGAAGCCCAATTTTTCAGGAAAATTCCCTTACTCATGCACGCTGGAATTGGTCTTATTGCTTTTCGTAAGCTGGGACTTTGTCCTTGGACAAACTTGTTTACTCTTCTTTTAATGTTTTCTAATGCTGGGTATCTCACATCCAGGGACATGTGCGAAAGGTTACGGTTTTTTAAGAAAAATTTTTGTCGAATCATCTTTATTTTACAAACTCAAATTTGAAACAACGTTTAGTCCACTAACAATTAGCAAACACTGGTTAGCGTGAATAAAAGGGCTTATCTGCTATACAGAGGGCTACTTAATTGTTTACACAAGGAGGGGTGTTTACAGTCATTTAGGGAGTTCATACTGCACTACACCCTTTGCAGATAAAGTCTGCTATAGGATATGGAGAGATGAAGAATTAGCAAACACTGGCTAGGGTGAACAAAAGGATTTATCTGCTGGCATGCACTGGGCTACTTGTTTACACAAGGAGGGGTGTGTCGTTTACTGTTGGTACATACAGCTGACTGTAACAAGCAAAATTTGGATACTGCAAAAATGCATTATTATGATATCCTGTACGAAAATCGTGGTGTATGAGTACGCTATTTTATAAAAATGTTCTGTATGAGGGCATTATAGCTAGGTTAATTTATGTCGAGATGAAAAATGTCGACATATCCGAGCTTTTTATCATACAAATAGACGGTACTGAAAAAAAAAACGTCGAATTAACCGAAATGTCTAGATATTCGATGTCGACATAAGTGCGTCCGACTGTAATATGCTTATTGTAGTGAAACATAAATAAAGACGACTAATAGGAGAGAACGGGTTTAAAAGCAGTATTATTCGACGATTTCTCGTTTAAAATATTATTTATTATTCCCCACAGGGGGAATATATGCGATCGACCGCGTAGCGGTCGGTCGGTCTGTTGGTCTGTCATCAAGAGCTTGTTAACACGATAACTTAAAAACTGCTACAAGGATTTTAATGACACTTGGTATGTAGCTTCTATGGGAACAAACACAGATCGATATTGTAAATGGGCCAGGTTCGTCCAAGGAAAATGGACCAGCTGGACTTAGAAAATTTCAGCCCTTGCCTATTGATGGCCATGTTTAACTGATGGGGGGCCTGTGGGAAATATGTGGGCTATGCACACTGCTCTAGTTGTGTTTACAAGTGACAATACAGAGCGGAATCCCGGACAAAATGGCGACGGCCAAAACGGCAACAGCCAAAACGGAGAAGACCAAAACGGCGACGGCCAAAACGGCGATGGCCAAAACGGCGACAAGTGCAACCCCGGACAAAACGGAGACGATGATTAATAATTTAATATTGAAAAACAAAATGCAAAGAATAGTGTTGCCGGATAAATCAATTCCTTTCTACTTGAAGATAAGTATAATTTGAACCAATTTTTAAGTTTTAAGGACAAAAAAATGGGTAATTTAACACTTAGTTTCTCATATATTCTCAATTGCAATTATACGATAATCCATCGTGAGGGGTGGGGGTGTGTGGTGCGGGGGGGGGGGGGGGCGGGGGAGTAAATAAGTACATTTTGAAAGACAATTGTATTTAGCGACTGTTCCCACTAATCCGTTATTGCACGTGAATCCACATCAATAAAAGGCAAAATGCCTTTAAAACAACTTCGATGTTTTAATCGCCTTAATGAGCTAATCCTTATCTGTATCGGTTATGTGAAATGCCGTTATTATGTACGAATCCACACCAATGAAAGATAAGATTAAATTTGTTTTTACCTGAGAAAATAATTTTCAGTCTTACCTGAGAAAAGGTAAGTGAGTAAATCATTCCTTGAGCAACTCAATAACATTGTATAAAAGGAATGATTTTTCTATGAATTTCATCAGTTAGAAACTACTGTTCAACAGTAAAAGATAATCAACAAGAGATGGAATCTGAAACGTTTGAAACGAATAAACGTTGTTAATTTTTCTTTCTTTTTACTAAGCGTTTTAAAGCACAAACTTAAAAAAAATCCGTCGCCGTTTTGTCTGATGTTGCACTTGTCGCCGTTTTAGCCATCGCCGTTTTGGCCGTCGCCGTTTTGGTCTTCTCCGTTTTGGCCGTCGCCGTTATGTCCGGATACCTACAGAGCGATGTGGAATAAGGCTAATCAGACATAAATTGCTTAGTTGTTGAAAAAATAGAACTGTATTACAGGTGGGAATTTAAAGGCAGATTTGCAAATTTTTGTAATATTTTTGTGGTTAGTTCCGTGTTTTAATTTGTTTATTCTTTGAATTTTTAGCGATGAATTATGGTTATGTTTGCATAAATTAATCTTTTATTTTAATGATGCTTATGTTTTTTTCTGTCCTCTGGCCGCTCTAATTAACTCATAAGTATATAAAAACATTTCCAAATTTCGTAATAAAGCTGCTTATGTGACCATCCACTTTTGAAACTTCAGGTCGTACAATTTTATTATTACTGAAAGTTAATTGCTGCGATCCGATATTTAGAACAAGTAACAGATGGTAGGTTTCGGATATCTATTTATTTGCCTATATAGAATCCCGGACAAAACGGCGACGGCCAAAACGGAGAAGACCAAAACGGCGACGGCCAAAACGGCGACAAGTGCAACCCCAGACAAAACGGCGACGAAGATTAATAATTTAATGTTGAAAATCAAAATACAAAGAACAGTGTTGCCAGATAAATCAGTTCATTTCAACTTGAAGATTAGTATAATTTGAACCAATATTTAAATTTTAAGGGCAAAATAAAATAGATAATTTAGCACTTATTTTCGTATATATTCCTAATTGCAATTATACGATAATCCATCGTTGTGGAGGGGGGAGGGGGTAAATAAGTACATTTTTAAAGACATTGTATTTAGCGACTGTGCCCACTAATCCGTTATTACACGTGAATCCACATCAATAAAAGGCAAAATGAAAATGCCTTTAAAAGGATTTCGGATTATTAGCAATGAAAGACCGACGTTTTACTCGCCTTAATGAACTAATCCGTTGGGCTCCTGTGAAACGTGCAACTCAGGAAGGCCAGGATGACCACTGAGAGAAAGACTGGTTGCAGTGGTGGGACTTGAATTGGGATGGGGGATGGATGGAGGGAGGTTGCGAAGATGGGAGGGGTGGTTAGGGGAGAGGAGGGGAGGAGGAAAGATTATTGAGACAGTGACTGGTGTCAGGAAGGAGGTGGTTAGGGAGGGCCCGGAAGGGCACGCCGGGAGAAACAGTGCACTTTGTCCAAATTTACTTATCACTGAGTGCTAAATGAACTGTGTTGGCAACGTTACTTTCCGTTTCTTTTTAATAAGCGTTTTAAAGCATAAGCTTGTAAAAAATTCCATCGCCGTTTTGTCCGGGGTTGCACTTGTCGCCGTTTTGGCTGTCGCCGTTTTGGCCGTCGCCGTTATGGCCGTCGCCGTTTTGGCCGTCGCCGTTATGTCCGGATACCGCCTATATATGATGTGGCACGACATCTGTGCGACGGTGAATATCAGACGAATGATGTGTTTGTGACATCAGTGACGATTACCGGTGCTGATACTGATATTAATTCAGTATTGCTAGCAAAAATCAGGAACAAACATCTGAGTTAAGAACAATTAGCCCTCGCTGAAATGCTTGAATTTCTTTTTACGATATTACCATTGCGACAGTAAGCCATTACTTAAACTAATTAACACAATTAAGAACTTATCTAACTGAACATTAATTTAAATACACTGACACGAGAACAGTTTTAAAAAACTATGCCTGTTCATAATTAATTAATTTCATCAGTCAGTGTTGGAACTACATTCCTTCCTCGTTATGTCGAAGTCGACGGGCCCGCTGATTTACTTTGAGGTAACCGGGGGAGGACTGTACTTGAAACACTCACCACAATAACCTACCAAGACCCATAAATCGAACTGTTTATATGTTCGTGTCGAAGCGTGTCGTACTTTCATGAATTAAGTATGTCGTATATGAGCAGCTAATCATCATTGATTTTTTTTTAAACGAAAATTTTAAAAAGCAAATACCGGTATTTCGTCTAATCGACGGCATCCTGAGATACAAAATAGTCCCATTGTATCAATCCGAGTTTCACAAAGTTGACTGTTTCGAGATATTCACTTGTAGCACGGCCTAATTTTGTCAGATTTGTCCTTTATCCGCTGGCCGCTGTGGTGAATAAGGGGCGGATGGTTCCGGAGGGCCTTGAGCTTCCAAGCCTTATTCGCTCTGTTAATTCTGAAGAAATGTAATAACAAACGACGAAAAGATGCACGCAAAAAAAGAGGATGGGGTGTGAAAAACCAATGTTAGTTTCCTTGACGTAAAATGACATAAAACCGGTAAGTAATTAGTACAAAAATATCTGTAATTCATCGCAGTGGATCTTCCTTATTCGAATCAGAAGTATTTGTTATTAATCATCACAGAAATTTTTCAAAACCAAATATTTTCTTACACAGATGGGGCCTTGGGTGCGAAATACAGATAGCGAGGAGGACAAGATGGCCACTTGGTTGTGGGAGCGTGCGCTCAGGTGAGCACACAGCGAGGAGGACACGGGGTCATTCGGTTGTGGGAGCGTGCGCTCAGGTAAGTAGATAGCGAGGAGGACACGGGGTCACTCGGTTGTGGGAGCGTGCGCTCAGGTAAGTAGATAGCAAGGAGGACACGGGGTCACTCGGTTGTGGGAGCGTGCGCTCAGGTGAGCACACAGCGAGGAGGACACGGGGTCACTTGGTTGTGGGAGCGTGGACTTGGGTAAGCAGACAGTGAGGAGAGGGGGTTACTTGGTTGTGAGAGCGTGGACTTGGGTAAGCAGACAATGAGGAGAGGGGGTCACTTGATTGTGAGAGCGTGGAATTGGGTAAGCAGACAGTGAGGAGAGGGGGTCACTTGATTGTGAGAGCGTGGACTTGGATAAGCAGACAGTGAGGAGAGGGGGTCACTTGGTTGTGAGAGCGTGGACTTGGGTAAGCAGACAGTGAGGACACGGGGCCACTTGGTTGTGAGAGCGTGGACTTGGGTAAGCAGACAGTGAGGAGAGGGGGGTCACTTGGTTGTGAGAGCGTGGACTTGCTCTCACAACCAAGTGACCCCCTCTCCTCACTGTCTGCTTACCCAAGTCCACGCTCTCACAATCAAGTGACCCCCTCTCCTCATTGTCTGCTTCCCCAAGTCCTGCTTGGGGAAGCAGACAATGAGGAGAGGGGGTCACTTGATTGTGAGAGCGTGGACTTGGGTAAGCAGACAGTGAGGAGAGGGGGTCACTTGGTTGTGAGAGCGTGGACTTGGGTAAGCAGACAATGAGGAGAGGGGGTCACTTGATTGTGAGAGCGTGGACTTGGGTAAGCAGACAGTGAGGAGAGGGGGTCACTTGGTTGTGAGAGCGTGGACTTGGGTAAGCAGACAATGAGAAGAGGGGGTCACTTGATTGTGAGAGCGTGGACTTGGGTAAGCAGACAGTGAGGAGAGGGGGTCACTTGGTTGTGAGAGCGTGGACTTGGGTAAGCAGACAGTGAGGACACGGGGCCACTTGGTTGTGAGAGCGTGGACTTGGGTAAGCAGACAGTGAGGAGAGGGGGGTCACTTGGTTGTGAGAGCGTGGACTTGGGTAAGCAGACAGTGAGGAGAGGGGGTCAATTGGTTGTGAGAGCGTGGACTTGGGTAAGCAGACAGTGAGGAGAGGGGGTTACTTGGTTGTGAGAGCGTGGACTTGGGTAAGCAGACAATGAGGAGAGGGGGTCACTTGATTGTGAGAGCGTGGACTTGGGTAAGCAGACAGTGAGGAGAGGGGGTCACTTGGTTGTGAGAGCGTGGACTTGGGTAAGCAGACAATGAGGAGAGGGGGTCACTTGATTGTGAGAGCGTGGACTTGGGTAAGCAGACAGTGAGGAGAGGGGGTCACTTGGTTGTGAGAGCGTGGACTTGGGTAAGCAGACAATGAGGAGAGGGGGTCACTTGATTGTGAGAGCGTGGACTTGGGTAAGCAGACAGTGAGGAGAGGGGGTCACTTGGTTGTGAGAGCGTGGACTTGGGTAAGCAGACAGTGAGGACACGGGGCCACTTGGTTGTGAGAGCGTGGACTTGGGTAAGCAGACAGTGAGGAGAGGGGGGTCACTTGGTTGTGAGAGCGTGGACTTGGGTAAGCAGACAATGAGGAGAGGGGGTCACTTGATTGTGAGAGCGTGGACTTGGGTAAGCAGACAGTGAGGAGAGGGGGTCACTTGGTTGTGAGAGCGTGGACTTGGGTAAGCAGACAATGAGGAGAGGGGGTCACTTGATTGTGAGAGCGTGGACTTGGGTAAGCAGACAGTGAGGAGAGGGGGTCACTTGGTTGTGAGAGCGTGGACTTGGGTAAGCAGACAGTGAGGACACGGGGCCACTTGGTTGTGAGAGCGTGGACTTGGGTAAGCAGACAGTGAGGAGAGGGGGGTCACTTGGTTGTGAGAGCGTGGACTTGGGTAAGCAGACAGTGAGGAGAGGGGATCAATTGGTTGTGAGAGCGTGGACTTCGGTAAGCAGACAGTGAGGAGAGGGAGTCACTTGGTTGTGAGAGCGTGGACTTGGGTAAGCAGACGGGGTCACTTAATTGGTTGTGGGAGCGTGCGCTCAGGTAAGTAGATAGCGAGGAGACGGGGTCACTTGGTTGTGGGAGCGTGGACTTGGGTAAGCAGACAGTGAGGACAGGGGGTCACGTGGTTGGTTATGGGAGCGTGCGCTCAGGTCAACAGGACACGATGGACAGTTGGTTGTGGTAGCGTGTACTCTTTTCAAGAGCTGAACACATTGGTACGACATTTTAAAGGAATCCGATCACAGTCGTGATAGCCACTCTGATGTTTCAAGATACTCCACATCATTGACAACGCACAGTAGCAGTCACAGAACAAACCATTCGTTCAAGACCAAAGGTCACACCCGATAGGCAGGCAGTGTCGTTATGGTTTTAATTGGCACATTCGTAAGCAAATGCTGTATGGAGAACTTCCACTCCGGGCCTCCACATGGAAAGCGGTTTGTTGGTGGGCAACGCTATTCGTACTGCATTTGTGTACAATTGCTTTCGACTTCATGCCTGATGTCCCGGGTGATCATTCACCAAGGATGTATTTATTTTGGCAGTGTGACTAACTTTGCCAAATAACCTGCACTCATTAATCAGTTGTGAAAATGTCCGATTACTATTTCCATTCTATTTGCGTTAATGTTTTATTGCATAAGGCTGAGTGCAGTGTGTATTTTTGACAGACTGCATCTACATGTGACCACGCATCCACCAGTCACGGGAGCGCTGCCCGACATCTACACGGAAGACAAGTTTCATATAATTCATTCAGGACTGGAGAAAAATTTCAGCCTGGCCAGTTACTTTGTCCTGGTGATGACCAGATTTGGGCATAAGTATGATAAAAGTGTTTTTAAGGCCCTCCTTGTCATAACCCCCCCCCCCCCCAATTTCACATACCTCCTAACCCCAACCCCCTGCACTTTGTTATGTCTCCCCGACCAAGGGCACACATATAGGGCCGATTTCACAACTTAAGTCTAGACCTGATCTGAAACCATGTTTCAAACCCAGTCTAGACAGGGTTTTGTCAGTTTACACAGACATCGTTCCCCTCCCTGTTTCTCTTTGTTATGTATGAAAACATGCATGATGTGCGATCCGATTTCACAACCTGGGTTTCAAAATTGTACTAGACCATTATGATCATTAAAACCGCGCGTAGATACAAACCATATTAGAGTAGGTTTCAGTATTTGATGACAGCATTTTAAATGATGATAACACCTTAAACATCAGGTCAACATATATTTTTCACACAGGTGCTCAGAATCACATTCTTCCTGCAAAGATCTGTACATGCAAATATGTTTCAATGGTGTCTTATTTAACTTTTAATCAAAATTATAAATGAGGAATTAGCAGAAAAATAAAGGAATATGAACATTCTTGGACCGATGCACTTTCGAAATTATCAAAGAGTTTAAGAAGAGAACATGTATTTAGAGACCGTTCAAACCCCTTGGATAAATGCAATGACGTTGAATTAAGGCAGCGGTACCGATTTTCACGTCACATTGCATGAGAAATAATCGATGAACTTAACGAGGATTTTGATGGTCCCGTTTCAAAACATTTGGATATAACTCAGGAGCTACAAGTTTTAATCGGTCTCAGATTTTTCTCCACTGGTAGTTTTCAACGGACGGCCGGTGACTTGCATGGCGTGATCATATCGACCGCTCATCGCATTATTCAAAGAGTTACTCGTGTGTTAGCCGCGCGAAAAAACCGGTACATAAATTTTCCGGGAGAAGATAACTATTGGCGTATCTTAATTTCAGTCCCTGGCCAAGTGAAATTCACACATTCTTCAATTGTATTAGTTTACTAGAACCCATACTAACACTATATAATGGTCATAAGCGAACCGTTTTTAGACCAGCCGACTATGTCGGGCTGGTCTTACCCTATCAATAGAGGGGTATCCGTCGTCTGTATGTACGTATGTACGTGTGTAAGCTTTTACTTAAAATGCTTCTTCTCCTTCAGTTTTGATCGGATTCCTCTCAAATTTTACACGAATGTTCTCTAGGTAGGCCTCTCTTTAAAAAAAATTTTTTTTTTGGCGATCTGCCAAAAATTGGTCAAATGGGGGGCATTTTTTAATTTTTTGGTGTCTAATTTTCAAATTGCTTCTTCTCCCACAATTTTTATTGAATTCCTTTGCAATTTTGTACGATTCTTCTCCAGTTAGGCCCCTCTTGAAAAATTAATTTTTTAGGCGATCCCCCAAAACTTTTAAGTTGAATAAACATACGCATTGGTCCGAAATACGAACCTCGCGTCAACGCAAGTTTGGTAAACATGCGCACTGGTTCGAAATGGAACCGAGCATCGACGCAAGTTAAATAAATGTGCGCCCTGGTCCAAAACTCAAACCGCGCTTCAATGCAAGTTAAATAAACATGCGTAGTGGTCCGAAATAATAACCGCGCATCAACGCAAGTTAAATAAACTTGCGCAGTGGTGCGAAATGCGAACCGCTTATCAACGCAAATTAAATAAACATGCGTAGTGGTCCCAAATAATAACCGCGCATCAACGCAGGTCAAATAAACTTGCGCAGTGGTCCGAAATGCGAACCGTTTATCAATGCAAGTTAAATAAACATGCGCACTGGTCTAAAATAAGAAACGCTGATCAACGCTAGTTAAATAAACATGCGCAGTGGTCCGAAATGTAAACAGCGCATCAACGCAAGCTAAATAAATATGCGCACTTGTCCGAATTGCGAACCACTCATCAACGGAAGTTGAATATACATGCGCATTGGTCTGAAATGCGAACTGCGCATCCACGCAAGTTAAATAAAAATGCGCACTGGTCTAAAATAAGAACCGCTCATTAATGCAAATTGAATAAACATGCGCACTGGTCCGAAAAGTCAAACGCGCATCAACACAAGCTAAACAAACATGCGCACTGGTCCGAAATGCGAACAGAGCATAACGGCAAGTTAAATAAACATGCGCATTTTCCGAAATGCAAACCGGACATCAACGCAAGTTAAATAAACATGCGCACTGGTCGGAAAGGCAAACCCCGCAATATAATACATACCAAAACATTAAACTTAAGTAATGATGTTTTAGACGCGGCGTTTTCTTCTTTTCAAAAGGCACATGTGTTTGGTCGTTTCTGATCGTTTCTGCTGCTTGAACTAATTGTGTATGTCCGACAGTACATGTCAACAGTACACATGTGTGGATGCAATTTCGATACGTTGTTCGAAGTTATTTTTCTGGGAAAAAAATCTTTGTATGTATTTATCGGTCTATGTTCGGGTCCGTTGCTAAATTAATTATTTAGCTGGCTCATTGCAATCTCGTCCTTTGAAGCCCAATTTTTCAGGGGAATTCCCTTGTTCAAGCACGCCGGATTTGGTTTTATCGCTTTTAGTTAGCTGGGGCTTTGTCCTTGGACAAGCTTGTACAATGTAATATCCACTTTCGGCAACCAGACAAGCTAATTCATATATTCACTAGATCTCGGCTGGTTACAATGTCCCTGGACATTCTTGTTGTAGTCTGTATCACTAGAATTCAGTCGATGGTCGTCCTGAAACGGGTGCATTATGAGGTATGGTCCAATCAAACCAGGTCTGGACTGAAGTTGTGAAATTCTGTTTCAAACTTGGTTTTTTGAAATCGTTGTTTAGCCGTGGTTTCAACTCTGTTTTGAGCTAAAATATCAAAATCTAAACGTTAACTAGATTTAAGAAATACGTAACAGGGCTCAAAAGGCATTAGTTACTGGCAAATGTCCTATAAATGTCCTTCTGGTGCACTTAAATTTTTGATTGAATCCACCGGATGTCCACCAAAATTTATCAACTTTTGTACATATGGTTTCTGAGGTGATTTGAGTGCGGTCAAGTAAATTTAATGAATCACTGGACCGGGTGCTCAGCGAGAAAAAAAAATTTTCCAGCTCTGCAGAATAAACCAAAAATTGAAATGAGACATATTTTGACAGAAAAATACAATAGACATAAAATCACGCCGCCAGCTTATCAAAACTTAACAATAATTTTGCTGATCACTGATGAAAAATACATGCGTGACTGTTTATTGTGTTATCAATAACGTCCATGTAATATCTTTCAACTTAAATGCAAAACTCGGGGAAAGGGAAGGTTGATTATGAATGTGGTTTGGACCGAGGCTGTGAAATTCACTATGGTCTGAAACCCAGTCTAAACCGCGGTCTAGACTGAGTTTGCTCCAAATCAGGTCTAGACTTAAGTTGTGAAATCGGCCCATAGTGTTTGTACGTTCTGTTTGTGTGTTTGTTTGTGTGTGTGCATGCGTGTGTGCGTGTTTCAGTCTCATGTGAACAAAATGTTGTGTGCAAGATATCTCGAGAACCAAAAGTTGAATCGACTACAAACTTAATCTGTTTATTCCCTGTGTACGTTCTATTAACTATTGATGCATGTCACGTTATTAGGAAAGATGTATGACGTCACAACGTAAAAAATCTTGTCTGCCAAATTCCTCATCGCTGAATATCGGAGAAAGTTCGAACATGGGATTGTTGCTTTATATGCCTGAAAGATTATGCCAAATTTTGTCGCGAGTACAACGAACGAGTGCGGCGTAAAATATCACGTAAAATATATATTTTGAACAAGATCTTGTGTTCAAAATATCTCGCAAACGGAAAGTCGCATCGACTTTAAATTTTATGCGGGTATTCCTCGGATCAGTCCGAAAGATTCTGTCACAGTTTGTCGCGGAAGGACGAAAAGGGCGCGTGACGTCATCACGTAAAATATACATAAAAATTGACCAAGATGGGTATTGCTTTAGTCAGTCGGACGGCTCTTTCAAGTTTTCATGCGTGTAGTGAAATTATAAAACGTGTCATTACGTAAAAATTTATCTATTAAGCAAAATGTATGATCTCGAAAACTGAAAGTAGGATCGACATCAAACTTGGTGTAGCTAGTCGCACGTTTTTTTCTACTTGTATAGAAAATTAAGGAAGAATTATGATGCTACCAACACCCCCATCCCCTCACCCGGGCCCTCCCCGTTTTTCGGCTCTTTTGTCCACGGAGCATAATTTATTCCCCTCAAGTAAAATCTGTGGGGAATATATGCGATCGACCGCGTGTTGGTCTGTCGGTCTGTCATCAAGAGCTTGTTAACACGATAACTTAGAAAGTGCTGCAAGGATTTTAATGAAACTTGGTATGTAGCTTCTGTGGGAACAAACACATATCGGCATTGTAAATGGGTCAGGCCTGTGCAAGGAAAATGGATCAGCTGCACTTAGAAAATTTCAGCTTTTGATTGACTATTGTGTGAACTTGTTAACACGATAACTTAAAAACTGCTGGAAGGATTTTAATGAAACTTGGTATGTAGCTTCTGTGGGAACAAACACAGATCGGCATTGTAAATGGGCCAGGCCTGTCCAAGGAAAATGGATCAGCTGCACTTAGAAAATTTCAGCTTTTGATTGACTATTGTGTGAGCTTGTTAACACGATAACTTAAAAACTGCTGGAAGGATTTTATGGAAACAAACACAGATCGGTTTTGTAAATGGGCCAGGTTGTCTAAGGAAAATGGGCCAGCAGGACTTGGAAAATTTCAGCTGTTGATTGACTATTGATGGCCGTGTTTAACTAATGGGGGGCCTGCGGGGAATATGTGGGCTATACACACTGCTCTAGTTGTTAACTGTGTTGGGATTTCAGCGTTTTTTCCTGTGTTCCTGTATTCTTTAGACGGCACCAAAACATAAGCAGCTTGCTGTCGACCCACTGTCGACCCATGGCTAGTTCTTTGTCTGTGGCTATGTCGTTGCTTGTAATGGTTGTAGGACAAAATGGCAACGGACATAATGGCAACGGACATAATGGCCAGCGGACATATGTGGCAAGCGGACAAAATGGCAAAGTGCCAGGGCGGACAAAATGGCAACTGAAATAAAAAAGACGATATTTCATGACTTAATGATTTAATGACTTCATAAATAAACCTTATTGAATTCCTGTGTAGGCATCCTTTTAGATAGTCACGTAGCCAATCAGTTCACAGTTCTCATTTACTGCTCTGGAACATTTCCCCGAGGTTTCCACCGAATGTTGTGCCCAAGTAGAAACTGCTCAACAGTCTTGCTACCATCTCTGCGGTCCTCGCATAGCTGCCGAAGTCGGACTTAGAGCTGACTGTACACCCGCTTTATGCGCCCACGTGGTTGGTCTCTGTGCGCGATTTTCGTAACGGTGGTGGTCACTTGTGCTGCATCTCCTTTCAGCCAATAGATGAGTGAGTTTCCAAATCGATTGATGGGTTGTGCCAACTAAGTGTTCTGGTTCCAGGCTTCGGTGAGGTTGTTCGTCCTCTGCTTGCCCACTAGAGTCACGTCATGAACGTTCCACATTTCTGGCGCAAAGACAGGTGAAATGCTCTCATCTGGAATGTTGTCCTTGAGATGCTCCAGGTACATCCTCGATTGGCAGCAGTGCCAAAGAGTCAATCATGCCACAGAACAACTTCACGCGTTCCGAATCGCGATAAAGATTGGTAAATGCCAGACCGTACGGCGACCAGACAGGGGTATACTACTCAGTAACTGGTAACAAATAATCAGCCGGAGTGTGTGAACAGCGTAGTTTTGGATCCCCATTTGTTTGTTTCATTCCAAATAACCAGACAGTTAGACGGCATGCAAGATTCGAGCCGCCCTCCGCCTTGACATGAGGCGGATGCACCCTAAACTAGTTGTTTTATGGTGCGGTTAATCTAACACTTTTTTATTCATTTTTATTTCTTTTTTTTTCTTAACTTGCCATTTTGTCCGCTTTGCCACTTTGCCATTATGTCCGCTTGCCATTATGTCCGCTGCCATTATGTCCGTTGCCATTTTGTTCGTATCCCGCCCTTTTGTGCGTTACTGATCTTTTGCTTTTACGTATCATGTCACTGAGTCAGGATTCAGTGTGTTGTGGCGCATTATGAAGTCATTGTTCCCCCTTCCGCCGAGTCGAGTCATGTGTTTGCGCAGTTGTGAAGAATGTCTTTCTAGTGCTTTTTGGCCAATGGGAATGTACGAAGACAAGGTATAATATCACTACAAGCATGATAGACCGCTACAGTAACCTTGGGTAAAAGGTTAGGGTTGTGTTTAAAATGGTACGTACATTAGATTCCGGGGGGGGGGGGGGGGTGGGGGGTGGGAGAAGATGACGGTTAGCACCAAAAAAAAAATAATAAAAAAGACCACCTTCAATCGCATATACAACTAGACCGAATTTCGCTACACGTAGCGAAATAGTACCCACTTGCAAGGGCAGAGACACAACATATTTGGTCAAAGACACATTTTTCAGTGTTTCAAAATAATTGTCAGCTTAAAGATTATTATCTTGAACGAGGCCATGTAACGTCATTTGGGCACAAAAAAATCAAATTCAGTTTTCTAACCGTTTTTGAGATACTGGTCCACTTGCAGTTTTTGACCTTGACCATGATGGAGGTCAAGATCACCGAGGTACCTCTTATGTAACGTTGTTTAGGCCCAAAGGGTCGAAAATGAGCTCAAAATCGCTCTATCTCTAACCGTTTTCGAGATAATAGTCAACTTCCGGTTTCTGACCTTGACCGTGACCCAGAAGGTCAAGGTCACCGAGGTACCTCTTATGTGACGTTGTTTAGGCCCAAAGGGTCGAAAATGAGCTCAAAATCGATCTATCTCTAACCGTTTTCGAGATAATAGTCAACTTCCGGTTTCTGACCTTGACCGTTACTCAGAAGGTCAAGGTCACCGAGGTACCTCTTATGTTACGTTGTTTAGGCCCAAAGGGTCGAAAATGAGCTCAAAATCGCTCTATCTCTAACCGTTTTCGAGATAATAGTCAACTTCCGGTTTCTGACCTTGACCGTGACCCAGAAGGTCAAGGTCACCGAGGTACCTCTTATGTAACGTTGTTTGAGCCCAAAGGGTCGAAAATGAGCTCAAAATCGATCTATCTCTAACCGTTTTCGAGATAATAGTCAACTTCCGGTTTCTGACCTTGACCGTGACCCAGAAGGTCAAGGTCACCGAGGTACCTCTTATGTAACGTTGTTTAGGCCCAAAGGGTCGAAAATGAGCTCAAAATCGCTCTATCTCTAACCGTTTTCGAGATAATAGTCAACTTCCGGTTTCTGAGCTTGACCGTTACTCAGAAGGTCAAGGTCACCGAGGTACCTCAGAAGGTCAAGGTCACCGAGGTACCTCTTATGTAACGTTGTTTAGGCCCAAAGGGTCGAAAATGAGCTCAAAATCGCTCTATCTCTAACCGTTTTCGAGAAAATAGTCAACTTCCGGTTTCTGACCCTGACCGTGACCCAGAAGGTCAAGGTCACCGAGGTACCTCTTATGTAACGTTGTTTGAGCCCAAAGGGTCGAAAATGAGCTCAAAATCGCTCTATCTCTAACCGTTTTCGAGATAATAGTCAACTTCCGGTTTCTGACCTTGACCGTGACCCAGAAGGTCAAGGTCACCGAGGTACCTCTTATGTAACGTTGTTTAGGTCTAAAGGGTCGAAAATGAGCTCAAAATCGATCTATCTCTAACCGTTTTCGAGATAATAGTCAACTTCCGGTTTCTGACCTTGACCGTGACCCAGAAGGTCAAGGTCACCGAGGTACCTCTTATGTAGCATTGTTTAGGCCCAAAGGGTCGAAAATGAGCTCAAAATCGCTCTATCTCTAACCGTTTTCGAGATAATAGTCAACTTCCGGTTTCTGACCTTGACCGTGACCCAGAAGGTCAAGGTCACCGAGGTACCTCTTATGTAACGTTGTTTAGGCCCAAAGGGTCGAAAATGAGCTCAAAATCGCTCTATCTCTCACCGTTTTCGAGATGAGTCGGCCTGTCGTTAAGGACGCGTGAAATCACGTGACCTTTGACCTTGACCCTCAAGGTCAAGGTTAGTGATGAAAGTTTACCCTTTACTGGGTACGTTTTATGCATTCACAGTGGGATTTGAGCACCCCTCATGGCTACTTTTCGTGATTAATAGGTGTTTCCAAAAATATTTTGACCTCAATTTGACCTTGACCTCTGAGGTGCAAGGTCAAAAAATTTTACGGATTTGACGACAACTCATTACCCTCTATGTCTCTGCCACATGCCGTCTTTTTACGACAAACCCTGTAGGAGGAGTTTTCTGGAAACCACTTTGAGGTCAGAAAAACTTTGACCTCAATTTGACCTTGACCTTGAAGGTCAAGGTAAAAAAATTTTGCGGATTTGACGACATCTCGTCACCCTCTATCACTGTGCCAAATTTCATCGTCCTACGTCAAATAGCGTAGGAGGAGTTTTCTGGAAACCTCCGTGACGGAAAAAAAAGAGAAAAAAAAAAGGAAAAAAAAAGGGCAGAAATTTCGAGAAAAACTACAAACTTATTCCCATTTGCAAACGAAGTTTGCAAGTGGGAAGTATGTAAAGTAAAACCTGTTTGTCATAATGCCTTTTCTGATTCGGGTAAAAAGACGCATCATTAAACCTGCCTGTCTTGACCAACTTCCAGACCCGGATAGAAATGTAACGTACAGTAAACTGTTGTAGTGACTAACTTCTGGACCTGGATAAAAAGGACGCATAGTAAACCCCGTTTTAGCGACCACCTTCTGGATTCGGATAAAAAAGACGTACAGTAAAATCTGTTTTAATGACCACCATCTAGTTTTGTTTATCTTTTAATTTTTGACAATATATTATGATTATGTTTGCGGAAATGACTCTTTTATTTCAGTAATAAGAAACAAGGAAAATGGTTATCAGGGATTAATGGGTATAGTCGGGGAGCACTGGTCGCTCTAGTTACACCTGTCAAATCCCCACCCCCTCCTCCGTCTATGTTCATGTTTTTAGCCCAACGGACTATCATGAATCCACGACATTTGATGTAGCGAACTTTGATCTAGCGACAGTTGGTCTACCGACATTTGATCTAGCGGCATTCGGTCTTAATCTGCAGGATATGACAATTGATCTAAATTTGTGTTTCGTATCTTTTTTCATTGGAAGGGAAAATCAAGCAATGAAACAGTTACTTTTTCAGTGACACACCATCCTCATCCGGATTAATTCTGGTACAACAGGTGGAGATTATGTCCAAGTAAAAGCACCGATGGCGCTATGGTTAGTTAGACTCCAGTTAGGCATTGATGGAATTTTGATGCAGCTTTTTCCTTTTTTTTTTTTTTTTTTGATGTGGAATAGAAAATTTTTTGAAGTTTCTGACGTTTCATTGAAATCTTGATTATTTTACATCATGGCATAGAAGGCGAATAACAAGATAAAACTGTTCAGTTGCTCTCGATTACTCTCGAACGACACGTCCAGTCAACGTCAAACTTGGTTGGATTATCATTGGGTTGGTCCGCCGGTTTAGGTTGTATTTGACATATATTGGACAGTGCGTAGGACGTGAAAATGTGACAGTTGCGTAATTGCTGTAATTGCACAACGGAATATTGGATCAGCGTCAAACTTGGTAGGATGATGCCGTGGATGGGTCCTACATTTTGTAATGTATTTTGTGTATATAGCGCAACGTATGACATCATTACGTGTTTTGGTCACTCGACTGTGCGTGACTTTTTTGTATTTGTGTGTGAGTATGTGTGTGTAATGTGTGCTGCTGTTGTAGACACTTGATTTTGATAATCCTCGAGCGACAACTCGGCTCAGCTTCAAACTTGTCGGGATTATGCCTTCGATGGTACTGTTTGTTGCTATTGTATTTGACGCATATTTGGCAACGCGTCACGCCATATGACATCAAAACTTGATTATCAACTCGCGGCTCGTCGGCTACTTCTGTGAATTTTTGGTGAAACTGGAGTTCGGTGGCACCTACATTATATGAGCTGGAGGTGGGAAGGGAGTAACAATGCAGAGCCGTTCCGACGTGAGTTGGGGAGCGAACGCGGTTTGATAAGCGGGAAGGGGGGGGGGAGAAGCGGAAAGCGTTACCTTTGTTATCAAGTGCATAAGTTATTGCGGCTGGCTGGACACAGCATGTCGCAGCATTTTCTGTCTCTGCAGGACTACGTATTATTCATCTGACAGCAAAGTTGGTATCACTTTTTGAAGTGTTTCATCTGTTTTCTTGTGTTTGACGAGCAGCTCACTATTTTGGCACAGAAAGCTGCCCTCCCGTCTCTCGCTTTTAGTCGATAAGAAAATTCAAAGACAAAGTATATATTCTAGATGAAAGTACACTTTTGGCGTTTACCCATACTATGAAAGAGGTAAAAGGATTGGGTTGCGTTCAAGGCAATACCTTCATTAGAAGTCCGGGGGGATAACTGTAAGCAAAAAAAAAAACAAAAAAAAAACAACAAAAACAATGGAACAGGGAATCGGTGGGGTAGTGAGCATATTCCAGACCCGGATAAAAAAGACTACACCAAACCCATTTTGTAGCGACCACCTTCAAGATCCGAATAATAAGACGTGCAGTAACATTTGTTTTTAGTGCCCACCTCCTGGACCCGGATAAAAGACATAGTTAAACTTGCTTTTAGGGCCCACTTTCCAGGATCGCATAAAAAAGGTGAAGAGTAAAACCTGTCGTCGCGACCCAGATATGATAAGACTAGTAAAATCTCAGTAGTGAATAGAGGTGTGACGGTTCACCTCCGGCTCGGTTCGATTCGGTTCGGTTCGGTTCAACAAAAATTTTCGGTTCGGTTCGGTTTTTTTCGGTTCGGTTTAGCAACACCGACCGGTAGTTTTCTTTTCAAATATATATATATCTCAGGGCTGGTAGAAGTCATGACTTTTTTTTGTTGACTTTTTTTTTTTTTAAATTGACTTTTTTATTTAAATCACCAAAAAAGTCACAGAACGTTTAAAAACATTCAGAACTGATTTTTCACTATTTATTAGTCTAATGCCACTGCAGTTCTCAGCAATATCACATCGAATAACTGAACATTTGCAAATAGCTTTTACGTTTCAACTATTTGTCGCATCTCTGTCGAAATATCTTTATATACGGGAGCTAGACGTCACCCAGTCATTTTTTTTTCAGATTTAGTGCACCACAAATTTGCTGGGTTAATTACTCTTTGACTTTAAAATCAACAATGATAGTGACTCATAACGGGAGTACTTCTATTGACAGGGCTTATTTGGATAAGACAATAGTCTTGGCGCTGTTATTTATTAAGCAGTCTTGCTATCAGCAAGCAACTGTTTGGAAATTAGTACGGGCACCACAATGGAGAAATACCGTTAACTCAGTGTGTACATAAGGCAGAAAAGGTGTGGGGGTGTGGGTGACTGTGTCGCATGAGCAGCTTAAGTCGTTAATAACCTAACAATGCATCTTCACTGTGTACACTCAATGGGCTTGTTCTAGCATTTTATTGACAAATATTACTCTGGAACAAAAAGTTAAAATCGTGACTTCTTTTACTTTTTTACTTGTTTATTTTTTTTTATTTATTTTTAACTGCCTGCACTTAATCCCATAATCCGAAATTTTTTTTACCTTAGAACAGATACAAAACCTAACATATAACGGTAATCGGGGTTCGCATTGGCGGGGTTTTTGTCCACTTTGTGGGCATTTTTTACGAAATGACTCACTTTATCGGAATCCACCGAGTTTTTCTGGACCCAACTGAGTCACACTTTCCTTTTTTGACTCACTTTCCTGAGAACCCAGCTCAACCCTGACGGTAATGTTTTATACTTATTACCTCAAAGCTTACTTACACAAGAATTTACATTGTTATTGACTGACAGACTCACATGTAGCCATAATAAGGCATGGAATTCGCCATAGGTTCCAAAAAAAAGTGTGTGAAATATGTTTGTTGATTTGTCCGATGTGATATATATATATTAAAACTAAACTATACTAAAAGAACTAAAATAACATCACCAAATTAATACATTATCTTGTTATAAATAGCAAAAAGAAAACCGAACCGAAACCGTGATTGGGCTTTTCGGTTTTCGGTTCGAACCGAACCGAAGCCTTTTCTCGGTTCTCGGTTTTCGGTACGAACCGTCACACCTCTAGTAGTGAATACATTCCAGGCCAAGATTAAAAAGGACGTAGAGTATAAACCTAGTTTAGAGTGACCACATTTCACATTGCTAAGCTTGTACACTGAAGTATCCCCTTCTCGTACTTATGGTCGAGGTCGTAACCTTCACTCGTCCCACTTCCGTTTTAGTCAGACGCGTCTCAGGATTTGAGGACATGTTGATAGGTAAGAATCCTCTAACGACCAAACCCACAATTCAGAAATAAAACGACTGGCAGCGGGAATTCTGGGCATACGAGATATGTTTATTCAGATATGCGTTATATAAGGAAAATGTCCCGTCCCTCTCCCTCCCCCCCTCCTTCTCCCTCCTGCTGTCCTCCCCTCTGAGTTCAAGCAGTGACAATGCCAAAAACATTTCAGTTCTCTTACAACGCTTTTACTTAATATTTAAATGGCCAGAGCTGGAACTGATGTGATCCGCTGGGTTATATTCAAAACTTATTGCCTGAAAAAGGAAATTCTTCAGATTGACTGAATGGTGAAAATAGGAACTCAGACGAAAACTTTGTTTTAAATTTCACATCAAAAACAGATAACTTGTGCCTTGTTTTCAGCATAGGGGACTTTTGTCAGGAGGGCCTGGGTCACCTGGAGAAGCTGGTGGAGCAGGGCTACCATTTACCTGCCATACACACGCTCTCGCTCATCCTGCCGCTGTTGTTCTACAACACCGAGTATCTGTACTCCAACTCCAGGTCATATTATAATGTGTCAACCACAAAAAAGTGCGAGATAAGAACATTTCCCGTTGATTTATATAAAGTCACAGCACCTCCCCAGAAAATAATTATTAAGTCAGAAGGAATGGATTTTTTTCTCGAATACAGGAAAGCGTTAACAAACCCCGAAATGGGATAAGGATTAGTAGTTAAAGAAACGGTTAATTGTGTGGTAACTTTTGTGAATACGACGCGGTTACTAAAAAGCACTGTAAAAATAACAGTATTAATATGTATAACTCAAACGATTTTTTTAATAATGTAGTTTCAAAATTTCGCAAAAAAATAAATCAGTAATTATTCAGGATTGTTTTGTAGATTTCGTAAGATTTTAGAGCAAGTTCTTTACATGGATACGTCAAAAGGCGGGATGTTTTACAGCGAATTCCCGGGACCAGTCACCACGTATTTTTCTGCCATGATACAGGTGCGGCTTTAGGTTACTAAAGTTAAAACACTTGGTCGGCGCTGTCAGTTATATCGTTAGCGGCAGTACTATCTGCTATCGCGCTTTCCAGATATTGCCCAGTGTGTGGTTTGAAGAAACAGTGCCTCATTATCTGGTCCGAGCATTAGGGGTGGAACCAATTTCGTTAAATGGTTAACGTTTTGGGCATAATCGATTATTTTCCTGCGCAATCGATAGATCGAAATTCTTGCTGCGAAACATATAACGAAAATTTTCATACGTTACATATAACGTTTAGTATGGAAGATTTTATTTTATAAGAATTTTGGTAACCTTTAGATGTTTATAACTGCATCGTAAACGTTTGTTGTCGTCAGTGACAGTATTAACTTGTATAATATAAATACCAAACCAGTGTCAAGCTCTATTCGGGCGTGCTTAAGTTTTCAAACACTTCATGTTATTTGTTGTAAATTGGAAGTGAAATTTCACCAAAGTATTTGACTTGATAAAACAAATAAGTTCCGCTGAAAGAAAACTAGAACCTCATTTCGCTAGCGAAATGTGAAACACTTGACAAAAATTAAAACAAGATTTTCAAGGATCATCGAATTAAATAATCGATTGTAGTTTATTTTTATATATATATATATATATATATATATATATATATATATATATATATATCTGATATATATATCTGACATCATATGATGTATATATGATGTCAGATACACTTGTTTAAAATACTTGATTTATTCTTTGTAGGATCACATTTTTCGAAAGCTGGACGGGCAGAACAGTAGAAACATTATTGAGTTTTGGCTTAGAATGCTCACAAAATTGAACAAATGGCAAACAGACAGGTAAGAAGAGCTTGCAGTGATGTGACTGTATGAACTTAAACGCCCCTTCAAAACTGACGAATAATTGCTTTACCTGCTATATTAAATAAAGTGATGCGTCGATTTTGTGCGAAGTTATTGTTTTCTTTCAAAAGTCATTCGCGTTTTCAAAATAAGCTGCTTTGTAGAACAGGTAAGTTGAAAAGGAATCTGCTAAAGCCCTAGATTTATGAGTTTGCCCGGCAAGCGATGTAACCCGGTTTATTTGAAAGGCGAAAGGACGAAGGCAGATTTTCAAATAGTTTGCAATTAACTGCAAATAGTATGCATTTGTTACAAATAGGCAATGTTGTGTTTCAGAAACGTGCTGTATGTGTTAAATAATTTGGTGAAAGCATCCAATCAGTTGGAGGGAGATGTATTTGACATGACTTTGACCTTTTTCTACGAAATGCAGAAGGTAAATTCACTCATATCGTAGACATTTTAATCCTGTACAAACTGCGGGAAATCTGAGCAACAGTAATTTCTAGTCCAGGAGATGAAACAGCGATCAAACGACCATAAAAATATGGCGGCTTTATATGACGCAGGGCCGGCTGAACGTAAAATGATTTCAAAGTCTCTACGTATCAAAAGTTTATAAGCACTTGGGTTTATTTTAATGAAGAAAGCGAGTACCTGTCTGAGTTACCGGCATATCTAAAAGCGGATATTATTTCAAAATTAGCACTTCGCCTTTATGGATCGTTTTGAAAGGTTATGGACATGCATAAAAGTCAGACTGAACGTGAGTGCCTCCCCGCCGCATTGCATCTGAAGTTGGTCTTCTGTCATTGATCCCGATTAGTTTCGATTTTGAAATGTTACGCATATCCTGATTGGCCTTAGATCTGAAATCCCGTCTTTGTCGGTAGCATATCCGATACAGCACTCGTAGACATACAATAACCATCACTTATAAGCCTTGACCCTTCCATTGCATGTGTCAACATCTTTAACGAGATGGTTGCCTTCTAATTACAAGTGGCGTTCAAACTCTGTCTTGTGATACACATTGAGTGAGGTCAAGCAGCCAGTTGTGCCTGTACCCTCGTGGGCTTGGAGAGGCGGGGCATGTTGTATGTAGTGCTCAGTTGCAGAGCAGTGCAATTTTGCTCGCACAAATTCATATAACCCTTGCAAGCCAAAGGCTTGTCAAGTGTTAATTATCCATTTTTAACACTTGACAAGCCTTTGGCTTGCAATGGTTATATGAATTTGTGCGAGCAAAATTCGTCCTTTTTTATTTCTTCTTGACACTTTTTCCGATTTTTTGTGTCTTCTTCTTCTCTGACACTATGGGCCCTACGACCATGAAACTTGGGACTTATGAAGAGCTTGATCTGAACATGTGCATGTCACTTTTTATTTTCGTCTTTGATTTCGTTTTCTTTGTTAAAACGCCATGTGAAAAGAGTGTATTTTTGCAAGTAAATTCGTAGCATTTAACCCACATCACACAGAGTTGCACAGTGAGCTTTGTGCGAGCTCTCACTGCGTAAATGGCTAACACGGCGTATGCTAGATCAGTCAATAAAACCTTAAGTCAACAGAAACCAAACACTACTCGGCTTATAAGACGTATTCAAGCTGTGTTGTTTGCAATATATTATTCAAGAAATAACCCATTGAAGGAAGTATTTTTGCGTTTTAATTTTTGTCAAGTGTTAAACATTTCGCTAGCGAAGTGAAGTTCTAGTCTTAAATATGCAATTTTTGCTTTTCTCTTGGAGTTAAATAAATTATTGCTATGAAAACACATCTTCCACGTTTCAGCTATTTTTGACATTTATACACCAAATCGTGAGCAGATCAACAGATCAACGTGTTACAGTTTCAAAACTTCTAAAGTTTAGAAAAAAAAAATTAAAAAAAAAACATATAAAATTCATACATTAAAACTTCAAAGTTTTGAAAATTGTCAGGCTTTTCGTTAATTTGTGCTCCTTGCTATTCATTGATAAAGATCAACCAGACATTGATGGAAAGGTGTGTTTTGAGTAATGCTTGTACCGTATTTTCAGACGCTGCACAGTGATAGTGAGCAGGGAATGCTGAGCAGCCTAAGCTCGTGGTTCGGCAGTCCTCTGGGTTCGCCCAGCATGCTCGACAGCCGCTCCTGGCCGGGCCTCACGTGGCTCGCCTATGCCGTGCTCTCTGCGGAAGAACAAGTCGAGAGTGAATCTGGCACGTGGACCCAACTACAGCAAGCCTTAAGGCATTACGACCAGTCACATGGCCAGGCAACTCTATCTGTCGATTTCGCAGTTAAGGTAACGCAGCTGCTCTCTGTTTCAGATTGTTTGCTGTAACTTAGAGTCCGAGTTATAAATTTGGATTGTGGTGGTGAGAATAACTTAATCGAAAAATTGATTATAACTAGAGCGCCAGTGCACACAAAACATAAGAGTACAGGCTTGTGTTACACACTTTCAATCGGCATCTATTTAGTTTCTCGTTTTTGTAAGCAAAAATATATGTCCCTCCGACTAATCCCATAATTCCCCAATAATCCTTTATCTTTTTTTATTACTGAAATAAAAGATTCATTTCTGCAAAAATAATTATAATTCATTGTCAAAAGTTCAAAAATAAACAAAACTAGATGGTGGTTACTAAAACAGATTTTAATGTAGGTGTTATCCGGGTGTGGAAGTAGGTCACTACAACAGTTTTACTGTGCGTACATTTTTTTCGGATGTGGAAGTCGGCCAAGACGCTCAGGTTTTACCGTACATCTTTTTTGCGAACCTGGATGGGTCTCGACAAACAGGTTTCACTTTACGTCTTTTTATGCGGGTCTTGAAGCTGGGAGTTATGTTTTATCGGGTTTTTTGGTGTGGAAGGTAACTACCTACACCATTTCCCCGCTTCATTGGTGATTTTTTTTTTGCTAATCGTCATGCACTCCCATCCCCCATGCCATTTAATGTAGGTACTACTCTAAATGCAACTTAACCCTTTCACCAAAAATTGCGGTAACGGTCTGTACCCTAAGTGTAGTTCTAGCCATGATATACCTTGGGCCAAAAAGCAAAAAGCACTAGAAAGGCATTCTTCATAACTGCGAAAAAGATGGGAGAAGGCGGGGGGGGGGGGGTTGCCAAAATGATGAGGTGCAAGATCTCATATGGCCCAGTTTGAAAGAAAAAATTCCCATAGATAACGACTGCACCACACACTGACACTGACCCCTGGATGAGTGGCATGTTACGCAACAGCTGTAGATGAGTAACGCACAAAAAGGTCACTCACAGGCAGTGTAAGAACTAGAACCTCCTAACGAAATGTTAAACACTTGAGAAACATTAAAACGCAAAAAATACTTCCTTCAATGGGTTATTTATTGATTAATATATTGCAAACAACACAGCTTATAAGCCGAGTAGTGTTTGGTTTTTGTTTGGTTTGTGTTTGGTTTTTGTTGACTTGAGGTTTTATTGACTAGTCAGGCATACGCCGTGTTATCTATTTACGCAATGAGAGCTCTATTATGTTTAGTAATTTTAGTGATTTTTTATGAAGAATTTTGCGTTCTCTTCTAGGGTAGATTTAAATTGGTAATCGGTCCATTTCATTAAATTGTCATATTAATTCTTGCGTCATTTTACAACTTGAATTTATTTCTCTATCTTTTCATATTTTTAAAAAGGCTTAAAATATAAAAGAGTGTTAATTGGTATTACACATTCGGTCCCCTTTTTATCCTAACTTAATTATATGTGGCGTTAACACCACCGGGTAGTTAATAGGATGAGCGACCACTAAAGTAATTAAACTCTTAAGCTATGCTGAGGTCCTATTGTACCATTGCAATTAAGGTTAATTAAATATGCGTCAAAGTGACATTCGATCTCCGGCATATTCAGGTACTTAGGTAATTGTGTCAACATCTGGGGAGTGCCTAAACGCAATTAACCCGTAGTTCTCTAAGGTTAGCGCAACCAATGACATTTTGTGAGTAACCCGTGACACGCTTCTATCGAGTCGAGTGGTCATTCGCGCGTCAACTTTGGTGTCAGCCCCTTCCCCTATAGAAATTCGTGTTTTACCATAAAAAGGCAGTCTGAGTTTCACTCAACCACCAGTTAGGAACTACAAACAACTGCGACTTTTGCAATAGAAGGGATTCTAAGGTTTCGACAAATTAGAATTTAAAGGACTTCGCTTTCCAGTCCTAAACGGATAATTTATTATATTGATATATATTCGGGACGCCAGGTTAGTAACCAGCTGCGTGTAAAATGATCTGATTTATAGCGTATCTATTTAAGCATTTTATTACGAAGTAGAGAAAGATTATTGAGTTCTTGAATCGTGTAATAAATGTAAGAATAAAGAGTAAATGGGAATAAATAAATAAACGAATGACGTCTTGATTTAGATTAAATTAAAGTTTTTTACTTAGTCCGCGGCTCGAGCACCTTATGTTGAGAGACGCTGACGGTGTTACGTCACGCGCTTGATCCGATTGCGCATGCGCATGAATAATTAGTCTCTGCGCTTTTATGTCCCCACACCCGGGCATAAAATATGTTCGAGATGCTATACGGCTCCCCGTGCCCTCACTAATGATTCTTTGAGTGTTGCGATTCTAGGTTATGCCAGCACCCAAAAATTACGATTATAAGGTGAGTCAGGTGAGTCAAGGTTCATACAATCAAGGAAGTATGGCGGTTAAGACAAGGGCGACTCAGGGTCCTACGCTCGAACTATTTTTGGGTGATGAGCAGAAAGCCAAGGCATGGCTACAACGGTTTGTCCTTATTTTTAGCCAAACTGGTAAGGAAGATGGGGAGTATGCAGGGTTTTGTATGTCTTATTTTGACGGCGCTGCCCAAACGTGGGTTTCGACGCTAGGAGATGCAGAAAAAGCCTCGTTCGTTGCCGCATGTAAAGAAAGATTTATTACAGACAGCTATGACCAGGCATACCTAAGATACAAAACCCGCACACAACAAAAAGGCGAGTCAAACGATGCTTTTATTGATAGCATGAAGGCCCTGTCGCTGCAGTTAAAGCTTGATGACGAAGAGTTCGTCAAACAGGTAGTCTATTCGTTTCGATCGACTTTAAAAGAGAAATTACGTGAGCATAGCCGCACCATTAAATCAACGAAGGATCTCCGAAGCGAAGCCCGCTTCTACCAAATGACCCTCGAAAGCGACACCACGGAGGTCAACAACGTGGACAAGCTAGAAACGTCGTTCCCGCCGCCGTCTAACAGCACTCTACCCCCTCGGTGCTCGAACTAGGCTCGCGAGAAAAGACATTACCCGAGCCACCGCGCCAGGCCACATCGTGGTTCCAACGGTAGGGGCAGAGGCGGAACGCAGTCTCGAACACAAGGCCACTTAGCCAACCATCAAGACATCTGTCCGCGCTGCTTCTCGACAAGTTGTGCTGGTAATGACACGTGTTGGGTGATTACAGCGTTTTGTCGACAATGTGGCCACAAGGGTCACTTAAAACGGTCCTGTCGTACCCCAAGGCACGCGTATAGAAAGCCTAGTGCATAGGGGTACGCGCCTGTCTCGAAAGGAGATGGGCAACCCAGGAAAGGGTATGCTGACAAAGTTAATGTACAGGGTAGGCAATATTTAGATAATTCTAAAAATCGTACGAGTCCACGGAAACCAAAGAATAAAACCATTCAGCCTGTCGATAAGAATCAAACTTCAAGTAACGGTAATTCAAAACGTGAAACAGAGAAATCTTCCTCACAGCCAATTATAGTTCAGGAGGTTTGTTCCGAACATGTGCCAGATTCTGAAATTATAAACGGTTGCATCACAGTAAAACTGTTAACGCATAAGGTAAAGGCGCTGATAGACTCCGGCGCACCTGTGTCCTGCTTATCCGTTCAGGTTTACAGAAATGTCTTCCACAAGGAACCAAAAGAACCAGCGCAACTAACTAAAATACAAGGAGTAGGTGGCAATGTTATTGACGTTTTAGGTATTGAAGACCTTAGCGTTAAATTGGATGGCACTTGTTTCACGCAAAAATTCTATATTTTGTCTCGCATGACCAACAACATGATTTTAGGACGAGATTTTATGGTAAATTATGCGGTCCAGTTGGATTTTCGCGACTTAAAAATGAAGTGTCATCCCGAGTGGAGAGATGGTCTTGACCGCAAGCCGACTGCAACACCTGGTTTCGCCAGAACTCTTCAGGAAAAGCTTGTTCCTTTGTGCAGAGAAACAATGATTGCGGTAAAAGTTGTACAAGCCAGCGACGTCACAGGTACACTATTTCCGACTAAAATGTTACGGTCAAAGCTACATCTTGACAGCGCAAAATGCTTGGTGTCGGTTAAGGAAAGAAAACGTACTACCGGCTTATCAATGTCTCGGAGGTAGATACGCACATACCTAAAGGCTTTCCGTTGCAGTGCTAGAAACCCTAACCGAAGAGCATTCCGTACACTCTCTCGTAATGCCCGACGTTGCAGAGGTTAACAACGTTGTCCAAAGCGATGGCGACTGTCAGTCAAACGAGGTTTTTTTAAGGTCGCCGATGAGCTTGGGTTTGGGGAACAAGTTAGAAATTCTAATTTGACATCCGAGCAGCAGCAACAACTGCCAACTTTGCTGGGTAAAAACAGAGATGTGTTCGCCGCTAATGCATCCGAACTTGGGGAATGTAAGGAGTTCAGTTACAGCATCAACGCCGAAGGAGCAACTCCGGTTCAGAGACCCGCTTACAAGACGACTCCTGCCATGAGGAGCGAGATCGATAAGCTAGTCGACCAAATGATCACTGATGATATTTGTGAAGAATCCGACTCCCAATGGGCAGCTCCAGTCGTCCTGGTTAAGAAACGGAATGGATCGTACAGGTTCGCTGTTGACTATCGTGGACTAAACAAGGTACTGACTCCTGCTACTCAAGTTCTACCCGATTTGGAGGTAATTCTTGATCAAATTGCAGATAAGAAAGCAACATTCTTTACTTCGCTAGACATGAAAAGCGGTTTTTGGCAAATTCCTCGCTCTCACTCCTCAACTCATTCCCGAGCGCCGCATCAAAGAAGCGATCAAGAGCATTGAGGAACATCTCGCGACCAAGAACAACGGACTTCAGTTATTTATTGGTAGCTCTGAATATGTGTATAACATCAGGAGCTTAACGTTTTATCGATATGAAAACTCATTATATGTCATTGTAGGATTTCCAGTGTCAGTGGCCTCTTCTCACTTCGAAGTTTTTGAGGTTCGCTCCTTTCCCGTTCCCATTAATCACTCTGTAACGCACGCTGCAACAGTTAGTAACTTACCACCCTATTACGCAACTCATTTCTCCCGCTCCTTTATTGAACTATCCGAAACAGATTTCATTCGTTGCAAGGGCAACATCAAGAAGCATTGTCCATTTCTGCTGCCTAGCAGAGACGCTACAGAGCCCTCTTGCGCAAGCGCCCTATACAGCGAAGATACCGTTTCTGTTAAGGCTCTTTGCCAATTTCATTTTAAACCATTTAGTTTAGCGACAAATATGTTTGAATTAGAGCAGGGATCGGTATTGATTTCCAACCTTACAGCTATAACTACTAGCTGCACAGCTTCCCCACAACAAGTACTTAAAGGTTGTAGGTTATGTGTCTTGAACATCCCATGCGGATGTGCCGTGAAGGCTGGTCCTTTTGTACTCCCAGGCCCTCGAAGTCAGTGTCACTCGAAACCGTCCCTTACCGTACACCACCCAGTCAATTTGATTTTTCTCCAACACATGTTTGATAAAGACCAAATTAGCACAATTACAGCCCAGACCTTACTAGATAAACCTTGGAATTTTTCTATTCCAGATTTTCAGTTTTATGTCCTTGAATTTGCCGATAGCATTAGTAAAGGTAAGAAGATCAGTTTAGATCTCAAACATGTCACTGATCGCATTGAGGAACATAAGGTTATATATACGTCCCACACCGATCCCGTCTATAGTAGAGAGTGGCCTATCACTCTCTCATGGTCATCGTTACAGGGAATCATGATCTTACTCTCATGTATCTTTAGTTTCCTCTCAACGCTTATGGTTTTTATCATTTTATTGCTTAAAGGTCCAAAATCGGTTGTCGCCTTGTTAGCTACGACAAAACCAACGGACGCCAAGCTACACCTTTCTTTTACCCAACCTCCACTTATTTATCGTCAACCTTCAGCTTCTCCAAACACTCCGGTCGATGCTGCTATTTCTGCGTTTGACACTCAGGAATGTGTCTTGTTCGCTCTGGTTGCAGTTCTGTTCGTCGTTCTTACATATCAGTGTATTATGAAATGTTTCAAACCCCACGCTGCTCTAGTGATTATTTTGTCTAAGCCAGATGCTTGTCTCCATTTCACCGTCCGCCAATGGCCTGCATGTCCCAAGTCTTTAAACGCGTGGATTCCAGTATCCATTGCCAACATAGACGTAAAAGGCTCGCTTTTCAGACCGGTACTTTGTGTGGAATGGGACAGTGAGTTCGAAATCTTTCGCTCATTCGCCCCAGTGCCGATCGCACCCTGGAAGGGCATTCGCGCTAGACGCATTATCTCAGATCCGGATTTTCAGGCCTGTGTAACATTAAAACTCGGAGCGGAGACTTACCGACTCCCATCTAATTCGCTAGTACATCAGTCTCTCAACCCAGCCCTGTATCCTGAACTTCATAAACTTCGCAGCATACTTCTAAATAACTCAGACATCCATTTTGCACGTGTATCTAGATGGTTGTCATAGCATCACAAAGTTTTTCTTAGATTATTGTATTGTTATGTGTGATTAAAATTACGTGGCGAACCAAACAGAAGTTTATAATAATGTACCGGAGGTACATTTTTGTCGGTCGGGAGTATATTATGTTTAGTAATTTTAGTGATTTTTTATGAAGAATTTTGCGTTCTCTTCTAGGGTAGATTTAAATTGGTAATCGGTCCATTTCATTAAATTGTCATGTTAATTCTTGCGTCATTTTACAATTTTAATTTATTTTTCTATCTTTTCATATTTTTAAAAAGGTTTAAAATATAAAAGAGTGTAAATTGGTATTACACATTCGGTCCCCTTTTTATCCCAACTTAATTATATGTGGCGTTAACACCACCGGGTAGTTAATAGGATGAGCGACTACTAAATAATTATGTCTCCCCGACCAAGGGGAGACATATAGTGTTTATACGTTCTGTATGTGTGTACGTGTGTGTGTGTGTCTGTGTGTGTGTCAGTCTGTTGTGAACAAAGTGTTGTGTGCAAGATGTCTCGAGAACGAAACGTCCGATCGACTTCAAACTTGATCGATTTGTTCCTTGGTCAGGTCTGACGGTTCTATCAACTTTTGACGCACTTCACATGATTAGGGCAGGCTTATGACGTCATTACGTAAAAATCTTGTGTGCGAAATTTCTCTGCCGCTGAGTATCGGAGAACGTTGAAACTTGGTGGGATTGTTGCTTGGCAGGTCCGAAAGACTCTATAGAATTTTTTCGTGAGTAGAACGAACGAATGCGGCGTATGACGTCATCACGTAAAATATGTATGTATTTTAAACAAGATCTTGTGTGCAAAATATCGAGATAACGGAAAGTCCTATCGACATCAAATTTTATATGGATATTTCGTGAGTCAGTCGGACGGTTCTGTCAACTTTTCACGCATGTCACGTGATTATTGCATTTGTATGACGTCATCACGTAAAAATCTTGTGTGCGAAATTTCTCAGCTGCTGAACATCGGAGAAAGCTGAAACTTGGTGGGATTATTGCTTGGTAGGTCCGAAAGAAACTTTAATTTTTTTTTCGCGAGTAGAACGAACGAGTGCCATGTGTGATGTTATCGCGTAAAATATGTGTATATTTAGAACCAGATCTTGTATGCATAATATCTCTATAAAATTCAAGTCGAAATGACTTTCCGTGCAGGCCCTTCTTATCCAGATCTGAAGTTGTCACTATGGTAGTTTTACTGTACGCTACATTATCTATCCGGGTCTGGAAGTTGGTCAAGACAGGCAGGTTTTAACTTACGTCTTGTTACCCGAATCTGAAAGGGGTCACGACAAACGGGTCTTAATTTTTATCCAGGTCTTGCAGGCGGTCGGTTTTTTTTTTTTGTTTTTTTTTTTGCTAACCATCATTCTCCACACGCCCTCCCCTCCCCCCCCCCCCCCACCCCAGCTATTTAATGTAGGTCCGACTATAAACACAACTCGAACCCTTTTACCCAAGGCAACGGTAACGGTTTGTACCCTAAGTGTAGTTATAGCCATGATCTACTACCTTGTCTTCGAACATTCCCATCGGCCAAATAGCACTAGAAAGGCATTCTTCATAACTGCGCATCAGATGACGCACTCGGTGGGAGAAGGGAGAGGCATTTCGGTGCCAAAATGGTGAGCTGCTTCTCATAACACAAGATGTCAGATGACCCACTTTAATGGCGAAAAATGCTTCTGCAAACAATGCCAATCGATACAAAATGGCTCCTATATATAGAACACCTTGGCAACCGAATCAAGTATGCGCGAAACAAAAATCAATAGCTAGACCTGCTAAGACCTATAGCATTTCATGACCTCGTAGATGACGACTCCATCATGCACCACAACTGGCACTGACCCCTGACTGAGTGGCATGTTACATAACAGCCGTAGATGAGAAACGCACAAAAAGCTTAATTTCAGGCACTAACAAATAGCAATGGGCCGACAGTAATGCTGTTACTGTTTTGAAGCTTTCTAAAGAATGCAGGAACACTCGAGAATCTTCTGAAATCCCCAGCGTAGTTAACACCTATGCTTAGATAGCAAAGGAGCCAAAAAATGGGGAGGCGGGGGGGGGGGTTATTTTGAGTTCTTTTACAATGAATTAAGGTTATGTTTGCAGTAATTAAAAAAAAAATTATTTTAGTAATTAAAAAAAAAACAGGATTTTTTTTTTTTTTTGGGGGGGGATCATGGGTTTAGTCGGGTAGACATTTGATTTTGTTTACAAAAACAAGACACTAAGTAGGTATCGACTGAAAGTGTATAGCATAAGCCTGTACTTCTATGTTTTGTGTGCACTGGCCGCTCTAGTTAAACTCTTAAGCTATGCTGAGGTCCTATTGTTCCATTGCAATTAAGGTTAATTAAATATGCGTCAAAGTGACATTCGATCTCCGGCTTATTCAGGTACTTAGGTAATTGTGTCAACATCTGGGAGGTGCCTAAATGCACTTAACCCGTAGTTCTCTAAGGTTAGCGCAACCAATGACATTTTGTGAGTAACCCGTGACACGCTTCTATTGGACCGGAGTCGAGTGGTCATTCGCGGGTCAACTTTGGTGTCAGCCCCTTCCCCTATAAAAATTCGTGTTTTACCCTAAAAAGGCAGTCTGAGTTTCACTCAACCACCAGTTAGGAACTACAAACAACTGCGACTTTTGCAATAGAAGGGATTCTAAGGTTTCGACAAATTAGGATTTAAGGGACTTCACTTTCCAGTCCTAAACGGATAATTTATTATATTGATATATATTCGGGACGCCAGGTTAGTAACCAGTTGCATGTAAAATGATCTGATTTATAGCGTATCTATTTAAGCATGTTATTACGAAATAGAGAAAGATTGTTCTTGAATCGTGTAATAAATGTAAGAATAAAGAGTAAATGGGAATAAATAAATAAACGAATGACGTCTTGATTTAGATTAAATTAAGGTCTTTTACTTAGTCCGCGGCTCGAGCACCTCATGTTGAGAGACCCTTACGGTGTTACGCCACGCGCTTGATCCGATTGCGCATGCGCATGAATAATTAGTCTCTGCGCTTTTATGTCCCCACACCCGGGCATAAAAGCTCGCTCAAAAGCTAAGCAACTGTGTGTTCTGCTGTGCTGTGCGATAAATGCTCCACATTTATTTGCAAAAAATACACTCTTTTCACGTGGCCTTATAAACAAGAAAATGAAATCGAAGGAGAAAATAAAAAGTGTCATGCCTATCAAGTTCTACCTAAGTCCCAAGTTGCGTCTAGAAACATCAGTGTACGCCCTTCTTAGAACAAGTCGCAGGACACGTACCATGAAATGTTTCGGGCGATCTTGGATTATTGTGAAACATTGGAGTTATTTCCTGACCCACTGACGGTACTATGCGATTTTGAGCTAGCGGTCATCCGAACCATGCATGACATTCTAGGTGGCGACATCCAGGCGGGCGTGCTTCTACCATTTGACGCAAGCGACATGTCGCAAAATCCAGGAGCTGGGATTGGCTGCTCGACACAAAGTTGATGACGACTTCTCACTCTTTTGTGCCAAACGGAACGGATTAGCATTCTTATCAATCGAGGACGTTGTGGCTGGATTCGAACATCTGCGTGCTATTGCGCGAGAGGGCTGCGAACTCCTTTTGGACTATTTCGCCAAAACGTATGTCATTGGCGGCTACCACAGGGCCCAAGTCGCACCAGCCAGGGTGACATCATGTGAGTGCGTATGCGTAGAATTCCACCTCGGTTTCCACCGGAAGTTTGGAACGTTCACGATGACGCAGTGCACAACGAACAGCGAACCAACAAGCAGTGTTAGGGGTTCAACAATCGCTTCTTTCACTTGGTTGGCCACCACCACCCGACGATCTGGACGTTCATCACGGCCATTCGACAGGAAGACTGTGCCGTCCGTACAGTCATTCTGCAGGATATCCGCGGAGAACTCCCGAGAAAATGAATCCGAAAGGAGTGTGTGGCGCTTCAAGAGCATGTGCAAAGATCGCACTGAGGGACGCACAACCGTTCCAGAATTTATCGACGGTATCGGACACAACATACGTTGGATGCCAGTGAATCTGGAGTATCAAAAACTCCAGGGTTGATATGGGACGTTGTGGGACTGTTCGTTTCAGAGTGGATATCACACCAACGTTGTTTGACGGTAAACGGTAATCTGCCCCCCCCCGGTAATCTGCCCCCGACAATCTGCCTCCCCCCCGGTAATCTGCCCCCCTCAAATTTTCAATACTAGGTTATCTGCCCCCCCCCCCCCCCCCCTCATGGATTGATTATGTGTATGTGTGCGTTTCTTTTTTATTTTTAGGATTAACATCTTAAGACTTGAAAGCGATTCATGTGTAATCGGGATCAACTTAGCACTTAATATATACAGGTGGCATTCGTTATTAATTGCAATTATAGCATGTTCAATAATCTATTATTGGTGGATTATAGATAAGCCTATATGACTTATTCATTTTTATATAGATTAATTCATATACAATATAATGATATATAATATATAAATATTCATGCATTTATTCATTCATTCATGCAGTCTTTTGCCCAAACAATAAGAAAAAAACAACTTTTTTTTATTTTAACCATATTTATTTGTTTTCTGTTCAAGGCACAACACAGTTCAATGTCGCTAAATGCATATACTAAATCGTTAGCAGTTTTAATCATTACTAAAATCACCAAATAACGTTTTCATCACGATCAAAATATAAAATCAATGCACTGTTCATGTCACTGTTCTGTATATATCCAATAGATTACTAAAACCACTAAAACTGTTCCTATCATCATATCAGATGATTAAATGCACTAATATAAAGAACAGTAAAACACACACACCCATATATATATATAATATATATACAGTCGGACCCACTTATGTCGACATCGGATATCTCGACATTTCGGTTAATTCGACGTTTTTTTTCAGTCCCGTGTATTTGTATGATAAAAAGCGCCCTAAAAACAAAAAAAAAAACAAAAAAAAAAAAACAAAAAAAAAAGCTCGGGTATGTCGACAAATTATTTATCTCGACATAAATTAACCTAGCTATAATGCCCTCATATAGAACTTTTTGTATAAAATAGCGTACTCATACACCACGAATTTCGTACAGGATATCATAATAATGCATTTTTGCAGTATCCAAATTTTGCTTGTTACAGTCAGCTGTATGTACCAACAGTAAACGACACACCTCTCCTTGTGTAAACAAGTAGCCCAGTGCATGCCAGCAGATAAGCCCTTTTGTTCACCCTAGCCAGTGTTTGCTAATTCTTCATCTCTCCATATCATACAGCAGACTTTATCTGCATAGGCTGTAGTGCAGTATGAACTCCCTAAATGACTGTAAACACCCCTCCTTGTGTAAACAATTAAGTAGCCCTCTGTATAGCAGATAAGCCCTTTTATTCACGCTAACCAGTGTTTGCTAATTGTTAGTGGACTAAACGTTGTTTCAAATTTGAGTTTGTAAAATAAAGATGATTCGACGAAAAAATTATAAAAAAACGTAACCTTTCGCACATGTCCCTGGATGTGAGATACCGAGCATTAGAAAACATTGAAAGAGTGAAAAAGCTAAAATTGCGACGGAAATAATACTTCGATGTGAATAAAGAATAAGGACAGCCTGTGAAAACAAAAAGAAAAAAAATCATCACTTTTAAAATAATTGTCGTTTTATTTCAAAACTCGCTTATCTCGACACCCCGCTATCTCGACATAAAATCGGAGGTCCGCCCGATGTCGAATTAACGAGGTCCGACTGTACTGTAATATATATATATGGAAACCCGGACAAAACGGCGACGGCCAAAACGGCGACGGCCAAAACGGAGAAGACCAAAACGGTGATGGCCAAAACGGCGATGGCCAAAACGGCGACAAGTGCAACCCTGGACAAAACGGCGACGAAGATAAATAATTCAATGTTGAAAATCAAAACACAAAGAATAGTGTTGCCAGATAAATCAATTCATTTCTACTTGAAGACAAGTATAATTTGAACCAATATTTAAATTTTAAGAGCAAAATAAAATGGATAATTTAACACTTAATTTTTTTATATGTTCCTAATTACAATTATACGCTAATACATCGTGTGTGGGGGGTGGGGGGGGGGGGGGCGGGGGTAAATAAGTACATTTTGAAAGAAAATTGTATTTAGCGACTGTGCCCACTAATCCGTTATTGCACGTGAATCCACATCAATAAAAGGCAAAATAAAAATGCCACTAAAATGACTTCGGATTATCAGCAATGAAAGACCGATGTTTTAATCGCCTTAATGAGCTACTTTGTATCGGTTATGTGAAATGCTGTTATTATATACGAATCCACACCAATGAAAGATAAGATTAAATTTTATTTTACCTGCGAAAATAATTTTCTGTTTTTCCTGAGAAAAGGTAAGTGAGTAAATCATTCCTTGAGCAGATAACTGAGACAGTGACTGGTGACAGGAAGGAGGTGGTTAGGGAGGGCAGGAAGGGCATGTTGGGAGAAATGCTGCACTGTGTTCAAATTTATTTATCTCTGATAGTTAAATAAACTGTGTTTGCAACGTTGTTCCTTTTTGTTTTTTTTAATAAGCGTTTTAAAGCATAAACTTAAAAAAAACTCCGTCGCCGTTTTGTCCGGGGTTGCACTTGTCGCCGTTTTGGCCATCGCCGTTTTGGCCGTCGCCGTTTTGGTCTTCTCCGTTATGGCCGTCGCCGTTTTGGCCGTCGCCGTTATGTCCGGATACCATATATATGTATAGTGGTATCCAGACAGAAGGGCCTTGTGTATATATATAATATGAGGAGGGGGGGCAGATTACCTAGTATGGAAAATTTGAGGGGGGCAGATTACCGGGGGGGGGGGGCAGATTTTCGGGGGCAGTTTACCGGGGGGGGGGGCAGATCACCGGGGGGGGGCAGATTACCTACATTCTTGTTTGACTGTAACTTGATCGTATGAGGGTTGTTACGCTTCTAAGTTCTAACACTTTAACATGTTCGTTTTAGCCGTTATTCCAGCTGTAGTTCTCATTAGTTGTAGAAAAAACAATTGCGCGTATATAAATATGTTCTGTTATCACATTTTCACATTGGTTCAGTTTATTATATTGTAATAAATGGAAGAAGAAAAAAAACAAAAATTTTCATTTCATAAAATAAATAAATTTTGTTGACAAAATAAAAGACCCAAATACCAATTTTGTTGCAGAAAATATAATGCCAAAGATCCCTAAATTAGTTAATTTTCTAATGAAAAATCTGCGGCATTTTGGCCGTAGTCATTTTGACCCCCGTGCAGTTTTTGGTGGCGTTTTGGCCGTAATCATTTTGACCTGGATTCAAAATATCTGGTTGCTTATTTGTTTCAGAATTCTTATGTTAAATAATACGGTGTTATAACTTTCAGTAAAATTTTCGCCAATGCCAAAGAAGGAGCGTTACTCTCTTGAAATCCGAGTTGAATGTAGCGATCATTGCTACTTACTTGGCTATTAGTTTTTTCATGATTCGTAAAAAACTGATTGAAATATTGGCGAAAAACAACTCACGCTACGGATATAATCTCACCGTCTTAAAATTTTGAATAACGAAAGCGGACATCAGTATTAGTGCCTACGCGGCTGTTATAATTTTGGGTGTTTTGCCAAAAGTAACATATATATTGACCAAAACAAATTCAAACCTAAGCTGACGCCGGATATGTGGCCTTTCTATCGTGAAATTCTAGAGTAAAATTTTAACTGACGCGAGGGAAGTAGCCTTACTGTCTTGACATTATAGTTAACGGTAGCGGACAATTGTATCTACCTACATATTTGTTTGTAAAAGGATAAAGGAAAGTGGGATCGAGTTAAGACTTGGAGTAGGTATTCCATGGTTAAGTCAAAATGCAGAACCTGAAACCTTTATGGGAATGTACGGCATGTGTCATCGTTATGCAGGGATTTACGGGATGCGGATTTGCGCGTCAATGTCGCAAAAAAATTGGCCCGGGATGCAAAAAAAATTGGGCTTGCGTCCCAGGGGACGCATAAAAAATCTGTCTTCACACGTGCATTATTACTGAAAAAATATCTACAGTTTAAGCACTTTGTACGGTCCTACTAAAACACGCTAACTTTTGAGGCTTTTGCAGGGCTCGAAATTAACCATTTTTACCAAATTTCTTGGGGTTCGGTCGAAATCTTGGGCCCGGATAGATATAGGCTATATATTTAGAAGAATGACGATATTACCATAAATGTAATTTATTTCTCTTAATTATTCGTACACATACCGGTAATACAAGGTCTTCAGTTTGTCGTTTTATTGTTTTTGTTATATTTTGACTCCCGAGTTCTTTCCACACTCCTATTTCCTCTTCTGTGAAAGTCTTTTATATTGACGATTAACATTGGCCTTTCCGAAAAAAAATCGTGGGGTCCACTTGGCCACAAGTCTCGAAAATCGTGGGACCCGGCCTGAAATTATGGGGCCTCGGGCCCCGGCTAATTTCGGGCCCCGCTTTTGCAAAAATGCTCATTAACGATTCCATATTCAGTTTCCCGATTTTGCGTTGCTGTGCAAACTGGCCCTGGTTATACCGGTTTCGTCTGTTCCATGTGAAAGAAGATTTTTGGTTTAAAACGCAATAAAAACAGAAACAGACCAAACCCTGAGTGGTTGAACCGTTTATTGTTCATTAAACTGAAGGGACGAGCCATAGAACAATCTGATTTTCCGAACGCTGCCCGATTGTTTAAAATTATGAAAAGCAGGCCTGGTTAGATGAGAATTCATTGCTTTTAGAATTTTCTTGGTTTGGTAATAAAAAATAGTGTGAACTGCAACTGCACGTGTTACCTCTTATCCCACCCACAAACACACACACCCTTTGTGCTTATTCAAACAAGGGGACACAAACAAATCAGGGTGCAAATTGGGGGACGCAAAAAAATCATGGGGGGGGGGGCGCAAAAATATGAAAGCGTTGCGTCCCTTGGACGCAAAGATTTTGAAATTGAGGTAAAACCTTGGTTATGTAAAAATTATTACATAGTATATATGTCTCTTGGCTTACCCCCTCCCCCCTCTATCTCTCTCCTGCAGACTTAGTGATCAACTTAGTACCGTAAGTAAACTTGTGTTGTTACTTGAGGCATTTTGTAGTTCAAAACACTGACTGCCCAGCACAAGCCATCGCATCATAGCGTTTTTATCTGCGTTTCTTTGCACGGCTCACTGAATGGTGTTACGTAATGAATTCCTTGGTGATGGTTCAATTCCAGTTGTACAGATGAAATCAGTTAATCGCATACCGGTTAAACGCATAAATCTGGTAACTGCATATTATTCGCAAATCCCAAACCATTTCCAATGCTATCTATTGGAAATTTAACCGGATAATTGCATACCGCTTAATCGCATAAACTGGATAAACGCATAGTTTTTTCACGTTAAAATGGGAAGCATGCCGGTTAATTGCATAATTCTGGGTGACCATCTAAAAAGTGATACACTTAAAGCAAACTAAGGGAGTGAGCTGCTCCTCGTTTATTAACGCTTGGAACTTCGTTCCAAGAAGTTATTGTTTTTCCTCGAATTGTGGGGGTTAAAGTACCTCTTTTTTTTTCCTTTTTAACGCTTGGAACTTCGTTCCAAGAAGTTATTGTTTTTCCTCGAATTGTGGGTGTTAAAGTACCTCTTTTTTTTCCTTTTTTACGCTTGGAACTTCGTTCCAAGAAGTTATTGTTTTTCCTCGAATTGTGGAGGTGAAAGTACCTCTTTTTTTTCCTTTTTTTGTTAGTTTTTTGTTTTTTTTTTGTTTTTTTTTTCTTCATTTTTTTTTCACGCAAAAAAGTCCGCGTCGGTTTCCAGACATCTCCTCCGAAACGGCTGAAGCTAGAAGAATGAAATTTGGCACACTTAAAGTCGACTATGCGAAGTGGTGCTAAATGAATTTTTTATTGACCTATGACGTCATCATCTGCGTCTTGTGACGTCACGCAGATTTCATAGCTTAATATCTCCAAAACCGCTGGATCTAGAGGTTCGGAGCTAAATACGTCATGAGACTACTTTTTGACAAATAACACCGTGATAGCACTATTTTTTACGTATTGCGTAATTCTGACGTCATTTCTACGTTTTCTGTTCCTGGTCGGTTTTAAAGCGGGATTTTTGCGCACAGTATACAGAAAGCTTAGTTGTATACGAATTGACGGTTAAAAGTAACTTTTAACTGCCAAACGCCCTGTAAAACGCCCCACCCCACCCCAAAATACGTAAACAAAATACTGCCATCACAAGGTCAGCAAGTAAACAGATACTGTAGTACTCGCAGTAGCTATTTGCGTTATGTGTGCCAAATAATGATAAGCATAAATAAGCAATGTTGCTGTAACTGGCTGATACAGAAAGGCTCCCATCACTGTGCGCATGCAATGCTGCCTTCATGGCACTCATACTGGAGTGTACTTAAGTGTTTTTTTTTTCATAAAGCAGCCGACTGCGTTTTTGATTACAAAGAGAACAAGTTGCTTCTTAAATTTCATAGTCTTTTGCAAGTTATTTATTTGACAAAGCTGATTATAAAAGCTGTTTGTCCTTGTGTTTTACAAAGTTCTGTGCAGGATAAGGAAGAGCCACTCGAAAAGTAGGTATTCGTTGACTTAATAAAAAGTTTAAAATGCCATTGAAACAGGAATCTGTTTACAGTGAGTGTGTGTGTGGGGGGGGGGGGGGGGGGGCAGGCAGTAGTTAGTGTTCAATTAAAGGGTTGAATGTTCTACGGGGTTATTCAAAATATGACTTTCTGGGTCACGGTCAAGGTCAAAAACGGGAGTTGACTATTATCTCGAAAACGGTTAGAGATAGAGCGATTTGAGCTCATTTTCGACCCTTTGGGCCTAAACAACGTTACATAAGAGGTACCGCGGTTTCCTTACCTTCTGGGTCACGGTCAAGGTCAAAAACTGGAAGTTGACTGTTATTTCGAAAACGGTTAGAGATAGAGCGATTTGGGACTCATTTTCGACCCTTTGGCCTAAGCAACGTTACATAAGATGTATCTCGGTGACCTTGACCCTTACATAAGAGGTACCGCGGTTTCCTTACCTTCTGGGTCACGGTCAAGTCAAAAAAGGAAGTTGACTATTATCTGGAAAACGGTTAGAGAGAGAACGATTTTAAGCTCATTTTCGACCCTTTGGGCCTAACCAACGTCACATAAGAGGTACCTCGGTGAACATGACCTTCTGGGTCACGGTCAAGGTCAAAAACCGGAAGTTGACTATTATCTCGAAAACGGTTAGAGATAGAACGATTTTGAGCTCTTTTTCGGCCCTTTGGGCCTAACCAACGTCACATAGAGGTACCTCGGTAAACACGACCTTCTGGGTCACGGTCAAGGTCAAAAACCGGAAGTTGACTATTATCTCGAAAACGGTTGGAGATAGAACGATTTTAAGCTCATTTTCGATCCTTTGGACCTAACCAACGATACATAAGAGGTACCTCGGTGTCCTTGACCTTCTGGTCACGATCAAGGTAAAAAACCGGAAGTTGACTATTATCTCGAAAACGTTAGAGATAGAACGATTTTAAGCTCATTTTCGATCCTTTGGACCTAAACAACGATACATAAGAGGTACCTCGGTTTCCTTGACCTTTGTCATGGTCAAGGTCAAAAAAAGGAGATTGGATCAAAGCAGCGATAACGAAGGGGTATTGTGTGACTTCGAGGTTTGTCACAGCTGAGCGAGTGTGGACATAAAACAAAAGGGACGCAGTAATTAGTGAACAGGTTATGCCTAACCATGATGGGAATGAAGCTCAATAAATCGCACAATATTGAAAACTCTCCATGCAAAAAGTGTATTAACGATAAATTATATGTTAACATTCTAACTGACTGCTTCCAAGCGTTAATTTCGTCACTAGGTGGCGAAATCGGTCTAGTTTTGTTAGTTTTTTGGTTTGTTTTTTTTGTTTTTTTTCTTCATTTTTTTTTAACGCAAAAGTCCGCGTCGGTTTCCAGACATCTCCTCCGAAACGGCTGAAGCTAGAAGAATGAAATTTGGCACACTTGAAGTCGACTATGCGAAGTGGTGCTAAATGAATTTTTTATTGACTATGACGTCATCATCTGCGTCTTGTGACGTCATGCCGATTTAATAGCTTAATATCTCCAAAACCGCTGGATCTAGAGGTTTGGAGCTAAATATGTCATGAGACTACTTTTTGACAAAGAACACCGTGATAGTACTATTTTTTACGTATTGCGTAATTCTGACGTTATTTCTACGTTTTCTGTTCCTGATCGGTTTTAAAGCGGGATTTTTTCGCACAGTATACAGAAAGCTTAGTTGTATACGAATTGACGGTTAAAAGTAACTTTTAACTGCCAAACGCCCTGTAAAACGCCCCACCCCACCCACAAAATACGTAAAGAAAATACTGCCATCACAAGGTCAGCAAGTAAACAGATACTGCAATACTCGCAGTAGCTATCTGCGGTATGTGTGCCAAATAAGGATAAGCATCAATAAGCAATGCTTGCTGTAACTGGCTGATACAGAAAGGCTCCCATAACTGTGCGCATGCAATGCTGCCTTCATGGTACTCATTTTCGCTGCGCTTATCGCTGGAGTGTACTTAAGTGTTTTTTTTCATAAAGCAGCCGACTGCGTTTTTGATTACAAAGAGAACAAGTTGCTTCTTAAATTTCATAGTCTTTTGCAAGTTATTTATTTGACAAAGCTGATTATAAAAGCTGTTTGTCCTTGTGTTTTACAAAGTTCTGTGCAGGATAATGAAGAGCCACTCGAAAAGTAGGTATTCGTTGACTTAATAAAAAGTTTAAAATGCCATTGAAACAGGAATCTGTTTACAGTGAGTGTGTGTGTGTGTGGGGGGGGGGGGGCAGGGAGTAGTTAGTGTTCAATTAAAGGGTTGAATGTTCTACGGGGTTATTCAAAATATGACTTTCTGGGTCACGGTCAAGGTCAAAAACCGGAAGTTGACTATTATCTCGAAAGCGGTTAGAGATAGAGCGATTTGGGACTCATTTTCGACCCTTTGGGCCTAAACAACGTTACATAAGACGTATCTCGGTGACCTTGACCTTCTGGGTCACGGTCAAGGTAAAAAGGAAGTTGCCTATTATCTCGAAAACGGTTAGAGATAGAACGATTTTAAGCTCATTTTCGACCCTTTGGGCCTAATCAACGTCACGTAAGAGGTACCTCGGTGAACATGACCTTCTGGGTCACGGTCAAGGCCAAAAACCGGAAGTTGACTATTATCTCGAAAACGGTTAAAGATAGAACGATTTAAAGCTCATTTTCGACCCTTTGGGCCTAACCAACGTCACATAAGAGGTAACTCGGTGAACATGACCTTCTGGGTCACGGTCAAGGTAAAAAACCGGAAGTTGACTATTATCTCGAAAACGGTTAGAGATAGAACGCTTTTAAGCTCATTTTCGATCCTTTGGACCTAAAGAACGATACATAAGAGATACCTCGGTTTCCTTGACCTTCTGGGTCACGGTCAAGGTCAAAAACCGGAAGTTGACTATTATCTCGAAAACGGTTAAAGATAGAACGATTTTGAGCTCATTTTCTACCCTTTGGGCCTAAACAACGTCACATAAGAGGAACCTCGGTGACCTTGACCTTCTGGGTCACAGTCAAGGTAAAAAGCCGGAAGTTGACTATTATCTCGAAAACGGTTAGAGATAGAACGATTTTAAGCTCATTTTCGATCCTTTGGACCTAAACAACGATACATAAGCGATGCCTCGGTTTCCTTGACCTTTGTCATGATCAAGGTCAAAAAAAGGAGATTGGATCAAAGCAGCGATAACGAAGGGGTATTGTGTGGCTTCGAGGTTTGTCACAGCTGAGCGAGTGTGGACATAAAACAAAAGGGACGCAGTAATTAGTGAACAGGTTATGCCTAACCATGGGAATGAAGCTCGATAAATCGCACAATATTGAAAACTCTCCATACAAAAGTGTACTAACGATAAATTATATGTTTAACATTCTAACTGACTGCTTCCAAGCGTTAATTTCGTCACTAGGTGGCGAAATCGGTCTAGTTTTGTTAGTTTTTTGTTTTTTTTCTTCTTTATTTTTTTTTCACGCAAAGTCCCCGTCGGTTTCCAGACATCTCCTCCGAAACGGCTGAAGCTAGAAGAATGAAATTTGGCACACATGAAGTCGACTATGCGAAGTGGTGCTAAATGAATATTTTATTGACCTATGACGTCATCATCTGCGTCTTGTGACGTCACGCAGATTTCATAGCTTAATATCTCCAAAACCGCTGGATCTAGAGGTTTGGAGCTAAATACGTCATGAGACTACTTTTTGACAAAGAACACCGTGATAGCACTATTTTTTACGTATTGCGTAATTCTGACGTCATTTCTACGTTTTCTGTTCCTGGTCGGTTTTAAAGCGAGATTTTTGCGCACAGTATACAGAAAGCTTAGTTGTATGCGAATTGGCAGTTAAAAATAACTTTAAACTACCCAACGCCCTGTAAAACGCCCCACCCCACCCCAAAATACGTAAACAAAATACTGCCATCACAAGGTCAGCAAGTAAACAGATACTGCAATACTCGCAATAGCTATCTGCGGTATGTGTGCCAAATAAGGATAAGCATAAATAAGAAATGCTTGCTGTAACTGGCTGATACAGAAAGGCTCCCATCACTGTGCGCATGCAATGCTGCCTTCATGGTACTCATTTTCGCGAGTGTACTTAAGTGTTTTTTTATAAAGCAGCCGACTGCGTTTTTGATTACAAAGAGAACAAGTTACTTCTTAAATTTTATAGTCTTTTGCAAGTTATTTATTTGACAAAGCTGATTATAAAAGCTGTTTGCCCTTGTGTTTTACAAAGTTCTGTGCAGGATATGGAAGAGCCACTCGAAAAGGAGGTATTCGTTGACTTAATAAAAAGTTTAAAATGCCATTGAAACAGGAATCTGTTTACAGTGAGTGTGTGTGTGTGGGGGGGGGGGGGGGCAGGGAGTAGTTAGTGTTAAATTAAAGGGTTGAATGTTCTACGGGGTTATTCCCACTTGCAAACATAGTTTGCAAATGGGTATGCTTTGCAAAGAATTCTGGCCGTTTATTCCTTCTTTTTTTTTTCGTCACGGAGGTTTCCAGAAAACTCCTACGCTATTTGACATAGGACGATGAAATTTGGCACAGAGATAGAGGGTGATGAGATGTCGTGAAATCCTCAATTTTTTTTACCTTGACCTTCAAGGTCAAGGTCAAATTTCGGTCAAAGTTTTTTTACCACAAACTGGTTTCCAGAAAACTCCTCCTACACGGTTTGTAGTAGAAAGACGGCATTTGGCAGAAACATAGAGGGTAATGAGTTTTCGTGAAATCCGCAAATTGTTTTGACCTTGACCTTCAAAATATTTTTCAAAAACCTCTTCCATCACGAAAACTTGCTGGAAATAGCGCTCAAATCCTTGTATCAACACGTGAACAGTGCCAGTAGGCAGTAACATCATTGATGGAATCTCGACATTCAGTGTCAAGGTCAGGGTCATGTGACTTTTGTATATTGAAATCCCTTAGAGACAAATTGTCCATTATCTCGAATACGGTTAGAGATAGAACGATTTTAAGCTCATTTTCGACCCTTTGGGCCTAACCAACGTCACATAGGAGGTACCTCGGTGAACATGACCTTCTGGGTCACGGTCAAGGTCAAAAACCGGAAGTTGACTATTATCTCGAAAACGGTTAGAGATAAGAGTGATTTTGAGCTCATTTTCTACCCTTTGGGCCTAAGCAACGATACATAAGAGGTACCTCGGTTTCCTTGACCTTCTGGGTCACGGTCAAGGTCAAAAGCCGGAAGTTGACTATTATCTGGAAAACGGTTAAAGATAGAACGATTTTAAGCTCATTTTCTACCCTTTGGGCCTAAACAACGTCACATAAGAGGTACCTCAGTGACCTTGACCTTCTGGGTCACAGTCAAGGTAAAAAAAACCGGAAGTTGACTATTATCTCGAAAACGGTTAGAGATAGAACGATTTTAAGCTCATTTTCGGTCCTTTGGACCTAAACAACGATCCATAAGAGGTACCTCGGTTTCCTTGACCTTTGTCATGGTCAAGTTCAAAAAAAGGAGATGGGATCAAAGCAGCGATAACGAAGGGGTACTGTGTGACTTCGAGGTTTGTCACAGCTGAGCGAGCGTGGACATAAAACAAAAGGAATGCAGTAATTAGTGAACAGGTTATGCCTAACCATGGGAATGAAGCTCGACAAAAGTGTATTAACGATAAATTATATGTTTAACATTCTAACTGACTGCTTCCAAGCGTTAATTTCGTCACTCGGTGGCGAAATCGGTCTAGTTTATCTAATGCATTCTGTTCTGTTTGCTTGACCCATTGTGTACATGTACCAACCCCACCCGCGGTTGTTAACGGACTTTTTAATCACCGCACTCTCTCAGCTCTCACTAGTATGAGAATGCCTGACTTCGAGGTATTCTCTATTTTCATGGCCCTGTCTATTCATACCGAGGGCGTCAGCCCGAGGTGTGAATAGACAGGGCCATGAAAATAGAGTTTACCGAGAAGGAAGGCATTCTCATACTTAATGTCCATGTACCAGACGAATTGGCCCCGCCTCCCTCGGCCCGTCACCCCCTATTGTTCTGCGATTAAGGTGACAAATAAAGAATAACAATCATGACAGGGTATAAAAAACTGAACGATCATTCATAACTACCTAGTTAATGCAAGAGTCAACACGAGCTTTTTTTTTGGTACAAAATTAATAATGAGGACGATTCAGAAAATGATGTTTTTTACCCAGACTCCTTCTGAATTGCAGAGGGAGTCTGGGAATTTTGACATTGGATTGGACATTGATGGATTTATTCAAGTATATAATGTTAACGAGCCTGCCGGATCTATCGATACCACAAGCATGTTAAAACCGGATGGACCTTACATAATTTTTGAAAATGAATTCCGACATTAGCTACAAGGTAATTTATTTGAGCTTCTACTTTCTTCTGTTTAAGTTAATGTTACTCGTCGTAAAATTCTAGCGTTTTGCTCGAGATTTGAATCGAGAAAAAAAAAATCGATTAAGTGATCATTCTGACGTCTATCAAACGTCTTTTGAGATCACGACGTCTGTCGACGAATATTTAACGTAGAAAATGAGATGCGTTTTGTCATTTTCGTCGCGACTAAATCACGACGGCTGTTGAACGCCTGTGTCGATATATCTCTTTCATCAGACCCCCCCCCCCCCCCAACTCCAATAAAAACTAAAGAATTCGTCAGGTATTTAGGCATTAGAATATTTGTTAAGGGATATATGTTTTTAAGTTTAAATAAATCATTTTTTTTCAAGGCGAAGATTCTTGATGTTTGATTCCTTTTAAAATTCCATTTGATCAATGACTATGTCTTTTGTTTTTAATGATTCAATTTAAACAACAATGAAAACAAAGTCACACCTTGCAGGGCATTCTCAAAAAGAATGACCTGTGTACCGGGTCGTTATTTTTGAGAATGCCCTGCCTCACAAATGAGGTGCGACTTTGTTTGCCTCGTTCTTCAAAATAAGTCATCGGAGAAAACAAAAGAAGTGGACATTAACATAATGACCTTTATCCTTAATCCCACTGCCTTAGTTGACGCTAGATAATGGCCTGCAACTCCTAATCCTCGCGCTGCCTGAGCTCTCACTAAATAATGGCCCGAAACCCTTAATCCCCAGGTTGCCTCAGATAACCGTGAGCGCAAAGTCATCATTTAAATACGCAGCCAAGAAGAAATTGAGGAGGGGCGGGGTGTATGTCTAACAACTATCGCAAATGAAAAAAATAGGCACCCCAACAGTACTCCGGATAAACGCATATATCGGATAAACGCATAACAGGGCTTGGCAAATTGGCTATGAGATTAACCGGTTTCGTCTGTACTGCATTATGTAGGTCACAACCCACTTTAACTTGGCAGCGTTATGTAAAACTAAAATGGTACGCCCACAGCAAGAAATATAGAAATGTGATTCAGTTGATTCAGGGAGATGTGTTAGTAAATGATAAAGAGATCGGGAGGCACTTCTTTACAAAAACAAAAAATTAAATAGGTCTTAACTGAAAATGGGTGGTATATGTGTGCACTGACTGCTCTACCTGGTTTTATTTGCGATTGTCGAAATCCAATCACACATGGGGGATAAAAAAATCGTGAGATTTATTTTTTCGCAGTTGTCAGTTAATTTTAAACGCTGTAGATACAGATACAATTTTGTTATAGTTAAGAGGGTGACATGCAGATTTGTTAACCGTTGGGGATTCCAGATTTGTCCGACTATCGGTTCCTCTTTTCATGTAATATTTCACCATTAATAACAACGCAAATATGCGTAAAGCAGACTTGTAAGGCTTCACGTAAAATCTCAATATTTTAACTACCATTTTTCTTTATTTTGTAGATTGTGAGTAAGAACAAAGGCAAAAGAGTTGAACAACAGAAGCTGTTGATTTACCGGTGGGCGCAGCTGGCCATTGACACGCCGGCGAGCGACCCCGTCCTGCCTCTCGTGTGGCAGCGATTCTTTCTCTTGTATCTCCACAGACCTATACTAACAGGAAGGTAAGAATTTAGTATATACCTGCCTAACAAAATGCATTTGTTATATGACAGCAGGACAGTTACAAAGGCACTTTATGGCAATATATGACAGTGTATGCCTGTGTTAATGCGTTTAAAATTTTTACTCTTCTTTCCCGAAGGCGTAAGGTGGTGAAATTTTCAACTCTGTGTAATCTATCGGTGAATGCCGAAGTTATGTAACCCCACCATTTTTGTGTCTAAAAACAAAACGAACGCCTTCTCGGTTCCAGGTAGACTTCGAATGTCTGCCAGCCAAATGTACATTTTATTTGAAACGTGCTGAAAAGCAAGTATGAAAGAAAGAATTTACATTATATATTAATATTTTGGTGTTTTCACCTCTTCTACCTGTTACCGCGGTGTTACTTATGAGAGATGGGTTTTTTAACCCACTTAGTTTGGCTGTGGTTGACTGACCCATCGAGTTTTTATATGTCTCCCCCTAAGGGAGACATATATAGCATTTGATGTGTCCGTCCGTCCGTCCTGCCGTCTGTCCGCAGTGAGTTCTTATGAAATTAATGAGTCGATTTTTCTCAAAACATACATACATATTGGGGTACATGTCTAGATGATGCCCGTGGTATTTATTTTTCGTTTCCTCAAAAATTCTATTTTTGGCAAATTTTTGAACATAGGGGGGGGGGGGGTTTCGTGCATTTTTTTTTCACTTTGACAGGCTATATCTCCAAAGCGGTTTGTTGGATTACGCTGAAACGTGGCAAGAACAACACACATATAGTGTAAATGTTTACTGTGAAGTTTTACTTCATTTTCGCTGAAAATGTATTTTTGGCGAATTTTTAAATTTTTGATTTTGAACTTTTTTTGGCCATATTGTTGCGATATCTCCGAAACGGTTTGTTGGATTAGGCTGAAACTTGGCAAGAAGAACTCACCAAACGTGTAAATGTTTACTGCGAAGTTTTTCTTCATTTCCGTTTAAAATGTATTTTTGGCGAATTTTTCAATTTTTGATTTTTAACTTTTTTTACCATATTGTTGCAATATCTCCCAAACAATTTTTTTTTGATTAGGCTGAAACGTGGCAAGAATAACCCACATATAGTACAAATGTTTACAGCGAAGTTTCTTTTCATTTCCGTGGAAAATGTATTTTTGGCGATTTTTTAAATTTTTCAATTTAAACTTTTTTGGCCATATTGTTGCGATATCTCCGAAACGGTTTGTTGGATTAGGCTGAAACTTGGCAAGAAGAACTCACAAAACGTGTAAATGTTTACTTCGAAGTTTTTCTTCATTTCCGTGGAAAATGTATTTTTGGCGAATTTTTTCAATTTTTGATTTTAAACTTTTTTGGCCTAATTGTTGCGATGTCTCCGAAACAGTTTGTTGGATTAGGCTGAAACATGGCAAGAAGAACCCATATGTAGTGGAAATGTTTACTGCGATGTTTTTCTACGTGACTGATTGGGGGCGGGGGAGACATATCCGTTTTTGTTTTAACAAAAACACTGGCCAATCTAGTTTTTTTTTCTTTTTTCTTCTCCTCTTTTCCCTCCTGGGTAATTAAAAAAAACCTTCTCTACTACTAATTTAGAGCACGACTGATCACATTATACAGCAACCGTCGGCAAGCTGCGTGCCCCATAATATGTTCCAGTTTTCGCGCAACCATGCCACTTGTTACTCAATAGAGTGCATAAATAGCCAAAAATTGATCAGTGTCATATCTAATAATGTAACCAGAAACTGTCTTGTGGAAGTCAGGGGCTTTTACTTATGAGATATAGTTTATGCTGCTAGCTAAGTGCGGACCAGATGCATTCAAAATCCGTGACTCCTAACTCTTAAACAAGTCTCTTTCGACCACATCTAATTATAAAATTAGACATCAATATGTTATATAGTTGTCATAACTTCGTCAAATTACAGCTTGTCAGTAATTTATGACGCTAGTTATTCCACCGTAATCTGTCAGAAATTCTTCCTCTTTATTAGGCCTTCATGTGGGAGGTCTAATACATTAATTATCATTTCTGTAGTTACAATATGCATCTAGACAATTGCTCTTCTAGGAATCCCTATTTCCCATACCATAAGGCAGTTCGGTCGGGGTATCCGTGTTCCAGCGGACACAGTTCTAGTTTTTTGTCAGTTTGTTTTCAAACTGACCCTGTTAGCACTCGTGCCGAAAAAATTTTTTGCCGCTGTTAATTGTGTACCGCGGAAGAAAAATAGCTACAACCAAGCAAATGTTTGGCCAAAAAGCAAGGCGTTATGTTGTGAGAGTATGAATATGCGATTTAATTGTGCAGTAGTAGTTCTCGGGCTATGAGATAATTAACAATCGCCATATTGTATGTTTTCAGTGTGGCCCCTTCCATATTGTCAGCGATCTTGTACTTGATATTACAAGATGCACAAGGTGGTCGTAGTTGACTCATAACACCGTAATGTCACATCTGGCGAAATATAGACGAGAAAAAATTTCTTTATTAATATCTAAACTGACCTTACAAACCTTACTGTCTTGAAATTTTGGTAAACGGTTATAATTATATGTCATAAATCATGAAACATGATGTTGTTCCTGTATCTCCCTCACTGGCTGTTGTTCCTGTATCTCCCTCACTGACTGTTGTTCCTGTATCTCCCTCACTGGCTGTTGTTCCTGTATCTCCCTCACTGGCTGTTGTTCCTGTATCTCCCTCACTGGCTGTTGTTCCTGTATCTCCCTCACTGGCTGTTGTTCCTGTATCTCTTCCATTAACTAGGGTTCTTCAACTCTCTGACTCTTGCTCATGTATTTCCTCACTCACTTGCTCATGTATTTCTGTCACTGACTGTTTCTGATGTATTTCTCTTATTGACTGCTATATTTTCCTCAATTACTGCTGCGCTCACTGTCTTGTTCTTCTATAAATGACTGTTGATTTTGCAGTCTGAGAGAGAGAGCGAGTACAGGCGATAAATTCTTCGAAAGTGGCAACTATTTGTCTATGATGAAATCGATGAAGCAGAAACTCAAAGAAACATCGCATTACTACGACCAAATGGCAAAGGGTTGTAGTCAAGAAATGACGTCAGTGATTCGCGAATCTGATGACGCGGCATCGTCTTTGCAGCTAGATGCACGGTGTGGGCCACTACAAGTGAAAATGGCGTACTACAATCAAGCTGTAAGGTAAACTGAAAAATGCTATTGTTGTTGAGCAAAAGTCAACCAACACTTCACGTCAAGAGGTTGGACCAGATAATGGAATGCCATCGGAATGTCAATCCTGCGAAAAGTTACATTTAACTGGGGTGAAGACGAACCGAACCAAAGGGTTGACGTACAAATGATGGTCCCGTGCGCCTCGCTGTACCACGCTGGCCATGGTTTATAGAGTGCATGCTGTGATACTTGGGCGTGCGATTTTATAAACAACTGATGATTCGTGATCCCCCACGAAAAAATGGATTATTGCATGTAATTTTAGTGTTAGGACGATCCCCCGAAAATATCGATTCGTTGGCGATTCTGTCTTTTAGCGACGTGGAATAGATCCCAGATACGTGGAATCGATTCTCCAGCAACTTTTCAAATACATAATAAACTTTAGGAAACACACACACACACACAAAGTTCCAGTACCTTTGTCGGCGGATTTTTTACTAATATTGAACTTAACATACTGCTTCGACTATTCGCAATCCTTTTGCCATTTATTATGTTGATGAAACATTTGTTTTAACGCTATAACCAACATGGTTTGTGTTGCATATGCTACAGGCAAACACTCAAATATGGAAGTTAACAAAATAACAAGAAATCTCACGAACTTTGTAATCTTCCCGACTCAGTCGAAAATTTACAAAGTGCCTGAAATGTTGGAGAAATTTAGTCATTTTGAGGCTTGAAAATTCATGACACAGTCATAAGCAACAACTGATCTCATTCCTGATCAAAATTTTGATTATTAATCATGGGACCATCTCTCCAACCTTTGATACCAATGTTATGGATGGGCTCAATTGAATTGTTAACTAGACCATTTTCGCTACGGAGTAGGAAAAATTACAGCTGGGGCCACAAGATGTACGATTCTGAACACTTCCAAATTTAGAATTCTTTAAAACATCTTTATTAAAAGTCATGCCATGCCGTGTTTTGACATGTTATATCCCAGTAAACAGTCTGACGTCGAGGAAACGTCGATCTGAGGTTGCATCAGTGACCAGGCCTGTTCGCAACATTGAATCTGATTGTAATTTGGTTTTGATTGGTCAAGACCACAGATCAGCGTCTTGGACCCAACGTTGAATAACTGTTGGATAAGCAACGATGTGTAGACGTTGATGTTGCTCTCAAAAACACTTCCACAACATTAAATGTGTTTGTAATTTGGTTGTGATCGCATGTGCGACCATAGATCAACGCCTACTTGGCGTCTTTAACATCAACTGTAGCACGGAGTTATTTTACCGTTACAACTGTCAGAATATATATACCTTTTTTTATTCGCCAAATATTGGCGAGAAAATAATTTTTTAGTTAAATCTTGATCAACGCCAGAAAAGTAATATTTTGGTTGATATAGCGGTTATTGGTAATTAACTTGCCATAATTTTTTTTTCATGATTAGGAAAAGTGAAAGAAAATATTGGCCAAAACTCAGTTTCTGAACAAACACTAGGGATATAATCTTACTGTCAGAAAATCTGGAAGAATGAAAGCCCACACTAGTGCTCACCAGGCTGGTATTTTTTGTTGTTGCTGGTTTCGCCAAGTTATGGAAAATATTGGTGAAAAGCTATTTTCTTACTGAAATCTTAACTGCGCTAGGCACATGTTGAAATTTTAATTAAAGATGGAGAGCATTGTTACCTACCTGGGTATAATTTATCTGTCTTGAAATGTTGGTTACAAAAAGCAGACTTGAGTACCTGCTTGCTTTTAATTTTGTTTGACGATCTACCAAAATTGGGGGAAATATTTTCCCAAACTAAATTTCTTGAAACATATCTCCTCCTGATTGAATGTGGGAGCACAAGTGTCCACTTAGCTGTTATTATATTTTGGCATTTTACCCCCCCCCCCAAAAAAAAAAAACTAATAAAATCGAATTTTTAGCGAAAACCACCAGATCCTAATTGACCGAGGATATTGACATGGTCTTATTTTCTTGACGTTTTGGTTGAAAGCAGCAGACATTAGTACCTACATGGTTGTTACTTTTTTGGCGATTCGCAGGTAATTGGCCGAAATATTGACGATAAACCATTTTTGTATTAAAATCTTGACTGGCGCCCGGTACATAACCTTACTATGTGGTTTTGCACCTCTGATACATGTGTTTTAACGCTGTGGGTGTGGTTGTGTATGTGTGTATGCGTTGGTTTGTTTGTGATATTTCAAATTCAACTCTTACATTTCTGGTCCGACTGTTTTGAAAATTGGCAGGAATGTTCTTTCAATAGTCCTCCTGCCACTTTGTATTTTTTTTATTTGGTGATAAATCCGGTCCCATCGCTTTGATATTTGAAAACACGTTCACTGAAGTTTATTCTGCAGTCTTTAGCCCAGCTTACGTTACACGTAAGCTGGGGTATTCCTATCGGTTTGCGGGCGGTGTCCGTTAGTTAGTTAGTTAGTTAGTTAGTTAGTTAGTTAGTTGTTTATTTAGTAAACTTTGGTTCAAAATGCATCTCCTCCTACAATTTTGATCCGATGTCATTTATTTTTGGTGTGAGGCATCCCTAAGGGGTCGTGCATACGGCTTGTGCTTTTCTAGTCGATCGGGTGATTTTTGAATTTTTGGGGAATTTTTAAAGAAAAAATTTTAAAATGTATCTCCTCCTACATTTTTGACCGGATGTGATTTATTTTTGGTATGAGGCACCCCTAAAGTGTCGTGCATACGGCTTGTGCTTTTTTAGTCGATCGGGCAATTTTTGTATTTTTGGGGAATTTTTTAAGCAAAAATTTAGAAAATAATTCAAAATGCATCTACTCCTACAATTTTGATTCGATGTCATTTATTTTTGGTTTGAGGCATCCCTAAGGAGTCGTGCATACGGCTTGTGCTTTTTTAGTCGATCGGGTGATTTTTGAATTTTTGGGGAATTTTTGAAGAAAAAAAATTTAAAATGTATCTCGTCCTACATTTTTGACCGGATGTGATTTATTTTTGGTATGAGGCACCCCTAAAGTGTCGTGCATACGGCTTGTGCTTTTTTAGTCGATCGGGCAATTTTTGTATTTTTGGGGAATTTTTTAAGCAAAAATTTAGAAAATAATTCAAAATGCATCTACTCCTACAATTTTGATTCGATGTCATTTATTTTTGGTTTGAGGCATCCCTAAGGAATCGTGCATACGGCTTGTGCTTTTTTAGTCGATCGGGTGATTTTTGAATTTTTGGGGAATTTTTGAAGAAAAAAAATTTAAAATGTATCTCGTCCTACATTTTTGATCCGAAACCTCTCAAAGATCCGATGAGCCTAAAAGGTCGTGCATACGGCTCGTGCTTTTTAGTCGATCGGACAATTTTTGTATTTTTAGGGAGCTTTTGAAAAAAAAAAACTTCAAAATGCATTTTCCCCTACAGTTTTGATCTTTCTCTCTCTCTTTTTTTTTTTTTTTTGGTTTGAGGCATCCCTAAGGGGTTGAGCATACGGCGTGCGCTTTTTACTCGATCCGATAATTTCTGTATTTTTAGGGAATTTTTGAAGAAAAAAAAACTTCAAATGCATTTCCTCCTACAGTTTTAATCCGATTTCATTTATTTTTGGTATGAGGCATCCTTAGGTGGGTCGGGCATACGGCTTGTGCTATTTGACTCGACTTGGGAATTCTTGATTTCGATAGGGAATTTTTGATGAAAATACCTCAAAATGCATCTTCTCCTGCAGTTTTGATCAGACATCATTTATTTTGGGGCTGAGGCATGCTTAGGGTGTCGTGAATACGGCCTGTGCTTTTCGAGTCGATCAGAATTTTTGGGGAATTTTTGAATAAAAAAACTTCAAAATGCATTTCCTCCTGCTGTTTTTATCAGATTTCATTTATTTTTGTTACAAGCCGACTTTAGGGGGTCATGCATACGGCTTGTGCTCTTTGAGTGAATTGGAAAACTTTTGAATTTTTTTCGGAATTTAAAAAAAAAAATAAATGAATCTTCTCCTGCAGCGCATAAACGCAAGTTAAATGAACTTGCGCAGTAGTCAGATTTAACAACCGCACATCGACGCAAGTTAAATAAACATTCGCATTGGTCCGAAATGTGAACCATTGACGGAAGATAAACATGCAAACTGGTCCAAAATAAGCACCGCGCATCAACAAAAGTTAAATAAGCATGCGCAATGGTCCGAAAAAAGAACTACGCGTCGACGCAAATTGAATAGACATGCGCAGTGGTCCGAAATGCGGATCGAGCATCAACGCAACCTAAAGAAACATGCGCACTGGTCCGAAATGCGAACCGCGCATCAACGCAAGTTAAATAAATATGCACACTGGTCCGAAAAAAAGAACCGCGCATCAGCGCAACCCAAAGAAACATGCGCACTGGTCTGAAATGAGAACCACGCATCAACGCAAGTTAAATAAACATGGGCAATGGTCGGAAATGCGAACCGCGCATCGACGGATGTTAAATAAACATGCGATCCGGTCCAAAATAAGCACCGCACATCAACGCAAGTTAAACAAACATGCGCACTTGTCCGAAAAAAGAACCACACATTGGCGAAAGTTGAATAGACATGCGCAGTGGTCTGAAATGAGAACCTCGCATCAACGCAAGTTAAATAAACATTCGCAGTGGTCCGAAGAAAGAACCACGAATCGACGCAAGTTGAATAGACATAAGAGTCGGGCATCGACGGGACTGAAATAAACATGCGTTCTTGTCCGAAATGCAATTCGCGTGTCAACGCAAGTTAAGTGAACGTACGCACTGGTCCGAAATGCGAACCTCGCATGAACGCAACCTAAAGAAACAGGTACACTGGTCCGAATTCCGAACCGCTCCTCAGCGCAAGTTAAATACACATTTGCACTGATCTAAAATAAGTACCGAGCACCAACACAAGTTAAATAAATATGCGCACTGGTCCAAAATGCGAACCACGCATCAACACAAGTTAAATAAATGTGTGCACTGGTGGAAAATGCGAAACGTTCATTAACGCAAGCTAAATAAACAAACACACTGGTCAGAAATGGGAACCGAGCATTAACGCAAGTTAAATAAGCATGCGCACTGGTTAGAAATGCGAACCGAACTGCGCATTAACGCAAGTTAAATAACGTGCGCACTATTCAAAATAAGAACTGCGTATCAACGCAACTTAAATAAACATGCGCACTGGTCCAGAATAAGAACCGCGCATCAACTCAAATTAAAGAAATATGCGCAATGGCCTGAAATAAGAACCGCACATCGACACACGTTAAATAAACATGCGCAGTGGTTCGAAATGCAAACCACGCGCCAACGGAAGTTAAATAAATATTTGCACTGGTCCAAAATAAGCACCGCGCATCAACGCAAGTTAAATAAACATGCGCACTGGTCCGAAATTCGAACTGCTCATCAACGCAAGTTGAATAAACATGCGCACTGGTCCAAAATGCAAACCGCGCACCAACGCAAGTTAGATTAACATATGCACACGTCCAAAATAAGCACCGTGCATCAACGCAAGATAGATAAACATGCAAACTCTTCCGAAATGCGAACCGCGCATCAAGGCAACCTAAGGAAACTTGTACACTTGTCCAAAATAAGTACCGCTCATCAACACAAGTAAAATAAACATCCGCACTGATCCTTAATAAGAACCGCACATCAACACAAGTAAATAAACATGCGCATTGATTCGAAAGAAGAACCGCACATCAACACAAGGTAAATAAACATGCGCACTGATCCGAAATAAGAACCGCACATCAACACAAGATAAAAAAACATGGGCGCTGCTCCGAAATGCCAACCGCACATCAACGCAAGTTAAATAAACATGTGCACTGGTCCAAAATAAGCACCGCGCATCAACGCAAGTTAAATAAACATGCGCACTGGTCCAAAATGCGAACCGCGCATCAACGCCAATTAAATAAACGTGTGGAGTGGTTCGAAATGTGAACCACGCTCCAACGCAAGTTAAATAAACATTTGTACTGGTCCAGAATAAGCACCGCGCATCAATTCAAGTTAAATAAACATGCGCACTAGTCCGATATTCGAACCGCGCGTCAACGCAAGTTAAATAAACATGCACACCGTGCAAGTTAGATAAACATGCAAACTCTTCCGAAATGCGAACCGCGCATCAAGACAACCTAAGGAAACTTGTGCACTTGTCCAAAATAAGTACCGCTCATCAACGAAAGTAAAATAAACATGCGCATTGGTCTGGAATAAGAACCGCGCATTAATCTTTATTAAGTTAAATGAACATGTGCACGGTTCCAAAATGAGAGCCGCGCATCAACGCAAATTAAATAAACATGCGTACTTGTCTGAATAAGAACCGCGCATCGAGGCAAGTTACATAAATATGCGCACTGGTCCGAAATGCGAGCGTTGTTTGAAGGTATCTATGGCAGACTATCCAGTCTACCAGAGATACAAAAAATCTGTTCCCCATTTTTCACGTAAAGAAATCTTTGTATGCATTTATCGGTCTATGTTCTGGTCCGGTGCTAAATTAATTATTGAGCTAGCTCTTTGCCGTCTCATCTTTTGAAGCCCGATATTTCAGGGAAATTCCTTCGCTCATGCACGCTGGAATGGGTCTTATTGCTTTTCGTAAGCTGGGACTTTGTCCTTGGACAAACTTGTTTAAGAAAACTTTTAAAAAGACGGATAAATATCAGAAAAACGCAAACAATACTGTTGATTCCACAACGTTTTACATCTCACAACAGGTTTAGCGGAGTAGGATATATTGCGTTTGACTTTGTCTTGCATGGCAGGTTGTTTGACAGCCTGTGCTTCTGGTTGGACGAGCCCCGCCTTCACGATGCCTGCTTGTACTTGCCTGCCTTGCCTTCGGAATATGAAGCGGACCGCTTACTCACTGTCATTCAGGATGACAGGACGCCCTGGAACCATTTGGTCAATTGGCAAGTTATTGCTCAAGACCTACTTCAGCTTGCGTCGCAGTGGAAAAACCTTTTGTCTCCCGCCAGCCAGCCGTCGCCAGTGAGCAGTCGAACCTTGGAGTACAGACAGACGGCAGCAGAGCGGGTGTTGGGCAGGCTAGAGAGGAAGGAAGACATGTCGCCACCGCCCAAAGTGACGCCAGGGAAGGCGCCTATACCCGCGATAAGCGACGTCGTGCTGCATGACAAGCCAGGCTTGCTCTTCTCGCTCAGATCCGACTTCAGTGCCTTGGTGGACTGTGCAAAGGCCTACCAAACAAAGGTGTCGCAGCATGTGGCCTTGGATCACCAGTTTGTGGAGTGGCTGCCTAAGCTGTGTAACAACAAGGCGACCAGTGTGACCCTGAGCGTGCCTTGCCGCTCCCTCATCAACCCATTACACAGCTGCAAAGGTCCCGCTGCGCTCTCCACTATTTATGAGGCCATGAAAGAGGACGCGATAGTGAGCAGAAAAATCGACGAGAACCGAGCCGAGTACAAGCAGTTGCTGATAGCGGCTTTGTTGCCGCCGTCGCAGAATGTGTGCAGCGCCGCGGTGCATGTGGAGAACACCATCACCAAGCTCATCAGGGTGTCGCAGGTGACACGGAGCCAAGAGCTGCGGGTCAACATGCAGGATATCGGCGTCACGCTGTTCTACCACATCACGACTTTTATTTCAGAAGACACCAAGTTCTATCCACCGACAAAGCAATTCTTTACTTCGTGTATAGAGGCATTAGGACAAGAGTTTATACGGGCAAACCCTAATCAAGCGCAACCGCTGATGCAAGCCATCCTGCAGAATTCTTCCCTTTTGGGAGTGCTGTCACCGAATTTCAACCCAACCTCCAGCCCCGAGCTGTTTCTGGGCATGTACAGGGACATGCTGGAGGTACCTGTCCTACACGGTTCCGAGGTGGCCTTCACCTTATTGAGTAAGTTCGACGTGCACCAGTGGCTGCATTTGTATGAACCGGCGCTCTCACAGCGGCAGACACTCGTCGCCACTCTTTGTGATGGCCTTTGCAAATGTGGAGCAGACCACCAATCCCCACATGACATGGTGTTTGAGGTTTGTGAAAACAATATCGTATTGTCTCAGTTTTTGATTGTAATACAGAGTATTGTATTTTCATGCAAGATAAAGAAAGAAGCGAGAAGTTCGGCGTGTGTTCAAGATGCATATGAATATATTTCATAATGTTAAAGAAGGCACGGACTCTCCATATTCTGGCGACATTCAAATTCAAACGAAATGCATCTATAGACTATTTGTCATTGAATGAAATGTCGCTAGACCGGTATCGCGACAATACGCCTTGCGGCAGTTGGTCTAACTTTTTGCATGGTGCTACAGGACGCGTCGCAACATTTGACCTGAACTGTTAAGTCGACGATTGGTGTGATTTGTTTTTAAGTTTGAATTTCGACTTTAGTGAAATGCTCATGTTTGTTCTCTTTCAAAGAAAAAATTTTCTGGGGTTCTCTCCTTGGATCCTTAATCCGTGGATGTTTCTATGTCAGTAAATGCCATTATGTGTGTAAAAAATGCGGCTTCACGCGAAAGCCAAAACAATTTTGAAATGGAGATAACTGAATGCGAACGGGGAAAGCCAAAAATTTTAATTGAAAAAAAAATAAACAAACCAAAAATGGTCTTCCAACTCTTTTTGTGTGGTTCTGATATTCCGGCGAATCGCTAGGCCAACCGCCACGGGGCGAATTGTTGTGAGGGCATTGTCGCCCCTAAACAAACCCACGCATTGAAAAACACACATGTAAACCTGAAGGCGTGGAGATGTTAATAATGTCACTCTGGTGCGTATTTCCAGGTCTATCGTACTCACTTGGAAAGTGTGCTGTGTTTCAATTTCCCAGATGTTTATGGAGCTGTTCTCAAACAGATCCTCAAAGGTTAGTTAATTGTTTGCTTCAGAATTACATGATATACGACCGTAAATCAAATCACGGATGGCATTTGTGTTTTTATGCTCGAACCTGACAAAGTTAGGAGGTCTGTCTGCCCGTGCGTCATTCTGTGCGTCGCGCTATGAGTGTATATCTCAAGTTCTACCAAACAGATTCAGTCAAGCCTGGTATGTTGCTACTATATGTATTGTGCTAGAGCTGATTAAGTCTTAGTGACCTTGTGTCGTTGTTCAAAGTCTCTCCGAAATTTTTACATGAGATTTCCCATACGAAGTGAACACCATATCTCAAGTTCCACAGGTCGGATTTCAGTCAAATCTGGCACGTATTTTTTATATAATGTTCTACGGCTGATTAGGTTTTGGTGACCTTGCGTCGTTTCTCAGTGGCACTGTATAACTTTAAAATTTTCCATGAGATTTCCCATACCAAGTGGTTTGTGAACGGCATATCTCAAATTCTAACAATCTCCTACTTTGGTCATAAGTGTTCTACAGCAGTATAATGAACCGCCTTAGAACCGAAAAATGTGCGCTCTGCATGAGTGTTTACTGAAAGGATGTCCACTTAACGGCTATTGACAAGGCACAGACAGAGAGTATCAATATAAAAGTATATATATATATATATAAATATCATGTTTGAAGTGGACACGTATGACTGTACAACTTCCTTCCAATTTTGATTAAGCCTAATACGCTAATTATCATTTTTATAGTTGAAATATATATGTGTAGACAGTGGCTGTTCTAGGAATCCCTATTCTCCAAACCATATGGCAGTTCGGCTGGGGCTTCCATGTTCCAAAGGACACATTTCTAGTTAGTGACTATGTGTGTCTTAAGGTAAACGGAACAGACCCCCCCGGAACGGACCCCCCCCCCTCGGAACAGACCCCCCTTTTTTGCAGTGGTAGGAACAGACCCCCCCCCCCCCGCCCCATTTTTTATTATTATAATAATGTTTCAGAGCACGAGCAGATATCCAGAATCCATGTTCACTTTCTATTGAATACATCTCCGGCTCTTGGGTCGGGGTGTGGGTGTTTCGCTAATCTGCAGATTGAATCTCCGTTAATTGTTTTGACAGAGAGGTTTTGATTGCATTCGAGTTCTGTAATTGTGTTATTTGTGTGCTCTCACAGTCATTAATTGTGCTATTGCTAATAGTTTTATCAAATTGCAATTGCGATGAAACAACATCAATACATCCTTTCATCCCTTTCATTATGATGAAAGGACATTGGCACATGTTTTCATCGTGATGAAAAGGTATTGCATTACTAATAAACACGCAATTTAAAATAATAATTGAAAATTGTAAAATACAGAAAAATATATATATGAAAAAAAAAACATTTAAAAAAATATATCTCAGGACATAATATATATATATATATATATATATATATATAAATATATAAGATATATATATATATATAAATGGGGGGGTCTGTTCCTGGGGGGGGGGGTCTGTTCCTACCAAAAAAGGGGGGATCTGTTCCGGGGGGGGGGGGTCTGGTCCGGGGGGGGGGGGGTCTGTTCCTACATTCGTGTCTTAACCGTGGAGGGTAACCTGAAGAAGCTGATTTCTGTTTTCGATATGTTGATTAAAACTTTGCCAGTCAAAGATTTGCATAGAGTATATTGCAGTTGTACGGACAGTTCTTTTAGCACCTTCTTCCCCTGGTGACCTTTGGCTACGCGGGCTATATCCATAGTGTGGGGCCTCTGTCGTCGTTCGGTCCGCCCGTCCGTCCGTCGATTACCTTTTGTTATTTTTGGCTACTCTTCTTTAAGTTTTGCCACCTTCATGTAAATTTTGTTAAATTTAATCGAAATTTTGCTTGAAGGCAGTATGGGTCAAGCGTTAAAAAAGTACTTGTTTCGATTTTTGATTTTCTCGAATTTGGCGAATTGGAGAAATTTCAAAGTTCGTCAAGTTTTCGCCAGAAATATATTTTCTAGATGATGTTTATAGTACATGTATTTGCAAAACTTTTCACACCAGTGCATCCAGTGCGTCTTTAGTTCTGTAATTTTTTATGGCGGTTCGCTAGATTTTGGTGGTCAACATTTTGGGACAGTTTTTTCTCTTTTCTATTTTCTCTTTTATATTTTCATTCATTCATTCATATCGCGCCCAGCAACTGAACGTCTCGTAATATCCAGCTACTAATTGACCCCCACCCGCCAGTTCCCACCCGACCAACTCCCACCCGCCAGTTACCACCTGACCAACTCCAACCCACCAATTCCCATCCGACAGACTGCTACCCGTGCCAATTTTCACTCGTTTCATTGAAAATTTAACTGTATCATAACAAATATATTTATTTCACAATTTACCTATTCAGTAGACACAGAAATTATAATTCGACGAAATAATATCCTGAGAAATTCACTGTTCAATATTTCTAAGGTATCAGTCTGTAAAATATTCCAAATACCGGTAGTTCTACCACCCCATCATAATCCATCATACACAAAAGTCGAAAACTAATTGCTTTTAGTAATAGATCAGATATCTGCTATTTGACGCAATTGAAATGGACCCGGTATAATACGGATAAAACATAATGGGTTGAAGAACGTGATTGATCATTGTGCCTCAAAAGCAGCAAATTACATCTAATGCAAGTTCACACGACTTCTTTCGAAAATTGAAAATTCAAAGCTGTAACAGTTTCGTGCACATTTACACTTCGTAACGGGTGGTAATTGGCTCGGGTGGTGAGAGTTGGCACGGGTGGGAATTGGCGGGTGACAGTTGGTCAGCAGTTGACGGATGGCAGTTGTCCTTTCCCCTTATTAAGATGCTTAAAATCCTAAAGTATTAATATAGCCGTTCGTTTCGATCCATATTAATTTTTATCCAAAATCTCTAATTATTTTTGCCCAGGTCTCAATTTGATTTACTTAAGAAACTTCATGCTGCTATGATATCCAAAGTTAGCTAAAATGCACACATGGAACACTATAAACTATAAAATAACCTTAATTTTGATGGATTTGACAGATGTACATTGAGTTAATATTTAAAAGCGTTTTTATGCAAATTGAACTGGCATGGCATTTGCTGCCAGAATTACAGTGTAGATAATCTAAAGCAATGCAGATAGAAAAAGACTGTTGGCATGAATGGCATTGGTAATGAGAGAAATGTGTACTTAATAATATAATTTTTGATTTTTGATATCAAAATGTAATTAAAGATATAAATAAATCAATATAGAGCTCATTAATTTATATTTTGCTATGAATAATTATATTTTAGATGGCAAAAGTTTATTTTTGAAATCAAAAAATCAATTTCACAAACTTAAAAAATATTAAAGGAAGCATACATTTAAATAAAATTCATCGAATCGGCAATTAAATTTTGGAGTTGAAAAGCTTAATCACTGATATCAATATTAGCAGCACAATTTTGAGTTCAAGAATTGCTTCTTTTTGTGCGGTAAAAAATTGAAAGAAAGATTCTGTATACAGTAGCTAGTCATTCTTTCACTGGTCCGTAAAATCAATTGTTGAGATCACAAAATCATTTGCAGATTTCAAAATATGAATTAAACAAAGTTTCATTCTGAAATAATGTTATCTAAAATAAATTCTTGACATCCATAAAAAGAAAATAAATTATTGAGCTCAAAATTTATATTTTGCTATCAAATATTTCATTTTTGCTATGAAACCTGGAACTCTTGATCTCCAAAATTCAATTTTGCATGTAAATAAATCATTTTTGATATCAGTAAATATTTTTGATACCTGTAAATATTTATTGATATCAAAATTATGTTTTGAGATTGAGAATACATTTAGAGATTACAAAAAAATATAATAACAGATAGCAAAAATTAATTTTTAATATAAAAAATGAATTTTTGAGATAAAAAATTAATTCTTGATATAAAAAAACGACTTTAAATTAATTCTTGATATCAACAATTGTCTAATAAAGAGGAAAATGGCATTCCATGATACCAAACTGCATATCTTAATGTGGTCAGTCTTGATTTCAGTTAAAATTTGTACTTTCAGTTTCAATTTCTGGTACTAGATTGAAATAATACAGATGGGATTGGCTCTAAATTTCATTTAATACTTCCAACTGTACTTCATTTAAGTGTACTTACGTAGGTTTCTCCAAAGTACTTGTTTTTATTGGCCTCTGTTATTCGTATAGTTTGTTCGGAGTCGCTATTATAATCCCTTGCTGTCCGTGTGGGAAGCATAGGGCATCTGTATATGCGAGACCTACAGCGTATTGCTTCCAAATTTTCTACGAATGTTCCTTAAATTGTCCTATCTTAAAAAATTACTTTTTTTATCGATCCACCAAAATAGGCCAAATAGTGGTATCATTTGAAATTTTTTGGTAGCCAGCTTTCTTTTCCTACAGTCTCTCCAGTCGCTATCTCGGATTGCTTTTAAGTTTGTGATCCTGTCCTGAAAAATAAGTTTTTAGGGCAATGCGCCAAATTTTATTGATTTGTTTATTTTATACAATTTTTATTTGCCAATTTTCAAAATACTTTCTCGACAATTTCAATTTAAGTGCTTTTAGATTTTATACGGATGTTTATTAGGTATAGTTCTCCTGAAAAGTAGTATCAACCATAAAACTGGCAAAAATACTTTCGTGCTCAACCCGAGCAGAAAGTGACATGGCAGCACACCACTACATGCTTTACCGCGACATGGCAGCACACCACTACATGCTTTACCGCGACATGGCAGCACACCACTACATGCTTTATCGCGACATGGAAGCACACCACTACATGCTTTACCGCGAGAGTTTGACTGAAAAACCCCCTATCTAAAGTATTTTTTCGGGCTAAAGTCACTGCGCGTATAATATTTTTTCTGGCTAAAGTCACTGCGCGTGATTATCGGATAAGGCAAGTTTTTGTGTGGGAGTTTGAAACTTGTGAAACATAGCCTAGCCTTCTAGAACACAGTGAACACAGTTATATATATATATATATATATATATATATATATATATATATATATATATATATATATATATATATATATATATATATATAAATCTAACACCTGATACGACTTAAGCCCACATTTGACTGAGGATTTGCATCTCCTGTGCCTATGTTTATTTTTAGGGTCTAGCATGGAAAAACTAAGTGCGGTTGTGTGGGAAGACTTCGTGCGTTGTTTGGCATCGGACGGTTCTCGCATCATGCATCAGGCGAGCGAGGAATTCTCTGACAAAGCCATCATGCAACAGTTAACCTCCAACCATGTAAGGTTTACTTATTCGTTGTGCTTTTTAACGCTTGGAACTTCGTTCCAAGAAGTTATTGTTTTTCCTCGAATTGTGGGGGTTAATTAACGCTTGGAACTTCGTTCCAAGAAGTTATTGTTTTTCCTCGAATTGTTGGGGTTAAAGTACCTCTTTTTTTTCCTTTTTTTGTTAGTTTTTTGTTTTTTTTCTTCTTTATTTTTTTTTTTACGCAAAGTCCCCGTCGGTTTCCAGACATCTCCTCCGAAACGACTGAAGCTAGAAGAATGAAATTTGGCACACTTGAAGTCGACTATGCGAAGTGGTGCAAAATGAATTTTTTATTGACCTATGACGTCATCATCTGCGTCTTGTGACGTCACGCAGATTTCATAGCTTAATATCTCCAAAACCGCTGGATCTAGAGGTTTGGAGCTAAATACGTCATGAGACTACTTTTTGACAAAGAACACCGTGATAGCACTATTTTTTACGTATTGCGTAATTCTGACGTCATTTCTACGTTTTCTGTTCCTGGTCGGTTTTAAAGCGGGATTTTTGCGCACAGTATACAGAAAGCTTAGTTATGTACGAATTGACAGTTAAAAGTAACTTTTAACTGCCAAACGCCCTGTAAAACGCCCCACCCCACCCCCAAAATACGTAAACAAAATACTGCCATCACAAGGTCAGCAAGTAAACAGATACTGTAGTACTCGCAGTAGCTATTTGTGATATGTGCGCCAAATAAGGATAAGTATAAATAAGCAATGTTGCTGTAACTGGCTGATACAGAAAGGCTCCCATCACTGTGCGCATGCCATGCTGCCTTCATGGCACTCATACTGGAGTGTACTTAAGTGTTTTTTTTTTCATAAAGCAGCCGACTGCGTTTTTGATTACAAAGAGAACAAGTTGCTTCTTAAATTTCATAGTCTTTTGCAAGTTATTTATTTGACAAAGCTGATTATAAAAGCTGTTTGTCCTTGTGTTTTACAAAGTTCTGTGCAGGATAAGGAAGAGCCACTCGAAAAGTAGGTATTCGTTGACTTAATAAAAAGTTTAAAATGCCATTGAAACAGGAATCTGTTTACAGTGAGTGTGTGTGTGTGGGGGGGGGGGGCAGGGAGTAGTTAGTGTTCAATTAAAGGGTTGAATGTTCTACGGGGTTATTCAAAATATGACTTTTTGGGTCACGGTCAAGGTCAAAAACGGGAGTTGACTATTATCTCGAAAACGGTTAGAGACAGAGCGATTTGAGCTCATTTTCGAACCTTTGGGCCTAAACAACGTTACATAAGAGGCACCGCGGTTTCCTTATCTTCTGGGTCACGGTCAAGGTCAAAAACGGGAGTTGACTATTATCTCGAAAACGGTTAGTGATAGAGCGATTTGAGCTCATTTTCGAACCTTTGGTCCTAAACAACGTTACATAAGAGGTACCACGGTTTCCTTACCTTCTGGGTCACGGTCAAGGTCAAAAACCGGAAGTCGACCATTATCTCGATAGCGGTTAGAGAAAGAGTGATTTTGAGCTCATTTTCGACCCTTTTGGCCTAACCAACGTTACATACGAGGTATCTCGGTTTCCTTGACCTTCTGGGTCACGGTCAAGGTCAAAAACCGGAAGTTGACTATTATCTCGAAAACGGTTAGAAATAGAACGATTTTAAGCTCATTTTCGACCCTTTGGGCCTAACCAACGTCACATAAGAGGTAACTCGGTGAACATGACTTTCTGGGTCACGGTCAAGGTCAAAAACCGGAAGTTGACTATTATCTCGAAAACGGTTAGAGATAGAACGATTTTAAGCTCATTTTCGACCCTTTGGGCCTAACCAACGTCACATAAGAAGTAACTCGGTGAACATGACTTTCTGGGTCACGGTCAAGGTCAAAAACCGGAAGTTGACTATTATCTCGAAAACGGTTAGAGATAGAACGATTTTAAGCTCATTTTCGATCCTTTGGACCTAAACAACGATACATAAGAGGTACCTCGGTTTCCTTGACCTTTGTCATGGTCAAGGTCAAAAAAGGAGATTGGATCAAAGCAGCGATAACGAAGGGGTATTGTGTGACTTCGAGGTTTGTCACAGCTGAGCGAGTGTGGACATAAAACAAAAGGAGCGCAGTAATTAGTGAACAGGTTATGCCTAACCATGGGAATGAAGCTCGATAAATCGCACAATATTGAAAACTCTCCACACAAAAGTGTATTAACGATAAATTATGTTTAACATTCTAACTGACTGCTTCCAAGCGTTAATTTCGTCACTAGGTGGCGAAATCGGTCTAGTTTTTGTTTTTTTTTTTCTTCATTTTTTTCACGCAAAGTTCCCGACGGTTTCCAGACATCTCCTCCGAAACGGCTGAAGCCAGAAGGATGAAATTTGGCACACTTGAAGTCGAGTATGCGAAGTGGTGCTAAATGAATTTTTTATTGACCTATGACGTCATCATCTGCGTCTTGTGACGTCACGCCGATTTAATAGCTTAATATCTCCAAAACCGCTGGATGTAGAGGTTTGGAGCTAAATACGTCATGAGACTACTTTTTGACAAAGAACACCGTGATAGCACTATTTTGTACGTATTGCGTCATTCTGACGTCATTTGTACGTTTTCTATTCCTGGTCGGTTTTAAAGCGGGATTTTTGCACACAGTATACAGAAAGCTTAGTTGTATACGAATTGACAGTTAAAAGTAACTTTAAACTATCCAATGCCCTGAAAACGCCCCACCCCCACCCCCAAAAAACGTGAGCAAAATGCCGCCATCACAAGGCCAGCAAGTAAACAGATACTGGAGTACTCGCAGTAGGTATTTGCTCTATGTGTGCCAAATAAGGATAAGCATAAATAGGCTGATACAGAAAGGCTCCCATCACTGTGTTTATTGCGTCTGGCCTCTTGCATGCAACGCTGCCTTCGTCGTACTCATTTTCGCTTCGCTTATCGCTGGAGTGTACTTAAGTGGTTTTTCTTTTCATAAAGCAGCTGACTGCGTTTTTGATTACAAAGAGAACAAGTTGCTTCTTAAACTTTATAGTCTTTTTCAAGTTCTTTATTTGACAAAGCTGATTATAAAGCTGTTTGTCCTGGTGTTTTACAAAGTTCTGTGCAGGATAAGGAAGAGCCACTTGAAAAGCAGGTATTCGTTGACTTAATAAAAAAGTAAAAAATTCCATTGAAACTGGAATTTGTTTACATTGAGTGTGTGTGTGTGTGTGGGAGGGGGGGGGGGCAGGGAGTAGTTAGTGTTCAATTAAAGGGTTGAATGTTCTACGGGGTTATTCAAATTATGACTTTCTAGGTCACGGTCAAGGTCAAAAACCGGAAGTTGACTATTATCTCGATAACGGTTAGAGATAGAGAGATTTTGAGCTCATTGTTTAAACAAGGTTATTTAAGAGGTACCTCAGTGACCTTGACCTTTTGGGTCACGGTGTAGGTCAAAAACCGGACGTTGACTATTATCTCGAAAACGATTAGAGATAGAGTGATTTTGGGCTCATTTTCGACCCTTTGGGCCTAAACATCGTTACATAAGAGGTATCCCGGTTCCCATAACCTTCTGGGCCATGGTCAAGGTAAAAACCAGAAGTTGACTATTATCTCGAAAACGGTTATTATCTCGAAAACGGTTAGAGACAGAGCGATTTTGAGTTCATTTTCGACCGTTTGGGCATAAACAATGTTATATAAGAGGTTAGCTCGGTGAACATGACCTTCTGGGTCACGGTCAAGGTCAAAAATCGGAACTTGACTATTATCTTGGAAATGTTTAGAGATAAAGCGATTTTGAGCTGATTTTCGCCCCTTTGGACCAAAACAACGTTACATAAGAGGTACCTCGGTGAACATGAACTTCTTGGTCACGGTCAAAAACCGGAAGTTGACTATATTCTCTAAAACGGTTAGAGATAGAGCGATTTTGAGCTAAATTTCAACCCTTTTGACCTAAACAACGTCACATAAGAAGTACCTCGGTGACCTTGACCTTCTGGGTCACGGTCTAGGTCAAAAACCGGAACTTGACTATTATCTCGAAAACGATTGGAGATAGAGCGATTTTGAGCTCATTTTCGACCCTTTGGGCCTAAACAACGTTACATAAGAGGTACCTCGGTGACCGTGACCTTCTGGGTCACGGTTAACTTCAAAAACCGGAAGTTGGATCAAAGCAGCGATAAAGAATGGGTACTATGTGACCTCGAGGTTTTTTGTCACGATTTATTACAAGTGTTTTCTGTAATGGTTTCTGTAAGTGGGCTAATTCCGCTATGTAGCTCAATTCTGCCTTGTTTCGTTGCAGCTAGTGTAGCTCAATTCTGCCTTGTTTCGTTGCAGCTAGTGAACCTTCAGAGGTTAAGCTGCTGGTGAACATCTACGCAACTACAGCCACTCTGTCTTTAGAGGGCTCAAAACGCTTTATCGCTTCCTCATCGTTTCAACATATCTCCTATGATACGGCTAAGCTAATAAGAGTGAAGCTTTACGCATAAAATTGTTGAATTTCAGAGAGTTTATGAACAAAATATATTATGAGACAAAGAATGAATCTCACAATGTTGTGTAGACATCAAAAAGTACACAATTATAAAAGATCCAAATACAGCAAAACCTTTTAATAGTGAAAATCTCCTACAATGAACAACTTTTCTCGGCCCCAAATTTCCCCATTTACTTAGCCATTGGCTTTTGAACAGAAATTCTAGTTAGTGAACATCTCTGAACTGTGAACACTATCTTCGATCCTGAAAGACAGTTTTCAATAGAAACGGGCGGCTTATGAATGAACACATAATCTGATCCCATTTATTTGAACATCTATCCTACCCCTTGTGAAATGGAGCACCGATTTTGTATCTCTTAATATCAATGTTTACCTTGACGGGACGTTATTTGCATGCTTATTGTCACAGCTGAGTGAATGTGGACATACAACAAAAGGGACGCAGTAATTAGTGAACAGGTTATGCCTAATCATGGGAATGAAGCTCGATCAATCGCACAATATTGAAAACTCTCTGTACAAAAGTATATTAACGACAAATTATATGCTTAACATTCTAACTGACTGCTTCCAAGCGTTAATTTCGTCACTCGGTGGCGAAATCGGTCTAGTTATGAAATGACATTTGCTTAACTGGCCTAATTTTAGATGTTACTTATGTAGTTAGACCTTTTGCAAAAGTAGATTTCTGTGACATTGGTTTAGATTTGCCACTTCAAAATTTACTAAAACCTGTTTGAATTTATGGATATTTAGGCCAATTAGGTCTTTCAGTGATTCACAGTTATAAATACTGTACATGAATATGGTTTCGGGAAAAACATTTCGTTCAAAACTATTTGGAGCGTTTTCAGCATGCTCAGAAAACCTTATCATTAATGCCCACAGTCCATAGGGTTTGCGCGAATTTTTAGTTTCCATGTTCACCAAGTAGAGAGACAATTGCACTGTAACATCATGGTAATAATAAGCACCAACTAGAATGATAAATAGCATCAGTGCACACCAGAGACGAATACCACTCAAGGCATGCAAGGCATTGGAAAGGGTACTGAGCAAGAAACCGAAAACATTAATTTCCTACTTTGTTAAGAGTAGTGTCTTAACACCCCCGTCCCCGTCTACCCAGGGCTACTGCCCTGCAAGAACCAAGAATTTCCGAGTTGGCTGTAGCATCTTAATATGAATGGATTCACTTCGCAGGGTTTATAGATTCTTTCAGGGTTACCTGCATTTAAACTAGAATGGCCAACGTACTCATCAACGTCTCATCATCATTTCAAACTTCATGTTGAGTGACGAGTGCATCTAAAATAAGTATCCGTACAAAAACGGATTCTCCTTTTCTTTTTGTTAGCTCCAGCTTCAAATAAAAGAAGAAGGGGTTATAGCAGTCGTTGAAAGTATGTGCATATGTACGCTTTTAAGTTGAAAAATCGCATCTCCTACATTTTTAGCCTGAATGTCTTTCAATTTTGACTGATGATAGCGGACATAAGTACCTACCTGACCATTACTTTTTTGACGATTCGAAAAAAAATGCTAAAACCAAATTTCTTTAAAACGTATCTCCTGCTAGGGTTTTGGAACGAACGTCAAACTGGCTATGGATGTTGAGAAGCCAAGAGCAATGGTCACAGGCAGATTCCACAGTAAAGACAGCTTGAATAATGTCCGTGTGTGTATTAGTGTTAGCCGTGATGAACAGCGCAAGAGTAGCAAGGCTGTGGCCTGAACGGAGGGAACAGTGCCATCCATTTGTAGCAGTGGTAGCCACAACGAACAGTGCAGCAGTAGCAATGTAGTGGCCTAATCGCAGTGAAGAGTGCTTCCCGTGCGTAGCAGCGTTAGCCAGGGTGAGCAGTGTAGCAGTAGCAATGTAGTGGCTTAGGATAGTTTGGAGTGACTAAGAGAGACGACCCGATCCGAAGTATACTTACCATGAAGTACACGCGCGGCCGAGAGAAGAGATGGTCAACATCAGAGCGTGCCGACGACCACAACAAGGGCCCGCTGTCGTAGCCCCGCTCCGTTAAACTGGTCTGGACTAGAAAGGAGCGAACCCACGCGGAGGGGGAGAAGTCCACTGAGGAAAAGCTGGGGGAGTGACGCAGAAGACGAAACTCTGTAAATACATACTTGGTGGAAACGTTCTAAAATTTCGGTGGAAGGTAGGGTGAATAAGTGTCCATCTGGCTATTACCTTTTCTGGCGATTCACCAAAAATTGGCGAAAATATTGGCCAAAAAAAAATTTTTTTTTTTTCGTAAAATCTTAACTATCTTCAGGAAAATAGTCTTACAAGCGTTACTACCTATCTGGCTATTACTGTTTTTTTGTGATTGGCCAAAAATTGGGAAATATTTTGGCGAAAAACGAAGAAATTTTCCGTAAAACATGCTGGAAAATAGTCTTAGTGACTTGAAAGTTGAAGTAAAGGTAGCAGATGTTATTACTGACTCTTTTCGTGATTGGTTAAAATAATTGGCGAAAACCAAAAAAATGTCAGAAAAATCTTAAATAACTCAAGAAAAATACTAATACTGTCTTGAAATTGTAAGTAACAGTAGTTATCGTTATGACCTACCTAGGTGTTAGTTATTTTGGTGAATGACCAAAAATTGGCGAAAATTTTGGCAGAAAAACAAATAATTTTCAGTAAAATCTTTACGATCTCCAGGAAATTTTGAGAAAAGGTAGCAGGCCTTCCTATCTACCTGGCTGGCACCATTTTTGGTGATCTGTCAAAAATGGCAAAATCATAACTCATAACTAATTCCAGGAAAATAGTCTTACTCTCGTGAAGTAACGGTAGCAGGCAATTTTACCTATTTAGCTATTACTTTTTTGGTGATTGGCCAAAAAATCGGCGTAAATTTTGGCGAAAAATCAACAAATTTTCAGTAAAATGTTAGCGAACTCCAGGAAAATAGCCCCATTGCCTAGTAATTTTACGTATCAGTAGCACACATTATTATCTAAGTGGTTATATGTCTGTCTTTGACAAGTCGCCAAAAATTGGCGGAAATATTGGTCAAAACCAATTTTCTGTAAACCGTATATCCTAGGGTTTTCGTGGAAACAGTCTACAAATTTGGTGGAATGTAGGACGCATAGGTATAGACCTATCTCTTACATGTTTTGGTGATTCGTTAAAAACTGGCGGAAATATTGGCAAAAAACTTAATTTTTGCTAAATCTTAACTAACTAGTCTTACTGTCTTGAAGTTTAGATGAAGGTAGCATTCGTTACTTCCTGTGTGATTATTACTTTTTTTAGTGATTGGCCAAAAATTGGCGAAAAAACAAAAATATTTTCAGTAAAATCTTGTCTAACTCCATAAAAATAGTCTGACTGTCTGTAAATTTTAAGGAAAGGCAGCAGGCTTCATACCTTCCTGTTGTTACAATTTTTGTCGGTTGGTCAAAAACTGGTGAAAAACTAAAAAAAATAGTAAGCTCTTAACGAACTCCAGTTAAATAGTGTCTTAGTGTCTCGAAATTTTAAAGAAAGGTAGCAGGCAGTATCACCTTACTGGCTGTTACTAGGCCAAAAAATCGACGGAAATTTTGGCGAAAAGCATTGCATTGTACTTTTAAGTAACAGCAGCAAGCACTACCTATCTAGCTGGCTGCTACAATATGTTGTGATTGGCCAAATTTGCGAAAATTTTGGCAAAAACCTCGAAAAAAAATCAGTAAAATCTTAACTCTTGGAAAATAGTCTGGATATTTTAAGAAAACATAGGAGGCAATATCACCTTACTGGCTGGCACAGTATATATTCGTTGCTTCGAAATCGGTTAATTCGAACAAAAGTGCCCGGTCCAAACGTTTTTCACTACACATTTATACAAAAAAATTCGAATTAACGAATATACCGGTTAAATCGAACAAAATGAAAAGTGGCCATTTTTTATATTTTTTGTTTTAACTCAAAAATTACTCAAGAACTGGGTGAACATCAATGGTGATTTATCTTTTGTGCTTATTTGTCATGAAGAACCACTCAAACACCATTCATTGTGCCACAGATCTCAACATAACAAAGGCATTAAAGAGCGACGTTCATTGCGAATCCACATTTGCAGGAGAGACGATTTGAATCCAAACTGTGCCGACTCACTCCTGATGACATGACACAGTAAGGAAGTGAATATGAGTCCACATCAATTCCTTTTATTTCATTTGAATATTGTGCTGGACTTCTTGGAAAAGAACAGAGCTGTTAATACAACACAAAAAACATCAAAGACTGTTTCAAGAAACTATAGGCAAGCAATTTTTCGGGAAGAAACGATTGTTTGAATTACTCCCGATTTACCCTAATAATTGTGAATGTATTTCTTGTAAGTGACGATCATGATGATTGCAATTAGCACTTATCACGATTGCATTTTTTATAATATTGTAATTTTTTACTTTTCAGTAGGTAATTATTTGCAATAAACAACTGTTCTATGATCAAACGTTTTTTATTTGTGTGTCGATTACACCTCTCCTCCTAACACCCATAGCTTGCTGATGTAAAAAAAATTGAAGCCAAATACCGGTTAGTTCGAATATCGGTTAATTCGAACAATTTCGTTGGTCCCAGCTTGTTCGAAATAACAAATATTTACTGTCCTTTTTTTTGGTGATTGTAAAAAAAAATCGGTAAAAATAAGATCATTCCATTGTAATTGTAAGTAACAGTAGCAGACAGTACCACCTTATTGTGTCTCCCCGACTGAAGGGAGACATATGGTGTTTGTGCGTTCTGTGTGTGTGTGTGTGTCAGTCTGTTGTGAACAAAATGTTGTATGCAAGATATCTCGAGAGGGAAAAGTTCGATCGACTTTAAACTTGATCGATTTATTCCATGGTTAGGTCGGACGGATCTGTCAACTTTTGACGCATGGAACGTGATTAGGGCAGGCGTATGACGTCATTACGTAAAAATCTTGTGTGCGAAATTTCTCAGCCGCTGAACATCGGAGAAAGTTGGGAAAGGTGTAATTGTTGCTTGGTAGGTCCGAAAAATTCTTAAGCGTTTCGAACGAACGTGGCGTATTACGTCATCGCGTAAAATATGTATGTATTTGGAATAAGACCTTGTGTGCAAAATATCTCGATAACGGAAAGTCCTATCGATTTCAAATTTTATATCGATATTCCGTGCTTCAGTCGAACGGTTCTGTCAACTTTTGACGCATGTCACGTGATTAGGGTAGGTGACGTCATTACGTAAAATTTTGTGTGCAAAATTTTTCAGCTGCTGAACAATTTTGAACTGTCTTCATACACGCTAGCAAAAACGATCCGGACCAGGGGAACGAGTGGGGGCCCATTAAAACCTAATAATTGCGCCTATATTCCGGACCGCATATTGTAAGTTAATCCTGCTACGACAAAAAAGAACTGAATAATGTAACCTTGAAAGAAAGGAAATCTGTTTTTGCAGGAAACATTTCGGCCTCTGCTCCTTAACAGGGATTGAAATTACTACTAAAATACTATCCAACTGATGAAATTATGAAAGTGAACAAAACTTGCAGTTAAGGAAAATACTACATAACAGACAAATTTCTACTTGGTTCATTAGCAATAAGAAACGTCCGAACGGTTGTCACTGACATTCCATTCCAGCTTGAAATCCTTGCGACAAATCGCTCCGTTGTAGATACATTCACAACAAATCAAACAGATTCCTCAGATGTAGTCAACACCTTTTTCTGCTGTAGCCCCTTCATTATATATCTCGCAGCAGCCATTTTGTGATTCCAACAGCAAATGAAGGCAGGTGCTCTAAGTCCAGTTTTGAAAGAGCATACACTGGAAATAAGAACGTGTGATTAATTTTGTGCCCTCAAATCACATAGACATCGAAATAAAAAATATAACAGTATTTTTGTGCCAGTTTGAAAAGGATTTTTTGACACAATGACGTTTTTTAGCTGCATCTATTCGTTTTTTTGCGGTTTTAGCTGCATCTATTCGTTAAGTTGCTACATAAAATATAACACAAAATTGTGACGACCTTACTGACGCCTGACCAAGTGGTAGATAAGCAAATTTTATCGATGACGAATCTAAAGCTTATCAACTCACATTTAAGGGATTCAAAAACAGGATTTCCATCAAATTCCTTTGATCCACCCCGGAGACCAAGCTGGTGCGGCTCAAAGAAGGCACCGATAATTCTTTTTAGAATAGCTGTTGACTTGGTCACCGACTTTGTATTTTTCTTTCCAACAGAACCCAGGACTGATTGAAACCAGATGGCAGTCACTGCTACATTAGATCCTGGTACAAGCAGCTGATATCCCTCCCGTATATTGCCGTCTGTCACTACGTACTGAAACAGATTTTAAATGATGCACTACGTAATTTCACTGACCATACAGCTTTTAGGGTCTTCGTTAGTTATAATGCTAACCCTCTTGAAAAGATTTCATGTTTATTACAAATATCGGCCGCTTTTCTAACTATAGTTGTTGATAGACATGCAGTGATAATATTCAAAAGTAATAAGTTTTAAAAAATCAAAAAAATAATACCGGTAATAAAAAACGAATATGTGGGAATTATCTGTAGTATTGTCACTGCCGGTCAGGTACTGAGAAATACATCCATTACCATATCATACATTACCATACTATACCATATATTACCATACATTACCATACCATAAATTACCATATGATACATACATACACGCTCGGTACGCGCCAAAAGTACAGAGAGGGCGGTTACCCAAAGGGGACGCTTAGCAACATCCGAGCAGGCGCCCCGACCCGTTTCATCCTTTTATACAGGGATGCATTTGTGCTCTTTCACCCTTTCTGTGAAGTTTGAATTATGGGAGGGCGGCGCTTAGCCAAATTCTGAAAAATAGAGAGAGGGTGCTTACCCGATGGAGAGTGCTCATTCGAGCGAGTACGGTATCGAGCGAGTACAATTGAGACTTACGTAGTCTGCATCAGCAAGGCGGGGCCTTGTTTTTGGAAAGTATGTGCGCCTAACTTTGGTACAAGGCTCTTCAGTCAGCACAGTATTTTTTTCTGTAAAAACACAGTTTTCCGTTAAGATTAATACACTAAAATTATAAATATCCTTGATATGCACAACATGTAACAAAATCTTAACGTTTGATGCCGATTTCAGGGTCATGGAAACAACTATCAAATAGCAGTGTTAAAATGTTTTCTGAAAACACCCTACTTCCCAGAACACAATTCATACATGCGTCTTTTTCTTAAGTAAAAAGCATATTGCATCTGCATCTTATGCTGTATAACACATCGCACAAAATTTTCCTTATAAAGACGAAACTCATTATATAATATATCTTTGTCATACCCTGTAGCTTATTTTCAAGATCTTTCAGTTTCATCTTCAGTTGACGTATTAAAATGTCCTTGGCCTCACATGAACCGCATCGGCTCTCTGTGACTTCTTTTACCAAATGGCCTTCGTTTTGATTGACGTTAGTTGTCGGGATTTCAGAATTAGGGTAAATGTCAAGCTCAACATCTGATTCAGCCGAGTTAAGAAGCTTCATAAACGACAATGGTTGAGAAACACTAGGACTGATATTAGTGTTCATGCTACTTGTATGAGTCTCTGTACTTGAATACGAATCTAACAAATGGGATCAGGGAGTGACTTGCGTAATTCTCTAAGACCCTCAGAGCTTGACTTGTTTTTTTGCAGCTGCTCAGAACAGTTTTTTTCAGCACAGGCTTTAAAGTGATTTTGCTCAGTAGCAGAATCGTAATCTTCGAATTTTGAATCATTCGATGACGTCTTTGATGTTTCAGCATTCAGTACAACTGGTTTCAAGCAAGTATTTTTGTCGGGTGACAAGTTTGTTCAAGAGCATGTGTGCTTACAGAATAAGTAGGAGTTTGCTTCCCTGATCGTTCGGCACTAACGAAAGACAGAGTGTTTGGTTTTGTGGCAATCACTAAATTTGCACTAGACTCGTCTATTTTCCTCACATTTGAAATTGTTCGAGATGTAGAATCGGAATCGGATTCAAAAGAAGCAGGCGCAAGCATGTTAGAAACACCCATGTTAGTTTTGTTAGTATTGCTTAAAGAATCAAACAGTTTGATTGCTTCAAGGTGTGCTGCCTGAGTTTCGGCCAATTTCTTTCTCCTTTTTGCTTCCGCTATATCTAGAAAACAACTCCAAGGAAGACTTTGTAGAACACTCATTATTCCACCTCAATACCTTTTAGAAAATAAGCATACTCAGTTGCGGGCAACTTATCTAAAGTCGCCCAGAATACATCGCTATTTTAGTCTCTTGCAGCAAGGGACCTTTTCTGTTTCAGAGAAAACCTTGGAAACATATTGGATATATTAGGTAAAACATAAACATCGGAGATAAGCTGATAGACACGTGACAAATACCCCAGTCCCCCCCACCTTGCACGTTTACACCACATATACTTTCTTGATGTACGGTTTTGTGAAGCTCCGACGAAAACCTTTTTTTTTAATCAATCAAAAAAAAAAAAAAGAAGCTTTTGAGATATTGTCCGGACAATTTGTTTTGCGGAAGAACAGACGGACTTAGAGATGAAGTGATAGCAATAGCCTTTAGCAAATATTGGCTGAGGGCTAAAAATTGCATAGTAGTAGCTTAGTTGAGAATATAAAAATTGGTAAGAATCACAGTAGATATTTGATAACTCGAAACATTCTTTATATCGAATACTATGTGCTCAACCCGGCAGTAAATTATCTAGTCTTATATCGTAACATATTCGATAACACGAAATTTCTGTTACTCGATTATTTATTTGTATTTATTTTATCATTTAATATTTTTGCTAAATAACTTTTTTCACCTAGGTCGTCTCATTCAAGAAGTCAAGAATGTTTCCTTTCCTCTTCAATTGTGTTTATTTCATACTGGTTGCTGCAACCTATTACGCCGAAAGCCCCCCCCCCCCACCCCCCACAAGCAACACAATTAGGTAAAAAGTAAGAACGTGCTAAATCAAAGAAGTGGCGAGCAGTTTACGAAAATTGAAATATGACTTATTCGGCCTTTGTTGGTCAACTAAACCCAATAAAACTTCACGGTGATAAGGCAAAAACGGTAGCTGTAATACTTAAGGCGATCGTCTATACACCAAACACAGTAAAGAACACTGGGCGGACCGCGAGCCGAATTAACAGAAAAACCCATAAACATCCATCCGATAACCACTTATGGGATAAGACTCACTTTTGCGTAATTCAGTTGTCATAGATTTCGCAGTGCTTGTCTTTTTTTCTACAACAAATAATATACGATACGAAAACTAGCTGGTGGAAATTCAGTAAATACTTATGCTATATTTTGCTGTATTTCAAACCTCAACAATACAGATATATCTATGCTTGAGGTTTTTAGCGAATTATTCAAAGTCAGAAATGGCTAATGTAACTGCTGCACCTGTTATTTGTTTGTGTTAAGTGCGCCGCCCTCTCATAATTAAAAAAATCAACAACAAATGAAACCTTTTATTACGCCACTGCGGTTCTTCAGACCTTCGTTTTCACGCACACACATAGCAGCATCCCCGTTCTTTTTAATGTTGTCCCTTCCGTTTAACTAATAAGAAAAAGAAAAAAAAATTGAGTTTTAAATGGGAGGGAGTAACTGGCCCTATTCATAGCATTCAAACTTGTCACAGATCCTAAAAAAGACTGTCATGACAACGGTTTCTTTGTGGTGGATAAAATTTTTTGCATAAAACGAAGAAAATGACAGGGCCTTTAAAAATGACACTATGTCTATCGTAAATCGGGCTTGAGAAACCAAAAAAAAAACAAAAAACAAATATAATTTTAATTCTGTTGAAAAAAAGACAATTCAGGACAGCGGCGGATCCAACTTTCCGTAACGGTGGTGGGGGGGGGGGGGGGGGGGGTACAACTGCTCGAACCTTGAGTTTAGGCCTATTTTTCCTCTATAGTTTAACAGTCAAATTGTCTTTTTTAATTTAGGGGGTCCAACCCCTGAAACCACTGTGGTTCCGTCACTGCAAGATCGATCCAAAGTAAAAAAGGTTTTTCCTTCTCTCAACAGCAAACCCTTAAAACTGTACAGGCACTCTTAACCGTCAGTGCTTAAAATGCGACCACATATTGTCATAAAATATATATCACAAAAACTTTTTTGTAATTTGTTTATTCCTTGGGTGCAAAGGCATTACCTGCGTGGCTTTGAAAAATGATAACAACGCACAACAGCCTTGAATAATCGCTGTTTTGGCAGTGCCGTATTATAGCAGTTGTTAAAGACAATTCTTACTATGCAAAAGCTTTTTGTGGTTAAACAGGATAAAATATGTAAAGAAAATATCTTTCAATTGCTCGTACTTCATTTGCAGAGTATGTGTAAGTTAAAAGGATGCAAACCAAAAAAAAAACAAAAAAAAACAAGGATTCTGTACGCTGTTTATGCTGCAAAACAAGGTCATAGGCGCACGCTTTCCCCTCTCCATCTTGTAGGTTTTTTGTGTCCTAAAATGTAAACAAGTGCAGTATTGAAACATAAGTGCCACGCTTAACAACAGCGTTGTAAATGTGTGCTTACCATTTTTGACAGCGCCGTTGACTGTGTTTTTATTCCCACTTGGCATTGAAAATGCCAAATGGGGATGGATTGCCTCGAATTCTTCACCTATTTTTTTTTATTTTTCTCGCTTTTTTTTAAATTTTTTTTTCTTCTTCCGCCGAATCGGTTTCCAGACATCTCCGACGAGACCGCTGAAGCTAGACCAACCAAACTTGGCACATATATGGAGGGTCATCTGAAGTGGTGCACCTGATAAAAATTTTTGACCTTGACCTTACTGGTCAAGGTCAAATCGCGAAAAAGGTCAAAAGGTTTTCAGGCAATTGCTGCAAGGCAGCTGAAACTAGAACAGCCAAACTTGGCACATATATAAAGGGCATTTCGAGCCCCAAACCAGAAGTTGGCCCTTATCTCGAAAACGGTAAGAGATAGAGCAATTCTGACCTCATTTTCGATCTCCACCCCCTATACGACGATACGTAAGGTATAACTTCCGGTGTCCTTGACCTCCAGGTCACTTTCGAGCCCGAAACCGGAAGTTGGCCCTTATCTCGAAAACGGTAAGAGATAGAGCAATTCTGACCTCATTTTCGACCTCCACCCCCTATACGACGATACGTAAGGTATAAGTTCCGGTGTCCTTGACCTCCAGGTCACTTTCGAGCCCCAAACCGGAAGTTGGCCCTTATCTCGAAAACGGTAAGAGATAGAGCAATTCTGACCTCATTTTCGACCTCCACCCCCTATACGACGATACGTAAGGTATAAGTTCCGGTGTCCTTGACCTCCAGGTCACTTTCGAGCCCCAAACCGGAAGTTGGCCCTTATCTCGAAAACGGTAAGAAATAGAGCAATTCTGACCTCATTTTCGACCTCCACCCCCTATACGACGATACGCAAGGTATAACTTCCGGTGTCTTTGACATCCAGGTCACTTTCGAGCCCCAAACCGGAAGTTGGCCCTTATCTCGAAAACGGTAAGAGATAGAGCAATCAGTTTCCAGACATCTCCTCCAAGACTGTTGAAGCTAGACCAGCCAAACTTGGCACATGAATAGAGGTCATCTGAAGTGGTACACCTGATAAAAATTTTTTACCTTGACCTTACTGGTATAGTTGGCAGTATTTAGAAGGATATTCTACATTCAGACATGTGAAAATTGTTAACATATAGTAATATCATCTACGCTCCGCTTTAAGTTATCATTCCAAGTGGGGTCTAATTCGCTGTGCGAATTTCGGTCTAGTTTTCTTTGTTTTGTTCGCCGACTTCTCGTGATTCGCAGGCATCTAAATAAAAATTACATTAACGCTTTAAAAAGAAGGTCTCAGTAGGTCTAGATATTGTTTTTTTTCGCCGCATGCTTGATTCAGTTGCCAAGCTGTTTCATATATGGGAACTATTTTGTCTCGGTTAGCATTGTTTGCAGTACCTGATGACGGTTAACGAAAAAAATCCAGACCACTTTCGAGACCTGGATACAAGATGTAAATTTGGAACTGTTTGCTGTGACCCTTTTCAGAATCGGATAAAAAGGCGTACGGTAAAATTTGTCGGTTTTGACCAACTTCCAGAACCGTTGTTGGGTGCACGAAAGCCCCCTTTGAAAAAAGCCCCATCGGGCTTATTTGCACGTATATAGCGCATTCAAATAAGCCCCCCCCCCCCCCCCCCTGTTCATTCAGTTCGCCACACCATTTTTTCGTTCTCGTCAGCCTGCTAGAAATATCTATGGGTTATTTTGTTCTGCGCGCGTGTTTTAACTCGAGTTTGGTAAAAGACAAGAAACAAAACAGAGCACATTTATCTGAAAAAGTGATTTTATTTTGATATTTAAAATTCTGTGGTGAAGTTGCTGGTAACACTTCATGGGTCTATGCTTACCATCTTTCCTGTTTTTTCTTTCTTTTTTCACGTCACTGTTTGCCAATTCCAGCATCACTATGTCATTACTTTGCGAATAGTCATTTGCAAATTCACGCTTTACAAATTGATCATTTACTCAACTGCGTACGAGCAGTGAGATATAGTATGGCAATATATAGAGCAACTTGTATAGGTCAAACATAGGTAGAAATTAGGTGTGTAACTTTCTATTCTTACACTCTCCATTCTAATATTTGCTCACACAAGCCCGTGCAAACAAGCCCCGCTTACCCCTTTGGTATTAGAACCCCGCATAAGACTTATATAAAGAAGGGGGCTTTAAATTGTGAGGGCTTGTTTGCACGTAACACCGATAAAATGTAACGCACAGTAAAACTGCTGTAGTGACCAACTTCCAGACTCGGATAAAAAAGACGTGCAGTAACATCTGCTTTAGTGACCACCATCTGTTTTGTTTATTTTTGAATTTTTGACAATGAATTAACCTTATGTTTGCGGAAATGAATATTCTATTTCAGTAATGAAAAAAAGGAAAATGGTTTTTTGCGAAATTATGGATTTAGTCGGGAGACATTTGTTTTTGTTCACAAAAACAAGAAAAAAAATAGGTGTCGATTGAAAGTATATAATATAAGCCTGTACTCTTACGTTTTGTGTGCACTGGCCGCTCTGGTTTGTTATTGCCGTCTTCTAATTTTAGATAAAGATAGCCATCATTGGTACTAACCTGGCTATTACATTTTTGTAATTCGGAAAAATTGGCGGGAAATATTGGAGAAAAACCAATTTCTTAGTAACATCTTAAGTAACGCCAGTTATATAATCTTACGTTCTTAAAATTTTGAATTAAGGAAGCGGATATCCGAAATTATTATGCTATTGTTTCTCTCTCTCTCTCTCTCTCTCTCTCTCTCCTCTCTCCTCTCTCCTCTCTCTCTCTCTCTCTCTCTCTCTATTTGTGATTCGCCAAAAATTTGCCGGAATATTGGCAGAAAAGCATTTTTTTTAAAATGTTGACTAACGCCAGTAAAATAACGTATTTCCTTGTAATGTTATGTAATGGTGGCACGTATTACCACTTACCTGGCTATTATTATTTCTTTGGTATTTCGCCAAAAATTGGCGGAAGTATTGGTCGCAACGCAGTCAAAACGTATACCCTCCTGTGGTCCCAGTGGAAACATAACATGCACATAAGTGGCCACCTGGCTATTTTTTGGGGGCTATTCGCCAAAAATTGGTCGAAATATTGGCGATAAAACTTTTTTTTTGTAAAATCTCAACCAACTCCAGAAAAATTGCCTTATTGTCTTTACCTACAGATAGCAAGATTTATTGGGTACCTGTCCATTATTTTTGTGTGATAAAAATAGTCTGACTGTGTTTAAACTTAAGGAAACTAGCAGGCTTCATACCTTCCCGTTGGTACAGTTTTTGGGGATTGTAAAAAAACTGGCGAAAATTTTGGCGAAAAACTAAAAAATTTTCAGTAAAATCTTGACGAACTCCTGGAAAATAGTCCTAATGTCTCAACATTTAAAAGAAAGGTATAGCACTCAATATCATCTTACTTGCTATTACTTTTTTGGTGATTGGCCAAAAAATCGGCGGAATATTGTCGAAAAACGAAGAAAATTAAGTAAAATCTTAACTCACACCACAGAAATGGCCTTACTCTCTTGGACTTTTGACTAAAGATGGTGGTCATTAGTACTTACGTGGTAATTGCGGTTTTTTTTAATTCGCAAAAAGTGGCGAAAATATTGGTGAAAAACCAATTCTTACTAACATCGTTGATAACGCTATGAATATAATGCTACCTTCTTAAAATTAAGAATTATGGAGCGGAACTTAGTAACTATCTGGCTATAACTTTTTTGTTGATTCGCCAAAAACGTTATTGAAAACGCAACTGGCTCTAGGTATTTGGCCGTAATTTCTTGAAATTTGGATTAAATTTGGTAGGCTTTGGTACCCACCTGGCTATTGCGTTTTTTTTTTCGTGATTCGCCTAAAATTGATGGAAATATTAGCCAAAAACAATTTTCATGAAAACGTACCTACGATTTAAATGGGACCGTCCTAAAATTTTGATTGAAGGTAGTGGTATATATCTACCTAGCTATTACTTTTTTTTCGAAAAAAAATTGGCCGAAACACGTGACTATTTCTTCTTTTTTAACAAAAAGGCATCAGCTGATCAATAAAAGTGTTTAGCATGTTCGGGTTCACTGTTGTAGTTGAGCACTGACCGCTCTAGTTTTGTGAATTTTTGAATTTTTGATAATGAATTATGATCACGTTTGAAGAAATTAATCTTTTATTTTAGTACTAAGAAAAAAAAAGGAAATAGTTGTTGGAGAATTATGGGTTTAATCGGGGAGACATTTGTTTTTGTTTATAAAAAGAAGAAACTAAATAGATGTCGATTGAAAGCGTGTAATTTAAGCCTGTAGTCTTGCGCTTTGTGTACACCGACTGCTCTAGTTCAATGAGTTGGCAGCCATAAAAAATTTTCACTCCAGTTCTACCTGGACAGCAAACAATGTGTGGCGACGGTTTAATCTAAAATAAACTTTACTTATTGAGAATATCCCGGTTTAAGCTACGCTAAATGGTAGTAGAAATGGTTTGGGATTTGATTTTCTTTCTTTTTTCTTTTTTTTTTTTTTTTTTTTGCAATTTACCGATTTTAATCGGTGTGCGATGAAGTGATATCGTCTATATAATCATTCTTATTATTACGATATCTATTTAAGAGTATGAAAGTTGAAAGTAAAGATGGACAGGTGACGACTGAAAGTGTCTATGTGCACATATTGCCCAGTATTTACACACGACTGTGTGCGTGCACTTGCCACTCCAAGAGTCCTCTATCATTTACTGCTTCAGTGTGTAATCATAAATGTAAAGCAATATGAGGTGTTTTTCAGCTTGAAGAGTCTGTGCGATGGATGAGTTCACATTTTGCAAATGAACGAACGAACACGGAGACGGGAGCGAAGTATGGGGTTTATCCAAAGTGGAAACCATACTTGCCATCAGTCGCAAAATACATTGGGGCAATACTCATTGCCTGTGTAAATACTGCAGTGAAGGATCTCAACGCCGGTTTTGTGGACCCCCAAACAGGCAAGGCGTAATAGTTACTTGCAGAAAATGTGAATAACATTAACAGTATTAACTTGTTCTAATCCCCCTGTGGGGTGGGGGGGGGGGGGGGGGGGAGGTCTTAAGAATACACCCACTGCGTTCCGCTCCGTGCGTGGCGTAAGAGGCGACTTTTGGAATTTCTTTCTTTCTGACTCCTCTTTTACTATTTCTTCATTCCTCTTTCTCTTTTTTCCCTCTTGTTCCTTTAACAAGTGCGTCTCAATGTACCCATCATAGTTGGTGAACGGGACGTTAAACACCAAATAAACAAGCAAATAAACAATCTTGTTCTAAGTAGAACTTGTTGTAAAAATTATTTATATTGTCCTGACCAAAATATCGATATGTGATTTTAACAGCATCTTTTTTTTTTTTTTGCAGAATCTTACCTTATTGTTCGTAATGTAACACCCGTCGCTTTCCTAATTTGGTTTATCGCTTTACGGTATATAAGTACAATTGGGGAATGCCTGCCGTATTCCTTTCCCGTGATCCCTGTCATAGCTGTAAGCAAACCATTTTATTGCAGCTGTTGGCACACTCTGGCGGTTCTTTCACAGCCTGTATTGGCCCTGGATACAGCCCCATGACATCGGTGGGCATTTACTCGCGCCCTGGATTGAGAGCGATGCGGAACACGCGGCCCTTGTACTGCGGCAGTGGATTGTTAATATCGTCAACATACAGCGCCATGTTGATGGTAAGTCTTACGGAATCGCTATGTTTGATCAGAAACGGGATATCCAATCCACATTCCCGCAAGTCCTTGTTGACAACAGCAACAGAAGGAATACACTATGCAGTACCGCACGCCATGGATGGATGCAAGGATCTGTAGGTGGGTGGGTGTGTGGGTGGATGTATGGCTTCAGGTGGATGGATGCAGGGAGGGAAGGACGGAAGGGACGGATGGACTGATGGACGAGTGCAAGGGGGAGTGTAAGTTTTGTCCACCGATTTGCCGCTGTTCGTTTAAAAATGCAGCCAAACTCTGGGTAGCGCAACGTTGTTGTTTACTATCATTATCAGTATGAAAGACTATGCTCTAATTTCAGATTTCTGCCAGGGCCTTGAAAACAAGTTCATGAATTTGCTGTGGCAGTTTTATGCGACAAGCTTGAGTGGGCGCAGCAGTGCTGAGCACGTGACGTCACTGATCCATACTCATCTCAATCAAGCGCCTTGGCACGCCTTCTGCCCCACCCTGGGAGACGTTCAAAGCTTCAACAAGGCAAGCGGTGCTCTAACATTTTGTTACAAGAAAACAATACATAAGGCAATCGATTGAAGGTGTATAATATAAGCCTGTATTCTTATGTTTTGTGTGCACTGGCCGCTCTAGTTGCCCATCTGGGCTGAAAACAAGCTGTGTGGAGGGTTACCCGGGAAACATTACTGTCAAATTTCAAAACAATCAGAAATTCAGGAAGAGTGGCATTTTGAAAAATTGCTTACACACATATCTATAACGGATGACGTATGCCCCATAGAATACAGTCGGACGACGGATGGAATCACAGTTAATAAAACACGTTAGACTGGCTAAAGCGTGATGACATCAATTATCAGACTTAATTCAGTGATACGTCTTTAGTGTACATTCCCACAACATCCTAGTGTGGACAGTGCGCCTTTATGTCAAGATTTTAATGACACGATAACTCTCGAACGAATCTCTGGGGTCAGCTTCAAACTTGGTTAGATTATGGCGCATTTTTCGTTTGCATTCTCACAACATCGTAATGTGGCCAGTGCGCCTTTACGTCAAGAGAAACAAAAAGAAAATGACTAAGGCACCTTTGCATCTTATTCAGCTATGACGTCTTGCCAGAGTGAACACAAGCTAGAATTTGCAGCCCAGAACGAAATTAATGGTCACTTGGCGGTCTTGTTGTTTGAGTGTTAGTAGCGAGTGCTGAATTTGAAACACCAGACATGAATTGGTGATGATGCAAAATATTTAAAAAAAAATTATTATTTTTAAGCCTGTTCTGGTGATACCTGATTGGTTCACTCAGACATTCTGTGCACTAAGGCAAACCTTGCAAAAAAGCTAACTGAAAAAATGTATATAGAAAGTTTGTGGAAATGTGGCTGACGAGAAATTTTTTAAACGATATGAAACTAACATTTTTGTCAAGAAAAAACGCAGGAAAAAAAACAAAACCATTTACAAAAATATTGTTTCTGAGAAATAGCCTTTAAGTTTATTCTTACATGGTGATGACCACTTTAATCTCCTGCATGATATGTAAGTGTAGTTAATCGCACTCTTCTAGACAGTAAGCTAAATTTTAATGAGCAGATATTCTCCAAAAACAGGCTCGTTCCGATTGAGAAACATTTCCGCTAGCCAGCAGTTGTGGATTGCAGGTGCTGGACGGGAATGAGAGCGTCTGCGCGGAGTTTGTGTGCAGCGTGGCGTGTGCCGTTGACTGGAACACGGTCCTCGAGCGTTACACGGACATGGAGCAGGGCTTCGAGACCACAGCTATATTCCACGCGCAGCTGTTTCACCTGCTGGTCAGGCTCGGCGCCCACACCATACTCCTACAGGTATTCGGTGTACAGTGTTAAATGTGCAGCAATTATCCCCGTGGAGGCACAACGAAATTTATAAAATTTATATGGAAATTTGGTAGCACCGTAAAATGAAATTCCCACTTGGAAACTTTCCAAGCATTTGGTGGTTTCCCGAATTCTTCACCCCTTTTCAGTACAGGTGTCACAACATGAGCTGAACCTATGTATAAGTATCTAAGGGCATAGGTATCTACCTGATTTTGCCTTTTTGTGGCGAGTCGCAAAAAAGCTAGGAAAAGACTGACTAAAAAAAAAAAAAAAAAAAGAAAAACAATTTTTTTACTTAAATCTTAACCGACGCCAGAGAAATAGCTTTGCTTTTGAAATATAGGTTGAAGAAAGCGGTCATTGACACTGATCTGCCGTGCGATCTTACCGTCTGTAAATGCTGAATAATGGAGATTAGTATCTACCTAGCTGTTTTTTTATTATTATTATTATTTTATTTATTTATTTTTTTTTTATTTGCTAAAAATTGGAGAAATATTGACGAAAACCCAAATATCTTACTGATGCCAGGTATATGGGTTTGCTCGTTTGAAACTGTAGCTGAAGGTAGCGGACATACGTTATTGATCCGTCGAAAACCTGGCTGTTGTTGATTCGTCGAAAACTATCAGAGATATGGCAAGAATGAACTTAGCGATGACTTCAGTTCCTAAGTGAATATTACTTTTTTATACGCTCCTCCGAAATTGGCGAAAATATTGGCGAAAAAACTATTGTTATAGTAAAATCCGAGCTAATGCCAGGTATTGAACGCAAACGAGCATTGGCACTAACCTGGCTCTTACGTTTTTTAGACCAGCCGACTACGTCGGGCTACTCTTATCACATCAGTAGAGGGGCGTCCGTCATATGTTTGCATGTAAATACGTATGTACGTATGTATTTGTTCTGGACGTGTTCTCCGAAACTGTTCGATCCAGCATTCTGAAATTTTATGCAGTGAAAATGTATATATTGTAGATGTACAACGTCGTATTATCTTTAAAATCGGCTAAAAATTGTCAAAAATACGACTTCTCAAAAATAAATATTTTTTATGTAAGCCTATTTGCACAGAGATAGATTTTGTCCAAATGCGTTCTCCGAAACTATTCGATCCAGCGTTTTGAAATTTTTTGCAGTGAAAATATATATATTGTAGATGTGCAACGCCTTATTTTTGAATTCGACGAAAAATTGTTAGGCAATGTAGGGTTTTCAGTTTCAAATACTACAATCCAATGACATTATGTATTAAACGCGGGATCCTACTTCACTGAGCCTCTAATTTTTTCCTTGCCTTGTTCTTCCAGATCGTTTAAAGCATTTTCTGTGACGTCAAATTGCAGAAAGAGACAGGACTGATTGAGCTGCTGGGTAAAAGCGAAAAATTTGCTTGGGATTTGTTTTTGGACGGTGACAGCTTCCAGCTGGCGGCCGAGTCATACTGCCATGCATGTGACGCCAGGTGTGTCATGGTGGAAAGAACCTCACCCTCAGCAGCAGTTCTCAGGTAGACACTTGTTCCTTTTCACAAAATAACGTCACGCGAAACACTTCACGGGTAGAGCTAATTCCTGGAGTAGAGTGCGAATATTTCAGCCTTTAAGCGATGAGTTGTGCGGTTCCATCATTTAAAAAGTCAATAATTGGCACAGCTTTAGCCTTTAGTAGCTGAGCAAACAAAAAGTTCAAGTTTTGGAAACGATTATATTTTATCAAAAGCAGAAAATGCTTGGCAGTGAAACACGTTAACAAGCCTTATACTGACAACTGCAGTGTGGCAAATGAAATGACATGAATAACTGAAACTTTCTACATAAACGAAAAAAGACTGTTATCTGTTAAAAAAATGTTCCTTGCTATTGGGGAAAAATAAAAATTGGCCACACAATACATCAAGTAAAACTAAATTGGTGAAAATATTAGCTAAAAATCAAATTTGTTTTCGTAAAATCTTAACTATATCCAGGTAAATAGTTTTACTGTCTTGAAATTTTAACTGAGAGTAGCAAGCGTTATTACCTATCCGGCTATTATTTATTTTGGTGATTGGCCAAAAAATTGTGAAAAACATTTTCAGTAGAACCTTGATTAACTACTGGAAAAAAGTCTTAGTAACAGGCATTGTTTGCCTACCTGGCTGTTACATTTCTCGTGATTGGCAAAAAAATTGAGGAAAAATTTGGCGAAAAAGGCAGAACATTTTCAGTAAAATCGTAAAAAACTCCAGGAAAGTAGCATTACTGTTTTGAGATTTTAGTTAAAAGTGGCAAGCATTACAGCCTACCTAACTGTAATTTTGTTTTTGGTGTTTGGCCGAAAAATTGGCGAAAACCAAAAAAAATAAAAAAGTACAATCTGAAAGAACTCAAGGAAAATATTCGTACTGTCTTTAAATTTAAGGTGAGAGCAGCGAGCTTTACTAAGTACATGGCTATTACTTCTTTTGGTGATTGGCCAAAAATTAGCAAAAAAAAACATTTTTTCCCGTAAAATCTTAACTATATCCAGGTAAATAGTTTTACTGTCTTGAAATTTTAAATGAGAATAGCAAGCTTTACTACCTATCTGGCTATTACTTTTTTGGTAATTGGCCAAGAATTTTTCAGTGAAACTTTAACTAACTGCTGGAAAATAGTCTTAGTGACGTGAAATTTTAAGTAAAGATAGCAGGCATTTTTCCATTAAAATTTGGCGAAAATATCAGCGAAAAAAAACCAGTCCTTACCAAAATCGTTTCTAGCGCGAGGAATATAATGTTACCTTCTTAAAATTTTGAATAACGGAAGCGGAAATTAGTACCTATCCGGCTGTAATTTTTTTTATGATTCGCCGAAAAGGTTATTGAAAACGCAACCGGCTTTAGGAATTTGGCCTTAATCTCTTGAAATTCTAGATAAAGGTGGCAGGCTTTGGTACCTACCTGGCTATTGGATTTTTTGTGATTGGCCTAAAACTGAAATATTAGCCAAAAACAATTTTCGTAAAACGTATTTCCTCCTGGGATTTAAATGGAAACGCCCGAAAATTTTTATGGTATATATGTGCACCTGGCTATTACTTGTTTATCCCCCGCCGTCCTGCCTGAGGCGGAGGATATAGAAATGCACTGTGTCCGTCCGTCCGACTGTCCGTCCGTCAATCTCCAGTTTTGTTTCCAGATGTATCCGAAACTAGAGGGCGGATCTAATTTATATTTGGTATGCCTAACAACCAAGATATCTGGATGTGCCTTTTGGGGGTTTTGGTCGAATCGAAGCCCATCTGAATCTGTATTTGGGCTAAGAATCCCAAAATCCGGATCTGCAATTTCTTGTACTCCATTTCTTGTACTGCAATTTCTTGTACTCCATAGACTCACCTTCACCTCTAGTTCGTCATTAATCAAGGAATTATGTCTCCCCGACCAAGGGGAGACATAATGTTTGTACGTTCTGTGTGTGTGTTTATGTACGTGTGTGTATTTATGTGTGTGTGTGAGTCTGTTGTGAACAAAACGTGTGCGAGATATCTCGAGAACGAAAAGTCGGATCGACTTCAAACTTGATCTTTTTATTCCGTGGCTAGATTGAACGGCTCTGTGAACTTTCGACGGGTGGTGCATTATTAGGGAAGGCGTATAACGTCATTACGTAAAAGTCGTGTGTGCGAAATTTCTCAGCCGCTGATCGACAGTTCAAACTTGATGTAATTATTGCCTGATAGGGTTGAAAGGTTAAATTAAATTTTGTCACGAGTACAAGGAACGAGTGTGGCGTATGATGTCATTACATAAAATATTATATATTGTGAACAAGATCTTCTGTGCAAAATATTTCATTAAGGGAAAGTCGTATCGACTTCAGATTTTGTATGAGCGTCCTTTGGATCAGTCGGTTATTTCAACTTTTGACGGGTGTAGCGAAGTTAAAAAAAAACGTATGACGTAATTACTTAAAATCATATGTGTACATTTCTCAGCCGCCGAACATCGGAGAAAGTTGAAATTTTGTGGGAGTGTTGCTTGGAAGGTCCGAAAGATTCAGTCAAACATGTCCTGAGTAGAACGAACGAAAAACGCATATGACGTCATTGCGTAACAAATATCTCGATAACGGCAAGTCGGATCAACCTCAAACTTGGTATAGTTATTCCTTGCAGAATTCGCACAGTTTTTGTTAAACATTAAATTCATGGATCTAATCTAATACCCCCACTCCACCTAGCACCCCCCACCCCCACCTACCCCGTTTTCCGGCTCTTTTGTTAACTAAGGATATTTATTAACTATGATTTCAGCGTTTTCAGACGATTCTCCAATGTTTCTGCATTCCTTAGACATACTTGAAAACACTAGCACTCTTTTCTACATTTCGTGTAATTGTGCAATGTTTGTGCAGTACCTGAAAGTAATCCCCTGTGGGGTGGGGGAATCTTAAGAATACACCCACTGCGTTCTGATCCGTGCATGGCGTAAGAGGCAGCTAATCGGAATTTCTTTTTCTTTTTCTTTTTTCTAACTCTTCTTTTACTATTTCTCCATTCTTCCTTCTTTTTCTCCTACTTGTTTCTTTAGCAAGTGCGTCCTAATATAATCATCCTAGTTGGTGAACGGGACGTTAAACACCAAGTGAACAAACAAACAAAACAGTAGAGCTATTTCTATATATTTGGTTAAGATTTTACAGAAAAGAAAACGTTTCTTCGTCAATATTTCGACCAATTTTTGGCGAATAACCAGAAAAAATACCAAACACCAAACCAACAAACCTGAAAGTAGCTTTCACTTCTGAAGTGGGTCATCTAATGTTTTGTGTTCCCCGCCCCCAGTCTCCCGTCGAGGTGAGCGTTGTATTGTACAGTTACGAAAAATCCCTTTGTGGTGCTTTTTGGCCGATGGGAATGTACGAAGACAAGGTATACATTATAGAAATAACTAATTTTAGTGTACAAACCCTTACCGTAACGTTGGCTAAAAATGCCTTCAGAGTCGCAGCTACATTAGATAGCGGGGTAGGTGGGGGGGGGGGGGGGGGGGTGGTTAAGGTTAGCAAAAAAACTATTTCGGTAAAACTATTTTATTCCCCAAAGGGAGAACCTGTGGGGAATATATACGATCGACCGCATGTCGGTCTGTCGGTCTGTCATCAACAGTTTGTTGACACGATAACTTAGAAGCTGCTGCAAGGATTTTACTGAAACTTGGTATGTAGCTTCTATGGGAACAAACACAGATCGATATTGTAAATGCCCCAGGTTCGTCCAAGGAAAATGCACAAGCTGGATTTAGAAAATTTCAGCTCTTGATTGACTATTGTTAACACGATATCTCAAGAACAACTGCAAGGATTTTAATGAAACTTGGTGTGTAGCCTTTGTGGGCACTATCAAGGATCGGTATTGTAAATAGGTTGCGTTGGCCCAAGGAAAATGAACCAAATGGACTTTGAAATCTACCAAATCCTGGAAATAATTCAGCATCGGAATGAGTTTGTTAACACGATGTCTCAAGAACAACTGCAAGGATTTTAATGAAACTTGGTATGTAGCTTCTATGGGCACTAACAAGGATCGGTATTGTAAATGAGTTAGGTTGGCCCAAGGAAAATGAACCAAATGGACTTGGAAAATTTCAGCTCTTGATTGACTATTGATGGCCGTGTTTAACTGGGGGGGGGGGGGGGGGGCTGTGGGGAATATGTGGGCTATGCACACTGCTCTAGTTGTAACTGCCACCTTCAAGATCTGGATGAAAAGACGTGAAGTAAAACCTGTTTGTAGTGACCACCTCCCAGTTTCGGATAACAAGACGTACGGTAGAACCAGCCTGTCTTACCACCTTCCACTCCCGGATAAAAAAGTACACACAGTAAAACTACTGTAATGACCAACTTCGAAACCTGCAGCAAAACCTGTTTTAGCGACCACCACCAGGAACGGGACAAAAAACGCACAGTAAAGTCTCTTCAATCACCACCAAATGGTAGAGACTTGTTCAAATGAAACGTTGTGAAAGGGCTGTCTGGGAAAAAGAAAAATGGTTATTGGTGAATTATGGGTTTAGTTGGGGAGACGTTTGTTTTTGTTTACAAAAACAAGAAACTTTATAGGTTTTAACCAGGCTTTAAAGTTTGTGGTATAAGCCTGTAATCTTATGTTTTGTGTGCACTGGCCGCTGTAGTTCTTATTGCCTGAACTTGAGCAACTTTATGCGTTTCTCATCGAAATTTGGAGAGTTTATGCCTTAGGTGGATCTTCCGGTGGCTGTTGTTTTTACGCATATTGAACCTCGTGTGATGTGATATGACGAGGGCACAATACAAAGCTATTCCGAGTTGAGCGGGTGAACATGTAGAGTTTGTTCAGCGGCGAAGAGAAAGCAGGCAGTGCCTTTGTTAACTTGTGCACACTTTTTCGGATCAGCCTCGGTGGCTTAGTGACTAGAGGTGTGACGGTTCACCTCCGGCTCGGTTCGATTCGGTTCGGTTCGGTCCAACAAAAATCTTCGGTTCGGTTCGGTTTTTTTCGGTTCGGTTCAGCAATACCAACCGGTAGTTTTCTTTTCAAATATATATATATATATATATATATATATATATATATATATATATATATATATATATATATATATATATATATATATATGTATCACATCGGACAAATCAACAAATATTTCACACACTTTTTTTGGAACCTATGACGAATTCCATGCGTTTATTGTGGCTACATGTGAGTCTGCCAGTCAATAACAATGTAAATTGTTGTGTACGTAAGCTTTGAGGTAATAAATATAAAACATTACCGTTATATGTTAGGTTTTGTATCTGTTCTAAGGTAAAAAGAAATATCGGATTAAGTGCAGGCATTTATAAATAAATAAAAATAATAAACACGCATATATATATATATATATATATATAAACCAGGCAAAAAAGTTTCTAGCCACCTAATATTTTTGAAAAAAAGAAGGGTTTAAATTTTAAAAATGTGTAATTTCCAAATACCCCTGTATATGTGTAATATAATACTGTGTTTAGCAATATTATTCAGCCATGCTCCAGTGAACACGATTCGTTTTTGCAGAGCAGGGGTCTCTTTCGAAAATTGAACTATGGAAGGTTCAATGCCAAAGTGTCTATTGTTTCATGTGTACGCTTTGTGTGCTTGTGTGCTAAGATTGACCAATATGTTTAATCTGGAGGCGGGCTGAAGGAGTACATTAAATGGATTGGCCGTCTTGCTCACCCAACTTGAATCCCATGGAGCACGTGTGAGATTACTTAGGAAGGACACTACATCGCCGAGCAACGGCGGAGAAAATCTCAACGACATTAGTAAGGTGGCCACACCCATTACTGAACAGGGATTTCCAAAGTGCAATTTTCTAAAATGACCCCTGCTGTAGAAAGTAAGAGTGACGGAATTTTTGTGAGAACATATTAGTTATAAGTTTCAACTCAGCTTAGGATAAGTGATGCTGGAAGCAGACAAAAGCAGTCATTACCTCGTAACTAGACTACATTTTGAAATATTCGAAAATCTGTAAGTAGGTAGAAACTTTTTTTGCCGGGTTTATATACGAAAACTAAACTTACTAAAAGAACTAAAATAACATTGCCAAATTAATGCATTATCTTGTTATAAATAGCAAAAAAATAAAACCGAAATAAACCGTGATTGGGCTTTTCGGTTTTCGGTTCGAACCGAACCGAAGCCTTTTCTCGGTTTTCGGTACGAACCGTCACACCTCTGCTCGAGACTGGAAGATCGTGGGTTCAAACCCCGGTCGGGTCATACCTAAGACTTTAAAATTGGGACTCCTCTTTGCTACCCTGTGAGGCACTCCACATGTAAGGGTTAGAAGGAGTGCTGGAATGCCCCATTTCAGTATGATGTGGCAGGGGAATCCCGATATGACCATAGCAGTTGAAAGAGATTCTAAAAAAACAATACAATACAATACACCGTTTTTCGCGGCTGGTTGGTCATAGCAGGGACATAGCATGAATCAGAAACTTCTGTTCTGGTTGTCACGTTTCTGTCTATCTATTGACCTTACTGGGCTGACAAGAAAGTAGTTTTAACTGTCAAGCTATTCCATATATGGGAGCGGTTATGTATCATTTGTTTGCAGGATCTAGGTTTTTTTCACTTTTTAAGTGGGTCGTCTGAAGTGGTCTGTTACGACATACGTCTCAGTGTTTTGGTACAAGTATGTCCCCGTTCTCCTCCCTACTGAGATGAGTCATTGGCTGTACAGAAATGAAGGCTGCTTTTCTTGTGTTTTGGCTGGCGAGAATGAACGAAACAAAGTGTATATTGCTGTTTGAAGTTGCCCAAGAGGTCTGCCAAATCTAAATTTAAAAACCGTCATAATTAGTAGCTTTGTGTTTTCACCTTTGTACTGTCTTCTCATTTCATCAAAAGCACTGATCAGTCTAGTTTGCCAAGAAATGCTTTGTGGGTAGTATCCAGATAATTCATTTTTAGTGGCGCTACAAATCGTGATCTGGAGGCAGATTGTCACAACCAATAATTAAACAGCAAAAGAAAATCGAAATCCGCTCGTAGAAACCCACTCTGTTTCATTAACGTGTATGCATATTTAGTTTGATTGATGTTTAAACAGGCTACTGAAGAAAGCGAGTGGATTTTACCACAGCCCTGGAGAGCATCTTAATCATCCCGAACTGGAACTGAAACGGACGTTGTATGTGAAATGCCTAAGTCAGTTAATGTGCAAGTGTACCAAACTGAAGGACGTCAAACTCGATGTCTTGAAGATAGGGATAAGCAATCTTCTTACCGAGGCAGAAACTGTTGTTGCATCCGGTAAGATATTTTTCCTACCTTAAAACATGATTTGGTGATTTTCCCATTGTCTTTAGCGTGTTTTCCGAGGTACGATTCGACGCTAATTTTCAATCTGGTTTAAGGACGGTGCCTCATTGAATTTTGTCGCTGCATGATTTTTTATTCAAAGGTGGGTCCTTTGGAGTAGAGTATTAGTGAAGAATTCATATGTAGGCTCGTATAAAGTGTGGCCACACGGATTTGAACTGTGAACTCATCACTTACCAGGTAAATATCCTAACCACTACACAATGGAGGTGAACTTACAGAGTTAAACACTTTATAGACTTTATTCTGTACATTTCCAGTGATCAGCATAATGTCCGGATGCCCTGACAACCTTGTCCTTGATTTTTAATTGGTTGTTACGATTTGTATGTGGTTTTAAGACATAATGTCAAACAGGTAATGTTCATTGAAGTGGTTTATTCTGAAAAGTGTTATTTAGTACCCGAGCAGCTTGTTGTGACACATAATGGGAAGCTTGTCAGTTTAATGACATAATTATGAGCAGTCTATTGTTAACACTTGACAAGCCTTTGGCTTGCAAGAGTTATATGAATTTGTGCGAGCAGCCGTTCGTCCTTTTTTTCTTCTTGACAGTTTTCCGATTTTTGTGTCTTCTTCTCTGACACTATGGGCCCTAGGACCATAAAACTTGGGACTTATGAAGAGCTTGGTCTGAACGCGTGCATGTCACTTTTTATTTTAGTGTTCGATTTCGTTTTCTTTATAAAAAAAGTCATGTGAAAGGAGGTTATTTTTTGCAAGTAAATGCGGAGCACATCACAGAACACACAGTTGCTCAGCTGTGAGCGAGCTCTCACTGCGTAAATAGATAACACGGCGTATGCCTGATTAGTCAATAAAACCTTAAGTCAACAAAAACCAAACACTACTCGGCTTATAAGATGTTTTCAATGTATTTTGGAGCTACTTTAACCCAGCAATGCTGCCAATTTGATAAATGAAGTCCATGAGTACTTCAACGCGCAAATAAAACAATGTAAACACTACCACGTGTTTTTTTGTTTATTTCTCCTTCTAACGAGATTAGGTCAAACTGCCACAAAGGAGGTGACGTCACATTTATTTTTGCGCGCAAAAATTCAGAAGCACTTTCGATTTAGGATATCTTTTTTCGTTTTGACACGAGATTTTCGGATATTCTTTCTGGATTGTTCAACATACTTCACAAATGTAAGTTTCTGCTTCGTTTGGTGGCCAGGAACCTAGGTTTCTTGCCTTAGTTGTTGCACAATTTGGCACTTTGTGCTTCGGAATCTACCAGATCCAGTGTTTGCTCATTCGGGGCTATCGCCTCGCTCGGAGCTACATTTCTGCCAATGGATCTATGCTAGGTTCAACTAACGTTGTTTAGCAGCGTTTAGTCGTGTGATCCGAGGTTTGGGAGAGTCTGGAAAAGGTTTTTTGTTCCCAGCTGTGTGACAGCAACACGCCATTTTGGCGGGGCCGCGTTCGATGTCTTTTCCCTCACCCCCTTACCTTCAGGTGGCACAGTCAGCGACGCCAGTGCGTTCTTCAGACTTCGGTCTTGCTGCTCACCATAGGATCTTTACCCAAATCACAATTTCTTTGTAGTTTGGGGCGGTTTTCGGTGCCTGACATTATCTAGGTCACGATAGCTGTCACGGAACCATCAACCGCTGCGAGAAAAAATGGGTTTTTCCAAGCCCTACAGGCTTAGTTTGCATGGATGAGTTGCTTACTGCCTGGCAGAACAGGGCTGCGTACCCCCCTCCCTTGTCCACGGCTTTTCGAGCTCCGCAGGGCAGGATTTGGTTGTTTTTTCTCGGGAAATCCTTCAAGAATGCAGTGCGGGTTTTCCCCATTGTTTGTACGACGTCACGTGACTTGGTGTTTTGACAACAACTCACACGCCGCACGATGGCAAAGTTATTTTGCACTCGCATCGCGAAAGTAAAGGGGTTTGAGTAGGACTAATCGGGAATTTAGTTGTCTTTTAGTCCCATCTAATATATATTTCACCCTACTCCGAGTACGACCTCGTACAAGCTAGGAATTAGCAGTTAAACTACGAGGACTTCCACTCCAAACTTCGCGAGACAGTGACCTGTCTGTCATGACAGCAGGTTCGCGTGACAAGAAGTATCTGTCGTACGAAATAAGGCGTGTACCGCCGAATTTACTGTGAGCTCTGAGTAATGGGTTATTAAACTACAGTAAAAAAAATGCTTCCGTTTAATTGGTATTTCACAGATGGCTAGATACGAGGTTAAAGTGAATACACTTGTCGGAAGATTACTCGTTGCAGTATGTGGTTTTTTTGTAATGATAATTGAGAGTCGCGCGACAGTGGAGTCTCGTCATAACGAAAGATCAATGTAGCTACAGGTTAACGCTTGCCACTGGCAGTTGGGCGTAAATATTATGTAGCATTAAGAGGTGTGGAGCTAGAAATGGTTAGTTTAAAAAAAAACTAAACAAACACAAGAAGCACCGCAAACGAGTTTGAATACTGCAAGCAGCCAGCTTTGTTCGTCATAACAAACAGGTGTTGCTTGACAACGGGTTCGTTAATGATGAAGCGGTTACTCTTACGAGCTGGAACTCACCTGGAACGACATTTGCTTGATTTCAGGTCGCAGTCGGGGAAGAAGTCATACTATGTGGGGCCAGTCTGAGGGCACCGTATGTCACACCTCGACCCACACAGCTCTTGCCCCAAGTGCCGTGAACGTGCTACAGAAGGCCTGCCGCAGTGTACGCCGGAACATACATGCGACGAATGCAATGGACTTACACCAGGGCAATAACACGCTTTATTACAAATATGGAAACACCATGCAGGCAGGCGCAACGCACGTGAGACAGACTCAGTTGTCAGTACAGGATCGAATGCTGAGCTGGCCGTGCGGGCAGAAGAGTTGGGGGCAATTGAAGAGACTGCAAATTCTTTGTCAACCACAACCATGATGGACTCTAACGTGATTCCATTAGCCAACGTCGAATCCCTGCAAGGTCTCACTCAGCAAGACCCAGCGCCAACCACGGCTACTTTTTTCGCTCCGCCCAGTACGCCGATGTCACTCTCCACCGCTACGGCGTTGCCGCCCAGTGAATTGATCAGAAACTGGAGTGTGTTTACGACGTTACTCCAACAACCGGCTGTACAGGCCATTATGGATAGTGCAGGATTTCGCGCTGGTGGCATTAAGAGACATAGTCATGCAAACAGTGCCTGCAGACGACGCCCCAGCGGTAGAGAATCTTATTCACTCGATTGCAAGAGCCTCGTGCAACATCGCTCAACTGCAAAGCGAAGCTGTGGTGGGCATGGTCGGGTTACGTAGAAATGCACTTCTTCACCACTCTCTTCTGCCAGTGGAAGATGCTGCGTCACTGCGAGGCCAACCCGTCGCGGGGCAAACGGAGCTGTTCCCGCCGGACGCAATCGCTCGCCTGACAAGTGAGTTCAAGGATTCCCTCAAGGATAAGTTCATGCAACAAGCTATCCGGCCACAGAAAGGGAAGCCCACGGCAGGGAGCAAGCAAGGCAAAAGGGCGGCATAACAAGGAAAACGGCAACGGTCACAGGCAAAGACGCCGCATCAAGAGCAGACGACCAAGCCGCGCGGCGCCAGCCAGAGCAGGAAGCAATTACTGTACACATCGCACTGCGAGCGGTCATCTAAACGATCACTCGCAAGGCGATATCACTTTCTCTCATTCCGCGCCCGCTCCGCCCATAACTTGCAGAGACACCACCTGGTCCGTTGGGGGAAGACTGAGGTATTTTTGGGAGAGGTGGAAGACCATGGGGGCCCCTAAACGAGTGGTAAAATGGCTTCGTTACGGATACCCCCTCCCTTTTCGACACTCAAACAAAGGGATGACTATTTGCCCGCCTCTCACTCCTCTACCTCCTCCCTGTCTGACAACCACGTACCCGCCCGGGAGCGAAAAAGACATTGCTTTGACTACCATGATTCAGGAACTGCTGGACAAAGGGGCTATTGCAGAAGTGCCGAATGCAGAACTGGGTTTCCAAGCCGGGTTTTCCTACGACCGAAGAGAACAGGGGGCTGGAGGTTGATCATAGACCTGTCAGCGCTAAATCAATTTCTGCTCGTACCTACTTTCCGAATGGACACCAACCAAGTCATTCGCGAGGCATTACATGAAGGTATGTGGGCAACGTCGATCGATCTCACAGACGCGTATTTTCACATACCCATGCACCACAACTATGCTTCAGCGTCGCAGGAAGAAACTACAGGTTCCTTGCTCTGCCATTCGGCTTCGCCCCAGCACCATGGGTATTTACAGTAGTCATGACCGTACTGAAGAAATGGGGCCGGGAGAGGTCTATTCTGCTTTTCCAGTACATCGACGACTGGCTCATCGCTGCACTGTCCAGCGAACTGGTCGCACAGCACACACAAGCCCCTGTCAGACAATGCCTGGAAGTAGGGTTACAAGTAAACTTCGAAAGTCAGAGCTTCAACCCACACAGCCAATCACATTTCTAGGCGACGTATTCGACTTCCGGCAAGGTACATGCTTTCCAACCGAAAATCGTATACAAAAACTGGCGGGGCAAATCCAGACAGTGCTCAGTCATACGCAACCCTCTCTAGAGAGACTCGAAAGCCTGCTGGAACTACTCACCGCCACGGAAAAGACTGTGACTCTGGGACGTCTCCATTTCAGGGAATTTCAAGCTCTCGTTCGCCGAGCATTGTTCCAGGGCCGGGCGAAAGGACGCAGAGTCCACCTGACAGAAGGAGCAAGGGCAGACCTCACATGGTGGAGCGACTCACGCAATCTGCTGACCGGAGTACCGCTCTCCACGCCACCCATCGATTGCCAAGTACAAACAGACGCGTCGACGACAGTGGGGGGGGGGGGGGTGTTCTTCAAAGGTCGGACATGGTCAGGTCTGTGGGGGGAAGACCGCGAAGCACACATAAACGTCAAAGAGATGTGGGCTGTCAAGCATGCCTGCTCACTGCTTCATCGACAGCTACGCGAACAGACAGTGCTATTTCTGATAGACAACACGACAACCGTGGCATACCTGAAACGCCAAGGAGGCACACGCTGTCGCCAATTAATGTCACTGACCAGAGACATACTACTGTTCGCTCAACAACAACAGTTTCAGATTGTGCCCCAACATATTCGAGGCCTGTTCAATGTGGTGGCAGATCTGGCTTCTCGCAGGGGGACAGTAGTAGCGACAGAATGGACACTAGATCGACAGACATTCTGGTGGATACAGACACAGTCACCGCGGGACCCCCACAGCTGGATCTATTTGCGAACAGCCTCACAGCCCAACTCCCTACGTATCCCTCTGCCCGGACGAACAAGCGACAGCAGTAGATGCGCTGCAATGGGAGTCGCCGGACGAGATTCTGTATGCATTCCCCCCAACGTCTCTACTCCTGCCCACACTCCAAAAGATACGACGCCAGTTACCTCGGCGTCTCCTATTAGTGGAACCTCTGCTACCAGAGAAACAGTGGTTCCCCATGCTACTGCAGTGCCCACGAATCAAGCAACTCGCGCTGCCAACACATCGAGGAATGTTAAGACAGCCCCATTGGGAGTACCATCACCCCAACCCACATCTTTTCCAACTCTACCTCTGGTGCATAGGCACTCAATAGCGGAGTCGCTGGCGTTTTCAGCGAAGGTACAAACACGGCTAGACAAGATACACGCGGACTCGACTACCACCGTATATATCTCCCAGTGGAAATTGTTTGAATATTTCTGTTCGCAACGCAAGCTCGATCCAATCGCGGCAACGTCGCCAGTGATCGCCGACTTCCTAGTATATTCGTTTGAAGAACGGCGGCTTTCTGTACGTACAATTGAGGGCTACCGCTCGGCAATTTCATTCATATTAAACAAATATTCAGGTTTTGACGCCGGCAACGACAAGCATCTCGGCCAGCTACTACGAAACTTTAAGTTAGAGAGACCGGTCGCCACACGCACGGTCGTTCAGTGGGATATTCGGCTTGTACTGGATTTCTTGCAAAAAGGACCTTTCTTACGGATGAAAGATCTCTCAGCTAAGGAAATAACGTTAAAATGTACATTTTTTCGAGCGTTATCAACGGGCAATAGAAGAGGTGAGATACACGCCCTGGAAAATAAGGTGCTGCGCTACCAGGATAATTGGAGACGAATCACACTCATCCCGCGAGCTGGTTTTCTAAGCAAGACACATCTAATCACCAACGGTGCAGGGGCATTAAAGGAGATCACACTGGAGGCATTGGATGATGTGTGCTCGCCAGACGACACAGCTGAAAAGGCACTCTGCCCAGTGCGCACGCTGCGATATTATTTAGAAGCGTCGGGCAAGTACAGACACCCCGAACAAAAACGGTTGATAATTTCCTACGCAGCAGGTCGGTCCAGGGATGTGGGGAAGCAAACGATCTAAAACTACCTTAAGAATACGATCGTCATGGCGTATCAGAAGTCTGGCTCTGATTCGTACACATTGCAAACCCTTAACATAAAAGCCCATCAGGTCAGACATGTGGCAAATTCGCTGGCGTTCTGTAAAGGGGCGACTCTAGAAGAACTGCTTCGGGCGGGCTCATGGACGTCGCCAAATACATTCATTTCCCATTACCTACAGGACTTTTCCACCGATTCCTCCACGGGCATACACAAACTGGGGCCCTTCGTGTCGGGGGGAAAGGTTTCTCTGTCTGACAGCTAATATGTACTTAACCCCTCTCTTTTTTTATTCTCGCAGAAAGTCAAACAAGAACGGGGGAAAGAACCGGCACACCGGAAAGAATCGCACGAAGCAAGCTCCCAAGCCACCGGCAACGCAGTGATTCTGTACAGATGAACTATCGTGTCATGCCAACCCTAAAATAAATACACTATGTTATTCTAGAAGAGTTATGAAAGGGGACGTTTCGTATCAACAGACAGTTTAGTTCACAATGAGCTCGTACATTACAGACTGTGTGTATATGCATCAGTGTTGCTTCACATGTTTGAATGTTCACGGCGCGACCATAAGTCGCCCAGCCGCTCGGATTCCACTACTATGTAGTTACTGTGTTATTCAGAACTGTTTACGTTTAGAATGAGAACACAAATTAACCAAATCCTAAAGTAATTTATTTTCCTTTTCTCTCTTTGCCGAATTAGGCAGTACGGCTAATATATCAATCAAAGGCAAGAGAAAGGACAGGAAAAAAAAGGGGGGAGCATGTAACGATTTAAGAGAACAGGGCTCCTCACCGCACCATGTGGTATCGACAGGGTAGAAACGGCGAGAGGAGAGCAAGGATGATTCGATAAGTAATTACGAATTCAATACTCTAGATATGTTGTCGTTCACGCCCAGAGGAGGTGACGCACGCTTCGCGTGACAGAAAATTCGCGAAACATAGAAGTTCGCGTGACATGGAAAAACGAAAAGAATATTTCATGTCGAAACAAAAGACACCCACCTCCGGTTTCACGTCTATCAAATTGGCAGCATTGATGGGTTAAAGTAGCTCCAAAATACATTGAAAGTGACGTTTTAAGGAATTAAAACGCATTTTCATGTGTTTTTGGAGTTTAACCTAAGCAATGCTGCCAAGCAAATTTAACCCACACCACCAAAATCCCCACGATAGTCTTTTGACCGGGGAAAGGTGACTTCTTTAAGCACAAAAATTAATGTGACGTCACCTCCTTTGTGGCAGTTTGACCTAATCTCGTTAGAAGGAGAAATAAACAAAAAAACACGTGGTAGTGTTTACATTGTTTTATTTGCGCGTTGAAGTACTCATGGACTTCATTTATCAAATTGGCGGCATTGCTTAGGTTAAACTCCAAAAACACATGAAAATGCGTTTTAATTCCTTAAAACATCACATTCGAGCTGTGTTGTTTGCAATATATTATTCAAGAAATAACCATTGAAGGAAGTATTTTTGCATTTTAATTTTTGTCAAGTGTTTAACATTTCGCTAGCGAAATGAGGTTCTAATTATATTTAGCGTGCATTCGTAAAACATTTAGCGTGGATTCTTTGCTCAGAAAACACGTTGTGTTTAACAAAAACCAGCCTCGGTGGCCTAGTGGTTAGAGTGTCCGCCTCGAGACTGGAAGATCGTGGGTTCAAACCCCGGTCGGGTCATACCTAAGACTTTAAAATTGGGACTCCTCCTTGCTACCCTGTGAGGCACTTCACAATGAAGGGTTAGAAGGAGGGCTGGAATGCCCCATTTCAGTATAATGTGGCAGGGGGATCCCGATATGACCATAGCAGTTAAAAGGGATCTAAAGAACAATACATACATACATACATACAAAAACCTTCTTCCTCAATTTTTAACGGATTGTCTTCAAGTTGTACACTAATGTTCATTAGGAAGACCTCCCTTACAAAAACTCTTCCTTTCTGACAGTTCATCAAAAATTGTCCAGATGGGGGAGGGTGGAGATAGGGGTGCATTTTTTACTTTTTGCTAGGCAGTTTTCAAAATACTTATTCTTACACAAGTTTGATCGCATTGCCTTTAAATTTTGCATGAAAGTTCACTGGTCTGTTCCGTCTGAAAAGTTACTTTTTGGCGATTCGCACAAAAAATGGCCAAATGAGAGGCTGACGGATAAATGGAATCAAAATAATTCTGTCTTAGTAGTTTTGCAACGGAGTTAAATTCAAATTGAATCCAAATCAAATAGAGTATTTATTTCGCCACAAACTCTTCCAAAAGATCAGATTCATACCAAAACTCGTACAAAATTAATGATTAAACTAAGACAGAATGCCCGACCAAACACGTGGCATTCTTTATATATTAACCGATGTCAAACAAACATAGTGCGAAAAATTGAAAACTATTGACAAGCGCAACAGAATTGCATATGACAGATAAGAAACGCCAGAAATAAAGGAATGTCAGGTACAAAATAAATCTTCACGTGGTTGGGGATGTTAATTTAAAATTATATACCACCAATATTTCAAGCACACAACATTAATGATCAGTTAACTCTTCATATTTACTACAGAGGCATTTTTTGGAGTTTGATAGCCAGTTTTCACCAGATTCCTTTCCAATTCTGTGTCATTGTTCTCTGTTGAAAAAAATCCTTTTTTGTTTTTGAGAATCAGCCAAAAACTGACAAAATAGGGGCATTTTTAATTGTTTGATTGCCAATTTTTAGCCCTCAGCCAATATTGGCTGAAGGCTATTGCTATCGGTCCGTCCGTCCGTCCGTGCCCACAATGATTATGCTATGTGGTGGATTTTCGGTACATCCGTCACTTATGTGGTTTTTCTTCCTTATGTGGTGGTTCTTATGAGGTAGCCTCATAAGCACCCATTGAGCAAAAACAAACCACATAAGGGAGTCCGTCAAAGTCCGTTGATCAACTGTCCTGTAACACCATCTGTTGGAAAGTAATGCAACTATAAAGCTAATTTCTAAAGCAAATAAGGAGAGCAGCATTTGTTTAAATCCCGCTGTGGGGTGGGGCGAATCTTAAGAATACACCAACTGCGAACAATGTTTGTATTTTGGGGGATTTGTTGTAGAATAAACTTCAAAGTGCGTTTCCTCCTACAGTTTTTATCCGATTTCATTTATTTTTGGTATCTAGTACGAGTCAGCCCTAGATGGGTCGGCATACGGCTTGTGCTTTTTGACTCGATCTTGAATTTTGATTTTAGGGGAAATTTTTGAAGAAAATACCTCAAAATGAATCTTATCCTACAGTTTTATCCGTTTATTTAACTTGTGTTAATGTGTGGTTATTATTTAAACATGCACACTGGTCCGAAATATGAACCGCGCATCGACGCAATTTAAGTTAACATGCGCCGTGATCCGAAATGTGAACCGCCCATCAGCGCAAGTTAAACAAACATGCGCACTGGTTCCAAATGCGAACCGCGCATTAACGCAAGTGAAATAAACATGCGCACTGGTCCGAAATGCGAACCGGGCATCAACGCAAGTTAAATAAATATGTGCACTGGTCCGAACAAAGAACCACGCATCGATGCAAGTTAAGTAATCATGCGCACTGGTCCGAAATGTGAACCGCGCATCAGCGCAAGTTAAACAGACATGCGCAATGGTTCCAAATGCGAACCGCGCATTAACGCAAGTTAAATAAACATGCGCACTGGTCTAAAATAAGCACCACGCATCAACGCAAGTTAAATAAATATGCGCAGTTCTGAAAGATAAGTTGTAAAATATCTTTATACAGTAAAGTGCCAGATATATAATTCCGTTTATTCACAAATGACACACACAAAGCATAAACATTATTGACATTGACATGACGCCTGCTGGGAACCACACAAGGGCACGGGCAAATATAAACCACCACATAAGTATTTTTTATTCTCAAATAATCTTGTCCGTGACCTACCACTTAAATGCATTTCAGGCATATCAAATGCTACCACATAATGCGGCCACCACATAAGATACCTCTCGTTGGCCCGTCCGCCCGTCTGTCTGTCTGTCCGTAAACTTTTTTGGGAACCACCCCGGGGTGAGGACCACTCAGGAATTTGTTGTTATCATGTCAATATGATCAGTAGTTGCAACCATTTAAGTTATGTATTTTTTCATAGATTTTTTCTTAACTTCATAGGACCAGCGTAATGGCTAAACATCTGTGTTACTTTAAAATGAACTGAACCATATTTTTTATTGTTAGTGAGTGACAGCACAGAGCAGATCTCGACAGCCATGTTGTTGTGCAAAGAAGTATTGAACATTCTGAACTGCTGCCAGGCGAAAACCGTGCAGAGCCTGCTGGACGCCACATTGCAGTGGATTGAAGACTCACATAGCAGTCCCTTACTGTATTCATTACTAAGTGCCACGTGCTTAAATCTCGCGTCGTTACCATCTATGCTAAGTGTAACCGAAGCTTGCATTGATGCACATTTTGCAGGTGAGTAAGCCTTTTAAGTTTAACAAAGCAACTAAGCCAAAATTATAATTATAATGGTTAACTTATTCATTGCCATAAGTCGCTGGGACCACTCACGACATTTATTCTTATAAAAACTCATGTTTGCAATTCTCATGTTGTGGCGTTCATCAAACAAGTATAGTGTTCAAGCATAAACAGAAACAATTTACACCGAATTGGGATACACGTAGCGAAATGGCACCCACTTGCAATGGCAGAAGGCCAGAGACATAATATATCTGGTTAAAGACAACTCATTTAAGTGTCTCGAGATAATTACCAGGTTCCGGATTTTTATTTTGCAACCTCTGTTAGGTACAAATAATCAAAATAAGTTCAAAATCGCGCCAACCGTTTTCGAGATAATGGTCAGCTACCGGTTTTTGACCTAGACTATGACCGAGGAGGTCAAGGTCACCGAGGTACCTCTAACATAACGTCTTTTAGGCCCAAGTGTCGAAAAAAGTGCAAAATCGCTGTACCTCTAAACGCTTTCGAGATAATGGTCATCTTCCGGTTTTGGCCTTGACGATGACCGATGAGGTCATCGAGGTACCTCTTATATAAGGTCTTTTAGGTGCAATGGGTCGAAAATAAGCTCAAAATCGCTCTATCTCTAACCGTTTTCGAGGTAATGGTCAACTTCCGGCTTTTGACCTTGATCATGACCGAGGAGGTCAAGATCACCGAGGTACCTCTTATATAACATGTTTTAGGCCTATAGGGCCGAAAAAACTCCAAACTGTAACCGTTTTCGAGAAAGTGGTCAACTTTCCGGTTTTGACCTTGACAATGACCGAGGAGGTCAATGTCACCAAGGTACCTGTTATATAACAACTTTTAGTCCCAAAGGGTCGAAAATAAGGTCAAAATCGCTAACTTTTTTCGAGATAATGAACATCTTTCTGGTTTTGACCTTGACAATGACCGAGGAGGTCAAGGTCACCGAGGTACCTGTTTTATAACGTTTTTTAGTCCCAAAGGGTCGAAAATAAGGTCAAAATCACTAACCGTTTTCGAGATAATGGTCAATCTTTCATTAACACTTTTCAATACATTAAGGTCATATGACCTTGAACTTGACCCTGAATGTCAAGATTGAGACCGCGAGGTCATTCTCTACTGAAACCGTACAGGTGTTGAAACAAGGATTCGAGCGCTATTTCTAGCCATTTTTCGTGATGAATAGGGGTATTAAAAATATTGACCTCAGCTTGACCTTGGAGGTCAAGGTAAAAGAAATTGCACAATTCACGACGATTCATTAGCCTGTATACCTCTGCCAACTGTGGTCTTCCTATATAAAACCTTGTAGGAGGAGTTTTTTGGAAACCACTTTGAGGTCAAAAATACTTTGACCTCAATTTGACCTTAACCTTGAAGGTCAGGGAAACCAAAAATTGCGGATTTCACGACATCTCAGCATCCTCTATCTCTGTTCGAAATTTCATCGTCCCACGCCAAGATGAAATATCTCGAAAACGGTTTCATGTGCCGCTTTGGAGCAAAATACGTCACGAGACTACTTTTTGCAGGGAACAAATACAAGGAACATAACATGCAGACCTACTTTTTAGTCCAGCCGACTATCGTCGATGGGCTATGCTCATCACTTGCTGAGCTTCCGTCGTCCGTTGTGTCTGGGTTGGGGGGAGGTGGGAGAGAATGGTGGGTGTGTAAGCAATCCCAAGTAGATCATCAGTTGAGTTTTTAGTATTTTGGTATCAGTTTTACAAAAACTGTCCAAATACACACAGAGAAATATAGTGTTGTTAGTACCACAGATCTGGTCCTATTGCTATTGATAGCAGTGTTGACCATGAGGCCTTCTGCCAAATCTAATTTTTAAAGCCCCAGCCACTCACGCAAAGCTGCTTACCGTATTGCACCGCATAGCGCCTGTATCACACTAAATGTGACTCCGTACGAAGTGTAAAAAAGGGGAACTAGACCGCTTTGAGAAAATTACAATTGACACAACAAAAAGGACGATTCTGAACAGTTAAGAATTTAGAACTGAAAAAAAAAAATCAGCATAAAAGCTGTGCGATATTTTGAAAATGGTTATTAAATTCAAGTCTTGATGAACGCATTGCAAAGAGTACCCATTGACCGTTGGTAATTATATGTCTCCCCCCAAAGGAGACATATATAGCATTTGGTGTGTCCGTCCGTGCGTCCGTTAGTCCGTCTGTCCGTCTGTTGAGCCGTACGTCCATCTGTCCGCAGTGAGTTCTTATGAAATTAATGAGTCGATTTTCTCAAAACATACATACGTATTGGGGTACATGTCTAGATGATTATGTTATATTTTTTTTCGCTCCTTCAAAAATTCTACTTTTGGCAAATGTTTGAACATAGCATTTTTTTCACTTTGGCAGGCTATATCTCCAAAAAAAAGTTCGTTAGATATACTTCGCAAGAAGAACACACATATAGCGCAAATGTATACTGCAAAGTTTTTCTTCATTTCCGTTGAAAATGTATTTTTGGCGAATTTTTTAATTTTTGATTTTGAACTTTTTTGGCCATATTGTTGCGATATCTCCGAAACAGTTTGTTGGATTAGACTGAAACGTGGCAAGAACCCACATATAGTGCAAATGTTTACTGCGAAGTTTTTCTTCATTTGCTGTAAAAAATGTATTTTTGCCGATTTTTTCAATTTTTTGGGCTCGCCAATGTTGTACTTTTAAGCAAGGAATTTTTTCCACGTGACTGATTGGGGGCGGGGGAGACGTATCCGTTTTTATTTTAACAAAAACACTGGCCATTCTAGTTTCACTTGCGATGCTGCGGTACTGTGTGGCGATATATGGCGTGCGCCTAGCTTTCTGATGTCCGGTGTTTTGAAGGCCACTGCCCTGATGTGACGTTATTACGCTGCATACTTGAAGTATTCAAACTGCCATTGAGTGAAAGACACCCTGTTCTGCCTTTTACGGGTGATTGAGTGTTGTAAAGGTGGTGTGTGTTGGAGGGGGGGGGGGGGGTGGGTGGATATTTGTAAGTTACAATTAGCTCTCATTCCGAATAATTCAAAGCTTTCTCTAAATAATGAATTAAAATCCCACGCTAAAGCGGTCCAGAAATAGAAAATTTTGAAAATTTTGAAAAACGTTATCCTGACGTCATGGGTCAGAAAGTAGGTCACTATAATATTTTTTACAAAAAAAAAAAAAAAAAAAAAATAGTCTCATGTTGTATTTTTGAAACAAAGCTGTAAATGCAACCGTTTTCGAGATATTGTTAAGCTTTGGAATATTCATGACGCCATTCGGTGATGTGTGCAGACTGCGCGAAAAAATGAAATAAATAAATAAAAAAATAAATAACTAATGAAATCTGCGAAAAAGAGAAACGTGCGGAATTCTTGGTAATGCAGTAATTCCTTGCATCTGAAGTCTCAAGTGTAAAAAAAAACGGAATCTTTCGCAATACCTGATAGTGCAATGGTTCCTTGGGATTTCGTCCCAAGCGTAAAAAGTCCCCTCACCTTCGTTCTCAGCCTTGCTCTCAGCCCACCCCCCAGTTCTTCCTCATGACTCTGTGATAATAGGTGCCCAAGTGGCCAGCAGTGGGAGGTGGAGTGACGTGCTCGCCGCTCTGCGCATTCCTGACCTGAACCAGGCCCAGTTCCTGCAGCAGGGCGTCGTCAATGGCGCCTTCCTCACGCTCTATGCTTACACCATGCAGCGACTGCCTCTCTCTCAATGCATCGGCGACGAATTCCGGCACTTTCAGAACCTCGTGCAGTGGACTGGCCAAGTAAAACCAAGGTATAGCAAGGACTCGTTAAAATGGTTATAAAAGGGTAATGGAAAATAGTCGCACGATTACGTGCTTGTCGATGATGCCACTTAGCATTTTGGCCAATAATGACGATGCCAAGAACGCAGCCCTATAACATAACTCATCATACTTTCCATCCGGGAGGAGTGATTGCTTTCCGGTGTGCAGTGCCGCGTCCTGCGCAGACATCTCTGCTTTCCCTATTTAGCCCAAGCTTCTAGAGAAACAGGGGCTATAGCAGCCCATGAAAGTATGTGCGTACATACCCTTTTTAAGTTGAAAAATTGTGCTTCCTCCTAAGTGTTTAGCGTGAATGTCTTGAAATTTTGTTTTTTTTTTGGTAGCGTACATAAGTATCTGCCTGGATGTTACTTTTTTTTGCAATTCACTTAGAATTAGCGGAAATTGGCCAAAAACCTAGAGTTTTAATGGATACGGTCAAAAATTTTGGTGAAAGGTAGGGGATTAAGTGTCCACCTAGGTATTACTTTTTAGGCGATTCGCTAAAAATTGGCGGAAATATTGGCGAAAAACTAATTTTTCGTGAAACCTGAACTAACTCCAGGAAAACAGCCTAACTGTCTTGAAATTTCAAGTAAAGTTATCAGGCATTACTACCTACCTGGCTGTTACTTTTTGGTGATTCGCCAAAAATTGGTTGAAATTTTGGCGATAACCAAAGATTTTTCAGTGAAATCCTAACTCATACCAGAGAAATAGCCTTGTTGTTTTGAAATATTAATTGAAGATAGTGTGATTGGCACTTGTCTGGCTGTTACTGTTCTTCGTAACTCGGAAAAATTGGCAGAAATATTGGCCAATAAACAATTTTTTTTAATAATTCTTAACTAACGATTGTTATATAATCTTACCGTCTTAAAATTGTGAATAAGGGAAGCGGACATTCTTACCTACTCGGCTGTTACCGGTTTTATTATTATTATTATTATGTTTTTTTTTTTTTTTGGTGATTCGACAAGAGGGTGGAGGAAATATTGGCGAAAACTCTATTTCTTATTGAAAAAGTAACTGGTGTAATACCTATGGAATGCCGTTTTAACATTTAATGCTTATTTTTGATATCAAAATATATTTAGAGATATCAGTAAATCAATTTAAATCTCATTAATTTATATTTTGCTATCAATAATTGAATTTGAGATGGCAAAAATTTATTTTTGAGATCAAAAAATCCATTTTACAAACCTAAAAAAAATCTTACAGGAGACACACATTCACATAAAATATAACGAATGGTCAATTAAATTTTGGAGATGAAAATTTGAATTATTGAGGTCAATAATAATAACACAATTTTTGATTTCAAGAATTGCTTCTTTTTCCTACAGTAAAAAATTAAAATAAAGATTCTGCATACAAGGACAGCCATTATTTATTTACAGATGCGTGTTTCTGAATTTTGTGTTTAAAAAAATAGACTGACATTTTGATATCAAGAATCAGTTTTTGAGATCTAAAAATCGTTTGCAGATTTCAAAATACAAATTAAAAATGTATGAGTCTGAAATAATGATATCTGAAATTAATTCTTGATATCAATACATAGAAAATCAATTACTGAGCTCAAAATTAATATTTTGCTCTCAAATATTTCATTTTTGCTATCAAGAATTGAATTTTTGATGTCAAAAAAACCAATTTTAGATATTATGAAATCATTTTTGATATCAATAAATATTTCTTGATATATCAAAATATTTATTGATATCAAAAATTATTTTTTGAGATCAAGAATACATTTAGAGATATCTAAAATACAATTATAGATAGCGAAAATGAGTTCTTGATATCAAAATATGGATTTATTGATATCAAAAATTAATTCTTGATATCAAAAAATCAATTTTTGAGATCAAAAATTAATTTTTGACATCAATAATTCACTAATAAATGTGAATACGGCATTCCATAAATACCTTACTCTCTTAACAATGTTAACATTTAATGCCAATTTTTGATGTCAAAATATACTTAAAGATGTCGATCTTTTGTTATAAATAATTGTATTTTAGATTGCACAAATTTATTTTTGAGATAAAAAGACATTTTTACAAAAACTTAAAAAATCTTAATAGAGACGCACATTTATATAAAATTTCAAAACTGAGTTATTGCTATAAATACTAACAACACAATTTCTGAGCTAAAAAATTGCTTCTTTTTTGAGCAGTAAAAATTGAAAGAGAGACTCGGAGTAGTGGGACCCGTTATTATTTTACTCACATATGTATGCTTCTGATTTTTAGAAATAAAACATATACTGATATTTTGATATCGCAAATTAATTTTTGAGATCAAAATATCATTTGCAGGTTTCAAAATATAAATCAGAAAGTCTCATTGTGAAATAAGGTTATATAATATAAATTCTTGATATTAGTGAGAAGAAAATAAATTAATGAGCTCAAAATTGTGATGTTGCTTTCAATATTTAAGTTTTCTACCGAGAATTGAACTGTTGATCTAAACTCAGTTTTAGAGATCTTTAAGTCATTTTTGATATCAATATTTTTTTATATCTCTAAATATTGATATCAAGACATTTTTTGAGATAAAGAATACGTATAGAGATATTTAAAAGTAAAATTACTGGTAGCAAAAATTAATTCTTGATATAAACAATATGAATTTTTGAGATCAAGAATCAATTCTTTATGTAAAAAAAATTGTTAGTGATCAAAAATTAAGTTTTGATATCAATAATTGCCTAATAAATGTGAAAATGGCATGCCAAAACTACCTACCCTGCTACTACGTTTTTGGTTATTCGCCAGTACCTACCTGGCTGTCACTCGTGATTCTTACTAAAATCTTAACTAACGCTCTAATCTTAAAATAACGTTAAAATTTTGAGTTAGGGAAGCGGACATTAGTACGAACTAGTTGCTTTTTTTTTTGTCGATTTTCCAAGAATTGGAGGAAATATTGACGAAACCCCACTTTCTTATGACACCAGGTGCACGGCCTTAGTCTCTTGAAGTTTTTTGGCTGAGAATAGCGGGCATTGTGCTTACCTGGCTGTTACTTGTTTCCATGTTTCGCCAAAATCAACGGAAATATTGCCAAAAAAAAAAAAAAACAATTTTCCGAAAAAATGTATCTCATCTTAGGATTTTATGCGGAAGGTCTTTAAGTTTTTTATTGAAGGTAAGGGCCGTAGGTGTCCATCTGTCTATTACTTTTCTGGCAATTTTTCGGCCAACTTTAGCTTTTGTTGGTCTATGCCTTGGGTGGTACTGCCAGATGCTGTTGTAGCTAATGCATATTTGGCAACGCTTGACGCAGTATGGCGTCAAAACGTTGGTTGTTGGTTCGCTAAATTATCAGAAATATTGGCGAAAAAGCATTTTCTTATTGAAATCTTAAGTGACGTATATGGCCTTACTCGACGGAAATTCTAATTAAAGGTATCTAAAGGTAATTAAAGGTACCTTCATGGATATATAATTTTTCGCCAGAAATTAGCGGAAGATTAGACAAAAAAAAATACAAATTGTGGTTTAATCTTAATTGGCGGTCGTGAAATAGTCTTTCTGTCGTGAAATCTTTTTGGCATTTACTTTTGTTTGACGATCTACCAAAACTGGCGGAAATGTTGGCCTTAACGAAATGAAACAAAAAACATATATCCTCCTAGGATCTTTGTGGAAACGTCATAAAAAATTTGATCGAATGTCGGGGGGGGGGGGGGGAGGAGGGAGGGGGTGTAAGAGGTATAAGTGAAAAAAAAATGTTTTTTTTAAATCTAAACCTAGGCCAGAGGAGGCCTTACTGTCAATAAAATGTGGTCTAGTCTTGCAATTAACAATAAATATTGACTACCGGTAATAATTATTGTCCTAAAATGTATCTTCTCATGGGAATTGAAAAGTCTTTAAATTTTGTTATTGAAAACAGGGAGCATAGATGTACAACTGGCTATTAGTTTTTTTTTTTTTTGGCAAATCGCTAAACACCAAAGAACGTATTAACCGAAAACCATTTTGTTTTCAAATGTAAAGACGTCCGGTTAGGGTTTGGTGAAAACATCATAAAATGTTGATTCTCAATGTAGGGGAAGCAAATGTCAACCTGGCTGAAAATAAATTAATTTTTTAGAAGTTTACCAGAAAATAATGGGAACGTTGGCGAAAACCGCTTTCTTATTGATGCAAGGGTATGGTTGTATTGTCTTGACATTTTGGTTAAAGCTTATACTTGTATGCCATAAATCTTGATAGGAGTATTCGGGAGCTGGGGCATTGTCCATAGACAATCTTTCTGAATTCGTGTTTTAGTTCCGACAACGAGCACAAGTTATTTCTGTGGTGGACAAAAGTACTAGAACTTGCGCTGAGGCAAGCCGACCTGGGTGGGCCATTGACCGAAGTCAAGCAAAAATTGACGACGTTCTCGGCAGCGCTGTGGACTCTTGGAGAAGACAAAGATTCTTCCGGTTTACTCGGAGCCATCGGGCTTGGCAAACGATCGCTGCTTTCATACAGGTGAGTGTTGAAAAAGTTTTGTTTGCTCTTGGTAAGTGGAAGTGGTTAGCTGTGTGTGGGTGATATCACAAATTGTTGATCACATACAAGCTGATGTGTTACTAAGGAGTAACACAGCGTGTAACTGGGCAGTCGACGGGCATCCATCTTCACTCTGTTCTCCAGTCTATTTGCACATCCAGCCGGGCAGACTGACCTGTATCCTTCACCTTTAAACATGTTTTCACTTTGTTGACTTGTCCAACTTGCCACGGTCAATTTGCGGGTCTTTCAGCTGAAGTGCATAAAACGGTAATCCCGCTGCGGTTTGATCGCGCAGCATTTTTTCCACAAAGTTGAGTACTTCGGTTCTGAGGAAATAAAATCCTGCTTTGTTTTATTAAAGGATCAGCTAAGTCATATGAAATGCTACTAAATCCTAGAAAAAAGTTCCGCATGAGAGATAATGCTGCTGAGGGGTTTCTCGAAATAGCCGGGATCTTTTCAGAATTCTGAAAATTGAGCTATAGTTTGTCATTCTTTTAGTTCCTGTTTTTAGCCCCAGCTTCTTACAGAGGCAGGGGCTATAGCAGACGTTGAACGCATGTGCGTATGTACGCTTTTTAGTTGAAAAATCGTATCTCCTCCTAGGTTTTTAGCCCGAATGTCTTGAGATTTTGATTGATCGTAGCGGAAATAAGAAACTACCTGGGTATTACTTGTTTTGGCAATTCGCCAAAAATTGACAGAAATATTTGCCAAAAACCAAATTTCTTTAAAACGTATCTCCTGTTACGGTTTTCATGGGAACATTATAAAATTTCGGTGGAAGGTAGGATGCATAAGTATCCAACTGGATATGACTTTTTTGGTGAATCGCCAAATATAGGCGAAAATATTGACGAAAACGTAACTGTTTTTCGTAAAATCTTAATTTTCTCTATTAAAATAATTTGAATATCTGGAAATTTTAAATAAAGGTAGCAATCATTACTACCTTCCTGGTTATTATTACTTTGTTTGGTGATTGGCCAAAACAGTCGCAAAAATTTTAGCGAAAAACCAAAAAAAAAAAAAAAAAAAAAGAAATTTTAAGTGAGAGTAGTAAGGTGACTGGTTAGAAATTTGATGACTGGTAAGAAATTGAGGAAAATTTTGGCGAAAAGTCAAAATTTCAGTAAAATCTTAAAAACTCCATTAAAATAGTATTACTGTCTTGAAATTTTAAGTAAAGGTTGCAAGCATTGCTCTATACCTTGCTGTTACTTTCTTTTTTCGATCTCCAGAAAAATAGCTTCATTGTAGCAGTAGCACACATTACTAATTAAGTGGCTATTACTTGCTTTGGCGATACGCAAAAAAAAAATGGCTGAAATATTGGCCAAAAATCATTTTTTGTAAAACGTATGTCCTAGGGTTTTCATGGAAACATTCTACAATTTGATGGAAGGCAGGGTGCGTAGTTGTCCATTTATCTGTTGCTGTTTTGTGTTTTGGCGATTCGCCAAAACTTGGCGGAAATATTGACGAAAAACGTAATTGTTCTTTGTAAAATCTCAACTAGCTCCAGGAAAATCGTTTTACTTTCTTGAAGTTTTAGGTGAAGGTTGCAGGCATTACTACCTACCCGGGTATTACTTTTTTAGTGACTGGCCAAAAATTCGCGGAAATTTTGGCGAAAAACCCCAAAAAACATTCTGTAAAATCTTAAATAATTCCAGGTTAAAAGAATTACTGTCTAGAAATTTTAAGTAAAGATAGCAAGCGTTACTATCTACCAGACTATTATAATTTTTTGGTGATTAGCCAAATATTGACGAAGATCTTGGCGAAGAACCAAAAAAAAAAAATCAGTAAAAATCTTAAGGAGCTCAAATGGCCTCATTGCATTGCAAAAATTGACCGAGATACCGTCAAAAAGCTATTTTTCTTCAGGTCACCACGTAAAATATGTATATATTTTGAACACGATGTTGTGTGCGAGATATCTCGAGAACGAGAAATCGGATCGACTTCAAACTTGATGTGTTCATTCCTTAGGTAGGTCGGGCCGTTTTATGAACTTTTGACGCATGACGTCATTACGTCATTACGTAAAAATCTTTTGTGCGAAATTTCTCATCCGCTGAACATGGGAGAAAGTTCGTACTTGGTGGTATTGTTGCTTGGTAGGTCCGGTAGGTTCTGTCAAATTTTGTCCCGAGTATACAACGAGTGAGTGCGGCGTATAACGTCATCACGTAAAATATGCACATGATTTTGACAAGATGTTGTGTGCAAAGTATCTTGATAACGCAAAGTCTTATCTACATCAAATTTCGTATGGGTGTTCCTTGGGTCAGTCGGACGGTTCTTTCAATTTTTAAGGTGTGCAGCGAAATTATGATGAATCTTCTTCACATCAGTTCAGTTCACATCAGCATTCGTGAGCTGAGGTATTGTCCATGGACAATCTTGTTTACTTTGTGTAGTCAGTATTACTTAACTGTAGTTAAGCATACGGTTTGAATACAGGACCAGAGCCTTGAGAATGTGTGGCAGAGACTGAGATACTTGAGTATCACAGTCTCGTCCACACATTCTTGAGTGAGCATTTCAGCTGAGACGTTGAAGGCTAGTTTTCTGTACGTTCCAGATTTAGAGTTGTTAGCAAGTGTTTGGCAAGCTACATAACAACACAGTTGCCGAAGAATCTCAACAGGCCGCGCTTATCGGCGACTGATCCGGGCCACCAACAGAACGCGGCAAGCTCCAGGACAGAGAGAGATGGCGTGCAGGCGCACACAGACGTGCTGCCGTGCCCGCAAGCCGCCCAGTACCTCGCTCACATTGAAGGGCTCAAACAGAGCAAGGACTATGCCAGTCATAAGAAAGATATCGAGTTCTATTTAGAATACGTTACGGATAAATCCCGAAGCTTGAGGGAGGCAAATGCACTCCTTGTGAAGCTGGTTTCTGATCTTTATCCGGAGCAAGGATGTTTGGTTGTCTTGCGACAATGACAGCATTTGGACAGCATTTTTGTACAGTGATAACTGCGTAAAACCTTAAGTTACATAACTTAAGCGTGGACCATATTTAGCAACAGAATGTTGCAAGATCGTGATTCCGTACGCTATTCTCTAATCTTCAGTTATTATCCCGGGGGGATCACTATTTCACCAGCGTCCGAAAAAGTCTGAGATGAAGTATTTTCACTTTGAGTATATACACATACACGTGGATGTCTTTTTTCACCTGTGTTCGTGTAGCCATACAAGCCCATAGTGCGCTCGTGTTGCCATACATGCCCAAAAGGCACTGGTGTAGTCACACAAGCTGACAGTGCACTCGTGTAGCCATACAAGCTGACAGTGCACTCGTGTAGCCATACAAGCTGACAGTGCGCTCGTGTAGCCATACAAGCCCAAAAGGCACTGGTGTAGTCATACAAGCTGACAGTGCACTCGTGTAGCCATACAAGCTGACAGTGCACTCGTGTAGCCATACAAGCTGACAGTGCGCTCGTGTAGCCATCCAAGCCCAAAAGGCACTGGTGTAGTCATACAAGCTGACAGTGCACTCGTGTAGCCATGCAAGCTCACAGTGCACTCGTGTAGCCATACAAGCCCATATTGCGCTCGTGTTGCCATACAAGCTCACAATGTGCACTCGTGTAGCCATACAAGCCCAAAAGGCACTGGTGTAGTCATACAAGGCCACATGGATTTGTTTCATTTCCATATCGCTTACCTCGTAATTTTATCTCCCCGACAGAGGAGTGGGGATATAATTACGCGTGTGGGTGTCAGTCTGGTTCTGTAATTTATACTTGCATTATTTCAGAACATCTACATGTAATTTGCAATCGTAATTTGTACCTGTAATTCGTAGTTACAATTTATAGTTACAAATTACTGTTGAAATTTATAATTAATTTGTATTTAATCAATAATCATAATTCAAACCTAATTTCCAAATATTTAGACGCTTTAACTTTCACGCAATTTACAGTAACAAATTAGATATCTCGGGTATCAAAATTTACTGCTGTCGCCTTTTTAGTCCCAGCTTCTGCAGAAACAGGGGCTATAGCAGTCGTTGAAAGTATTGCGTATGTACGCTTTTAAGTTGAAAAATCGCATCTCCTCCTAGGTTTTAAGCCTGAATATCTTGACATTAAGTTGATGGTAGCGGATATAAATACCTACCTGACTATTACTTTTTTGGCAATTCGCCAAAAATTGGCGGAAATATTGGCCAAAAACCAGATTTTTTTAAATGTTTCCCCTCCTAGGGTTTTCGCGGAAACATTCTAAAATTTTGGTGGAAGGTAGGGGGCATAAGTGTCCACCTGGTTATTACTTTTTCTTGGCGATTCGCCAAAACTTTTCAGTAAAATCTCAACTAACTGCTGTAAAATAGTCTTACTCTCTTGAGATTTTAGGTGAAGGTACCTTGCTGTTATTTTTTTGGTGATTGGCCAAAAATTGGCGAAAAACCAAAACAATTTTGGTAAAAACTTAAGTAACTGTTCCTGTTTTTTTTTTTTTTGGGTGATTGTCGAACTCCAGAAAAATAGTCTTAATGTCTTGAAATTTAGGTGAAGGTAGCAGACTTTTACTACTACTACCGCCGTTTCAATTTTTGTGTGGCAAATATTTTGGCGAAAAACTAGAAAAATTTTAATGAAATCTTAACACATTCCCTGAAAATAGCCTCATTGCCTTGTTATTTCAGGTAACAGGAGCACACTTTACTACCTAACTGGCTATTACTTTATTTTGGCGGTAATTGGCGGAAATATTGGCTAAAAACTAAGTTTCTTTAAAGCGTATCTCCTAGAGGTTTCAAAGAAACTCTGTATATATTGGTGGAAGGTAGGGTGCATAGGTGTTCACCTGGTTATTACTTGTTTTGGTGATTCGCCAAAAATTGGAGGGAATTTTGGCGAAAACCATTTTTTCCCGTAAATTTTACTACAGGAAAATGGTCGTACTGTCTTGGAATTTCAGGTGAAGGCATTATTACCTACCTGGCTACTACTTTTTTTTGGTGATTAGCAAAAAGTTTAGCGGAAAGTTTGGCGAAAAACCAAAACATTTTCAGCAAAATCGTAACCAAACCCAGAAAAATAAAACAGCCTCATTGTTTGCTGTTGTTAAGTTTTAATGAAAGGTAGCAGGCCTTGCTATCTGCCTAGCGGTTACAATTTTTTGCAATTGAACAACAATTGGGGAAAGACTAGAAAAGTAAAATCGAAATTAACTCCAGGAAGGTACTCTTGCTGTCGTGAATTTTACCCAACGCAGAAGACTTCTACCCGAGGGTAGCGATGTCATTGCGCATTTCGCACTTACGGAGCCGCTTGGAGAGACCCCAGGGCTGCGTTACCCTCAAACAGAGCATTGGCTCTGATGACTACGGCTTGAACTCATTTGCTTTACTCCTCGTTTGTTCACGGGTCAGTCACAACAGGCTGGCCGTGCTTTGTGAGGAGCACTATTTGCTCCCTGGCTACTACTTTTTTGTTGATTGGACGAAAAAATGGTGAAAATTTTGGCGAAAAACCAAAACAATTTCTGTAAAGTCTTAACGACCTCGAGAGAAATAGTATTCCTGTCTTGAAATGTTAAGTGAGCAAGCATTATTTCCTATCTTGCTATAACTTTTTTGGTGATTGGCCAACAAAATTGGCGCAAATTCTGGCGAAAAACCAAATATTTTCAGTAAAATCTTATCCCACTCCAGTAAAACGTCATTGCCTTGTAATTTTAAGTAACAGTGCCACTTCCTAACTAGCTATTTCTTTTTTACCAATTTGCTAAATATTGGCCAAAAAATTTTCTCCTATGGTTCTCATGGAAACGTTATTAATTTTTTTTTTCGCGACCGGCCGAAAAAACCTGAATGACGGGACTTTGTTAAACTTTGTTAAATTTTTTTTTTTTCAAAATACATCTCTTCCTACAATTTTGGTTGGATCTTTTTAATATTACACATGTGCAATCTCTGGGTAATCCTCTACCGGAGAATTACTTTTTTTCGTCATCGGCCGAAAAAAAGTCGAAATGACGGGACTTGGAAATTTTTGTTTAACTTTTTTAAAAAAGGCATCTCCTCCTAAGGTTTTGGTTGAATCCTCATGGTATTACATATGTACAATCTCTAGGTGGTCTTCTGCCGGAAAATTACTTTTATGCGATCGGCCGAAAAAAGTCGAAATGACGGGACTCTAAAAATTTTTGGCCTATTTTTAGCATTGTAGTTCCTATGTATGCTAAGCCTTTGGAGTCGATCTATAGTTGTGTGAGTTGCAAGAAGGGCCGATTACACAAGAGACGCTGCAAAGAAAAACTCTTTCTCAGTGGCGGATCCAGTGGGGTCCAGTCCCCCCCAAAAAATTCGGAAAAAAATAACTGTTAAACTTTGGGTTGCTCTGTATGCCCGAAAGGTTCCGTCAAATTATGGCCGGAGTAGAACGAACGAAAACATCATATGACGCCATCACGCAAAATATATACATGTTTTGAGTAATATCTTGTGTGTAAAATATCTTGACAATCGATAATCGCATCGACTTCTAATTTTATTCCTGGTGTCAGTTGGACGGTTCAGTCAACCATGACGCGTATAGTAAAAATACGGTAAGCGTCTTATGTCAGATCGTTAAAATTTTGTGTGTAACATTTCTCAACCGTTGAAATAGGAGAAATTTGAAGGTGGTGGGATCGTTGCTTGGTAGGTCCGGAAGATTCTGTCAAAGTTTGCCCGGAGGAGAATGAACGATAACGGCATATGACGTCGTCACGTAAAAAGTTATCGGCTAAGCAAAATATCTCAGATAGCGGAAAGTCGGATCGACTTCAAACTTAGTATAGTTATTCCTTGGATAAGTTGTACGGTTTTGTACATTAAAATTGTATAGAAAATTAAGAAAGGTGTATTACGTCAGTGTATAAAATATTACGTGATATATTTTGCAGTTGGTGGATCTAAACCCCGCCCCTCTCCATCTTCCCCGTTTCCTCGGCTCTTATGTTAGCTAAGCATATTGATTTCAGAGTTCCTGCATTCTCTAGACATACTTGAAAACAATGGCAACACAAAAATCGATGTTTACAGGTCTAGCTACTGTTTTTATTTTTCGCCGCAAACTTGTTTTATTTGGTTGCCAAGTTGTTCCATATATGGAAGTGTACAACGGTTATACAACGGTTATCATTTTTTTTTTTTTTTTTTTTTTTTTTTTTTTTTTGCAGAAAGCTTTTTTCACTTTTAAAGTGTGTCGTCTGATATCGCGTGTTATGACAAACAGCTCACTATTTTGGCACCAAAATGCGCCCTGCCACACCCACGGAAGTGAGTCCTCTGTTGCATAGTTATGAAGAATGCGTTGCTGATGCTTATTGCTGATGCCAGCGTACGAAGACAAGGTGTATATCATGGCTATGAATACATGGGGGTGACTTTTAGCAACAAAATACAATAATAATAAAATCACCAGGAAACTGATGATGTCGCGACCACCTCCTAGACCTGAATAAAAAAGACTGCGGTAAAAACTATTTGTAACGATCACCTACAAGACCCGGGCAAAAAGACATGCGGCAGAACTTTCCTGTCTAGACCACTATCCTGACCCAGATAATCATTACGTACAGTGACAGTGCTCCTGTGATAAACTCCCAGACCCGGTTAAAAAGGACGAAGAATAACGTCTGTTTTAGTGACCACGTACCAGATCCGGAAAAAAGACGAACAGTAAAACCTCTTCGAAGTGACCATTCGGACCGGGATAAAAAAGGCGTACAGTAAAACCTCTTGAAGTGACCATCTTCCAGACCCAGATGCAAAGGCATACCGTAAATCTTTCCTCAGTGATCACCTTCTAGACCCCGATAAAACACGAGTACCTGGACTTGTATAGAAAAGGAGGATTGAAACACCCAGAGGTCAAGCTACGTAGCACCCCCTTCAAAAATGGGATAAAGGAAAGCGATACGTAAGCCCGGCTTCTTGACACATGAAATATATTTATATAAAGCACAAGGCCTTATTATTCTGAAAACGGCACAAATTTGTTCTAACAAAACTTTGTGAAAGGGCAAAAACAAAAAGGCAACTGTTCTTGGTGAGCACTGACAGCTCTTGTTTTATCTTTGAATTTTTGACAATGAATTATGATTATTTTTGCAGAACTTAATTTTTTACTTCAGTAAAAAAGAAAAAAAAACAGAAACTGGTTATTGGTGAACTATGGGGTTTAGTCGGGGAGGCATTTTTTACGAAATCAAGAAACTGTTTTATTTTATAGATATTTGTGTGCAAAAACAAGAAATTATCTCTTTTGAAAGTGCATTATGTATCCCTGTATGTTATTTTGTATGAGAGAGCGCCTTGCCATTAATTTTTTTAAATATTTGTTATGGCTATATACTCAGTTGTTATCCCCAGCTGTTGCATATAATTAAATTATCCAGATTTGTATGGAATGTTTAATCCCACTTGTAATTTATTTCAACAGTTTATGTCAATTCAATGTTATTTCAGATGCATTTTTGTGTTCGGTCACAAAAGTAATAAATGTTATTTTAAATGAGAAGTGTTTGCATAACTCTGTTTCTAAATTCGCCCTCCCATGTTTGGCATCTGGAGTTATGTTTCAGCACATGGGACAAAGGTTTGGCACATTTGAAAGAATTCTCGTAAATTACGTAAATCACAATGCGGAGCTAAACTTCAGGTCAACAAAGAATGTTGGTCTGTTGTGTGTCCTGTGCGCACTGTTGTGCGTCCTGTGCGCACTGTTGTGTGTCCTGTGCGCACTGTTGTGTGTCCTGTGCGCACTGCACTGTTGTGTGTCCTGTGCACACTGTTGTGCGTCCTGTGCGCACTGTTGTGCGTCCTGTGCGCACTGTTGTGTGTCCTGTGCGCACTGTTGTGTGTCCTGTGCGCACTGCACTGTTGTGTGTCCTGTGCGCACTGTTGTGCGTCCTGTGCGCACTGGTATGTGTCCTGTGCGCACTGTTGTGTGTCCTGTGCGCACTGCACTGTTGTGTGTCCTGTGCACACTGTTGTGCGTCCTGTGCGCACTGCACTTTTGCGTGTCCTGTGCGCACTGTTGTGCGTCCTGTGCGCACTGTTCTGCGTCCTGTGCGCACTGTTGTGTGTCCTGTGCGCACTGTTGTGTGTCCTGTGCGCACTGTTGTGTGTCCTGTGCGCACTGTTGTGTGTCCTGTGCGCACTGTTGTGTGTCCTGTGCGCACTGTTGTGCGTCCTGTGCGCACTGTTGTGCGTCCTGTCCGCACTGATGATTCAGGAGTGTTGTATTAGTGAGCAGACATGAACTTTATTGCGCCAGCGACGCCATGAACTCATTGAAACGCATTGATTCTACCTTCTGACAATTTATCAAGTTTTTTTTACTGGTGATGAAATTTCCTGCACAGGTCTGACAGAAAGGCATAGCACCGCTCAGATGTACTGTTCAGAAAGATGGAAATTCTTTATAAAAGAAGTTGTTGTATTGAAACAGCCCATCCACAGGATGGGCCCATCCAAGAACAGCGAGGTATTGATTTACCCCCATCTTCGTTGTTTTGCGCTTCTATAGTTTCAGCCCATATTTGGCTATAGGAATACCACATATTTTCTTCTCCCCTTAAGAATGGGAACAAACTTCCTTGTGTTGTGAACAAGATGGGCCGTTTTAATGGTTGATGGGTGTAGAATGGGCCCATCCTGTAGCTGTAAGCCACAGAAATAGCACATATAGAATCAGCATGTGCCAAATCTACAGACAGATGCATAGGAATACCCCATCCATAGAAACAACACATCTGATCAAGAATATGGGCCAGATCTACAGAGAGTTGCATAGGAATGCCCCATCCATGGAAACAGCACATGCAAGGCAGGCAGAATTGTACCTAATATTTGAGGCGAGGTCACCGTCTGCTCGGGACCTCAGTACCACCAGTGGTAATGAGGTCCCGATCGAAGTGGCACTGAGGACCCGCTGGTGGCACTGAGGACCCAAACTATTTTTTACTTCAAAATGCTAGATTAGGCGGTTTTAAGCTGAAAGAAAACCAAAACAGTGCTGCTCATATTGCTGCTTTGATCAAGCCTCCTCAAGTCTTTATAACAAAGCCGATGGGAAAGGCAAAAAAAAAAACGCAATTTGTCTTTGCTGCGTAAGAGGGGAGGGGGTGAGGGCTATAATATTTTGAAATGCTATATATCACGGTGAACCCCCCCCCCACCCCCACCCCTGTGGGAGGGTTGGGGGGCACTTGTATCAAATATGGCAACAAAAAAAGGCGGAATAGCTTAAAACAAAAAAAATAGGGAGTAGGTAAAATTGTCGAATTTTCCGCGTTTTTCCTAAAATAGGGGTGGGGGTGAAATGATTATTTCGTTGAAAACAAAAATTATATTGTAATTGATTGAAGACTTGCTTTTGAAAAAAAAAAACAAACAAACAAACAAAAACAGTTATGTGTAAGCGATAAACAAATGGTTCCCGTAGTATCGCATCATTGATATGACGTGTCTGTGTACTTACGTAACAAACGCCATAGCCTATCATTCTCGTATTTATTTAATTTTTAATATAAAACAAAATGTTTTACTGAGGCTAGAGACGAAGTCCATGTGCGCTGTGTTTTCCTTCACCGAGTCGTATTTTATGGGGAGAAACTGTATGTGCTGTTTCAATAGCCTCTGTATTGATTTAGCCCAGCCATTGGATGCGCCCATACAATGCTGTGGTGTTTCAATGCTGGGTTGTTTCAGTGCTACAGAAGTCCCCATATATTGTGACAACCTCTACATGTGTCCTTTGTTCTTATGACTTAAAAAACTTGGAATTACAGTTTAGCAATCAGTTATCCTGTTATTATGTCATGTTTCTCTAGTACGATGTTTTATTCCCCACAGGGGGAATATATACGATCGACCGCGTGTCGGTCTGTCGGTGGATCGGTCGGTCGGTCTGTCGGTCTGCCATCAAGAGCTTGTTAACACGATAACTTAAAAACTGCTGCAAGGATTTTAGTAGTGGCTTCTATGGGAGCAAACACAGATCGGTATTGTAAATGGGCAAGGTTCGTCCAAGGAAAATCGCGTGACAAGTATTATGTGATATATTTTGCGATCGTTGATTTTTATACTCCCCCCGCCACCCACCTCTCCCGTTTTGTCGGCTCTTTTGTTAACTAAGGATAGTTATTAACTACGTTGGGGATTTCAGCGTTTTTCAGAAGTTTGAAATAATACTGTTATCCGCAGTCGTTACACAGTATTAAAACAATACAACTTTGATGAACTTTGCTATATTTTATTAGTGCTAACTTGAACTATATATATATAACAACGCCAGAACACTTATTCACTAAAGCCTTAACGATGCGCCCCTTTCCTGACTTGCACGTCACTCTGGTTCCGCGTCCCGAGCCCAACTACTGACGGGGCGTTTTCCTGCTCTATTTAAACCCTTTAGCATTAATTCTTTTTTGAGTCATTCTAACAAAGGTTAACAATACAAAATAACAGTGAATACGCTTAATGTTACTCATTTACAAGAATAGTCAACATTTACCACATAAAACCTTCAATTGGTATTTATTGCATTTTACAAAGCCCGTGGCGGGTGTTTCGACACGTTCGCATACTTTGTTGACATTACTCGTACTGAGGCAAACTCTTAATGACTTGTTTTGCATAAATTCATAAATACCAAAATACACTATGCAATTGCTCAATGGGTAATTTGCAAACGAGCATTGTTACTTATGTTACAGAGTCATGGCTGTCATAGGTGCTAAAGGACAAAAGCACAATAAGATAGCTTACCCAAATGGCTGATTACAGACAAACATTATTTTAGACGCTCGTTATAATAGAAATATAACATGAATGGTTTTTGTCAAAAATCACGCGTTTTAGTCTTATGACATCCCCCCCCCCCCCGCTTTTTAAAAGTAAACTTCCCAGTTTACAAAGAAGAACGACGGATGACATGACGGAGGATATAGTTAAAAACCTGTACCATGACACACATTCGTTGACTTTGCTTTGATAGTCGTGCTTACACTAGAAAAAAAAAACATCAAAACAGAAAGAATACTTCTAAGTTACAATACACAAAACAGTATAAATATCGAGTGTATGCTGATAATAGACAGATGAAGGTGTAAAAGAAAAAATGTTGCTAAGCTCAGAGGATTAGCTTCCAACATGGTAACTCGCTTCATAAAAGTTTCACGTTCGCACGGCAATATCAAGAGGCTGTGTGTGGTGCCGTGGGTTTCTGTTTGCTGTTGCAGCATGAGCTTGCGAGGTAACAGTTGGTCGCTTCCCTCGAGTACCACCTTTCTGTTTCGTTACCCTCAAAAGTAACATGTCTGGAACAACTCATCTCAAGTATTAGTTTACATTATATTATAAAGATTTACATATGGTTAAAACAATGGTTTATCTACTTAATTTAGATACATTTTGGCTTATACATTAATATACATTTTATCTTCTTATATGACGTTACAGTTCTAGACAGCGAATGAACAAATAGGTCACCTTCTGTTCTCGAGATTTGATTTTTCATTTTAAACGTATTTTCACGTAATTATGAATTCACGTTGATGCATATCGATCGCGTAAAACCCCATGTGATTGTGTTTGAACAACATCTTCGCGACGCATCCCCCCCAAGTAATTTATAGAGCTTATTGTTCCAAAGACGACTAACGGTTATGTGTTTTGGTAACCTGTAAATCCTGTTGACGGAGTACAATTCATCGTTGGCCCATGTAAAAGCCAGACCCATGTAGCCACATCGACGCCTTACCCGAATCCTCGACGGCGGTAATAACACATCAGTCCTAATTTGGCTTGGGCAACCGGGAATTGTGACCAATGTTACATAGGAGGACGTGTTTCCATCCGAAAATTCGAGCAAAACAGCTGTTACATTATCATGGGTTTGTTTCATTCGAGCGTAGTTCCATACCAGTCTAACAACTTTCGCAAACAACATTCCAACGACAATAGAAAACGACAGATATATAATAGCTGCGTCCATTTCAATAGCTTCAACTACCTTTTCGGTGTTCTTTACAATTTCGTTAATTACTTGTTGTTTAAATTCAACGGTATTGTTGGCATGTAGCACATATGCAAATCCCATGGGAAAAGACTGGGCCACGGGTACGAAAGCTGACATAGCATTCCTATTCCTGATAAAAACGTAAATAGATAGTCAAACTCATAACGCTAATGCAAGTGGGAATAACGAAGGTAATCCACTCCATGCTATTATCAATGAAATAGTTAGTATCCTTCTTGCTTGCAATCTTTGGTTGTTCGGCCAGTTTATCCACTTTTGAAACATACAATGCCTTATCATTCTCTATAGCATTAGCTAGAGACTGAAATGCAATTGAATATGCCTTATCTTTTGCCGCGATGTCGGGCCAGTTGTCTGATTTGAGTTTAAATGCTGGAATTGTTACGTTAGGCGGTTCAGTGAAAATGGACTTACCCGTTATTTGGGATTTATCGTGTTGTGGGTAGATTGAATGGAGTACTGGTAAATTAATGGGGTGTAAGTATGTTGGTTCTTTCTGTGATTGACAAGTTGTTATCTTTGGTGGAATCATGAAGGCTCCACTGCGTAAACCACACCCGCAAGGTAATTTTACTACGCAGAACGTACAACCAGGAATGGTTTGAGGGACACTTCCCTCGCATCGCATTTCAGTGACCACGATTGTTCATAGCCAGAAACTAAGAAATCTCCCGCCAGGTCAACAGCTCCCTCATAAAGGCTGTTTGATTGGTACCTTATATCACATTTATCAAGGACATAATTAGGTAAATCAAAGTATAATGCAGAGGCACACGAATAAATGTTTCTATTTTTCATTGAGAATACTACACTACACTGCTCAATGTCCTTGCCTTGACAATTTGAATACGTGTTACTATTGAACTCTGTGTAATATGCACCATCACGAGTGATACCGAAATATTCAGGTAGGTTAACTACCTTTGTTGTATTTGTCATGCTGGCGTTGAGTGGGATTGGTAGTGATATAACATTATATAAATCAAAATAAGTTGCCGAAGACGTAAGAGGGATTTTAATTGAGATATAAAGATAACGTTCCGTTTTGGTAAAGACAATATCCCTAGCCGAAAAGTAATAACCAATGTCCGAAACTGGATGACTTAAGTGGAAGTTCTTTTGCGAGGACTGACGCAACGTTTTCTAAAACGTTAATAATCTGAGTAGGTTTTACCAATGTAATAGGTAGATATCCTTCTAATAGAGTCTGCATTGCGAGCACTCAATTTTCGGATTCATTTTCTATTAAATCAAGATCTGACATGTGTCTTGAGAAACGTTGAAAAAATTCAAATGTTACTTCTAACTGATCACGAATCGTGCCACCTAACTGATCAAGTTGCTGCTCTAACATAAGAGTAAGATTATGGTTGTTTTGCGTAGCTAACATAGCGTTACCAATACGTTCGTTAGTTGCATTTATAAACGAACTTAAATCATTACTTAGTCTAGTTATTTCGTTGGTCGATAAATCAACCGTTTTCTCTATAACATCCACATAAGTCGCCATCTTCTCTGCATCTTCCTGGTCTACTACACCAAACGAACTAGAGGCAACTCGACCAACCCAAGGGAACCAGGCGTCCCTTTTCTGCTTTCCATCCATGGAAACCGGAATCATTTCTCTAATTGTTGCCATGTCAGATAAGACTTTTACTTATACCTCGGCATGGTGGTCAGCTAGTATCACACTGGCCTCTTCCACCATACCGCAAAAGTGGTTACCTCCCTTGATTAAACACTGCGGTTCCAATTGAGCCGGATGGCCAACTTTGAGCCAAGGCAGCACGAAGGTGTGTCGCCAAAAGCCGGCTCCGTTTGAAATGCCACCGACGCGATTAAAAACCACACCATAATTATGCTGCACCACTGTTTTTCCCCAAGTGAGTCGTGCAGTCATCAGTATTATGAGTAACGTCCACATCTGCAAACAACAATGAACCGAGGGAATCAAGCGACTGAATGTCAATCTATCTCACCACCGATTTCTCGTCACCGGTTAACGAGAAAATGGAACAGCAAGAACCGACCACTTAAGGTAAGAAACTGATGCTTTGCATGTGCTGATGCCGACCAATGAAGGTAAGCAATCAGCACATAGTTGAGAGAAAGACACATTTCTAAGCACCTGAAGACTCCCTCTGGCCAAAAACGGTTTGAGAGGACATACCACAAGACCGAATTTTAACTCCTGCTGACGTTAAATAATAATTTACCTAAGGAAAATTTTACCTTTTACAACACATTTGACTGGTAACAAACTATTTCCTAAAAGCACAAAAAATTATAACCTCGTTTAGTTCTTGTTTTTCGCTTACCAGTTTCATGGTAATCTTTAATTAAGGCATCGTTAACGTGATGCTTCGGCTCCCAGGTGGAGTCGTTATCGCCATAGCCTAGCCATTTGATCCTATAAAATTTTTCACCTCTAACCGTTTTATGTCCTGTTATTTTTTCGACATAAAATATCTTTTCAGCCATGTGTGAACCCTCTGGATTCGACGAGTCAGTGGTTGCATCATCTGCTGCCACAGCACTATCCACTACATTAGACTGCTGCTCAAAGCTGTCCTCCGGAAGATCGGTCTCTGAGAGCTCCTGGTTTTCATCGATTTGTCTGATTTGCATTTGAGGACGTGCGTTCTGACTATAATGCTTCAGACGGTTTGCATGTATTGATTTGGGAACTGAACGATTATCTCTTGTTCTAACCTTAAACGTAACATCAGTTACTTTGCCAACGATCTGGAATGGTCCGTGCCATAAATGAGCTAACTTTTTTGTTAACCCTTTTCTTGTTTTTGGAATGTACACCCAAACTAGATCACCAATTTGAAAGGACGGATTTTTAGCTGTTCTATCATAATATTCTTTGTACGATTTTTTAGCCTTTTCCATATTTGATTTGGCCGTGTCATGAAGAACCTCTAGTTTGACAATTGTTTTTGCCAGATGCTCATCGATAGACTCTGCAAAATGCTTTGGCTTAATCAGTTTGGTATCGATGGGAAGTCATGGGTTCCTCTCATATAGCAGCATGAACGGTGAATGTAAAGTGCCCTGAGTTGCGGGAGAAATCCTGTATTCAAAAAGAACTGATGGAATGAATGTGTCCCAGTCTGTTTGGTTTGAATTTGTGTACATCGATAATGCTGTTGTAAGCGTGCGATTGATTCGTTCAACTACCCCATCGCACTGTGGGTGATAACCACTAGTGTTTGATTTAGTATTGCCCATAAACCTACAAGTTTCGGTCACAACTTTAGACAGGAATGAAAGTGGGAAAGAATGCCTGCAAATGATTTCGTCGTAGAGCAGTTTACCTATTGTTTCAGCATCTGCCTTTTTAACCGAAAAAGCTTCCGGCCACCTTGTTAAGTAGTCCGAAAACACGACTATATACTTATTCCCAGAGTTAGTAACTGGTAGTGGTCCTAAGACATCGACTGCAACCCAATGGAATGGTCCTGCGACAGGTATTGGAACTAATGGGGCCCTAGCTTTTACTTTTGGATTCTTTTTCATTGAGCACGCCGAGCAAGACTTTACCCACCTTGCTACATCCTGAAACATACCTCTCCGAAAATATCTTTCTTTCATTGTCTGGTATGTTTTGTCAATGCCGAAATGACCACCTGTTTGACTATTATGGCAGCCAGTGAGAATTTCCGCACGAAGCGATTTAGGGATTACTATGTGGTGTACGATATTGTATTGCCCTGATCTGCCTACCTGGATCCTTCCAATGTGTTCAAGTTCATCGAACTTATTTATGGTGTAATCTTGGGCAGCTAACATGATTTGCCTAGCTTTCTTATTGTTACTTGGTAGTGTATCTTCTATCAGGTACTCGATCATATCCCTAAGCTCGCTTAGATTTGTTTACAGCTAATTCTGTCAGAGGCACAAGGTCTCGAGTCGAAATGCTACAGACTGTACGGCCGTACTTAAGGCGAGACAGGGCGTCTGCGTTACCATGAACAATACCTGCCCGATGTAAAATTTTCATATCGTATGCCTGAAGAGTGAGGGCCCATTTAGCCAACCTGCTTTTAGGGTCCTTTATGTTCATCAGCCACTTGAGAGCTGCATGATCCGTGATAACAGTAAACGGGTTTGAATGCATGTAAGGCTCAAACTTTTTAATGCCTTAAACTACTGCAAGACATTCCCTTTCGGTTGTGGAATAATTTCGCTCGGCTGGAGTGAGGTCCCTTCCTGCGAAAGCTATGGGTCGTTCCCTACCATCGACTACTTGGCCAAGTACCATACTTATTCCTTACCATACTCAAAGGACTCCCCTTGCCCCTCACGATGGGAAGCCCTTTTTAGTTTTCCTGCAGCTGGGGACGGAAGTCTCGGTTGTTTCTTCTAGGTGCTCTGCAGTCGCGCTTGAAGTGACCCATCTTGTTGCATTTGTAGCATTTGAGTCCGCTTGGCTCTGAGCGACAGTCACCTGCAGAGTGTCCAGGCTTGTGACATTTATCGCACGTTGGTCTGCGATCCCGGTTGCGGCGATCTCTCCATGGCTGATTGGATGGGCGGGGCTTATGGGGCCTCCGAACAGTCTCGATTCCGGATAAGCGATCCAACAGTGCTGTCATTTGTGCTATCATCTTTGAAGTAATGTCTGTACTTACTCCAATGGCGGCAACCTGTGGCTGTTGTAACAGCTGCATTTGCTCCCAAAGTTTCGCTATTTTCTCGACGTCCTCTATTGTTTCAGGGCGGTTTGACATAATGCATGTCTTAATTGGGCTAAGCAAACCCCGTATGAATGGATTCAAGAGTTGCGACTTGGACATTTTTAATTGGGAACACAATTTGTGAATGGCCGCCGCATAGGTGTCGACTGATTCCCCAGGTAACAGTTCTTGGTCCAAAATATAGTTGTTCTGTCTTCCAAAATTGTCTTTCAAGTGGGCAACAAGCGAAGGGTAGGAGTCCCATGTGGTTGGGTCGAGATCGTAATAAAATATCTCGGCGCGGTTCCTTAAATATAGGGGCATCAGTTCTCGTTTTTCCTCCTCCCCGTGTCCTAGAAGTTCAGAATATTTTTCATAACGCCGCAGCCAAATTTCAAAATCTTCCCCTTCCGTCCCATGGAATGGTTTTGGAGTTAGCGTACTGTCTATTTTCGCCTTAAGAATAGACTTAGCTCTCGAACTGTGATTCGGTGTGTTTTGAACGGAACAGTCTAGCACAGGAATTGGCGCAGTTGGCGAAAGACGTTGTGACATGACAGATGTATTTACCGTTACCGATTTGGTGGACTTTGCCGAAGGTAATGACGCTACCGTTGTAGTAATGGAGATTGTAGCGACCGTGCTTGATACAGGAGGAAAATTGTGTTCCTGATGTCGCGCAGTTTTAGGTCTAGTTCCGCCCGAGTTACTGGAAGGTGCAGAAAAGACTGGGTTTGACGGTGTCCTGCTTTGCGCCCTTGGTGAGAAGGGGTCAAATGCCTCGTCGAACGACGCATTAATGGAACCAGCTTGAGGTGCATTGAGGGGTTCCGTGATATGTCCGCTTCTAGTTTTCATGACTTGCGTAGGCATAGCAAAACAAAATGTGTACAGTACCTTTGTTTTTTAGGAATCGTCCGCTGATCTCCACCAGTGAAATAATACTGTTATCCGCAGTCGTTACACAGTATTAAAACAATACAACTTTGATGAACTTTGCTATATTTTATTAGTGCTAACTTGAACTATATATATATAACAACGCCAGAACACTTATTCACTAAAGCTTTAACGATGTGCTCCTTTCCTGACTTGCACGTCACTCTGGTTCCGCGTCCCGAGTCCAACTACTGACTGGGCACTTATTTTCTTGCTCTATTTAAACCCTTTAGCATTAATTTTTTGAGTCATTCTAACAAAGGTTAAGAATACAAAATAACAGTGAATACGCTTAATGTTACTCATTTACAAGAATAGTCAACATTTACCACATAAAACCTTCAATTGGTATTCATAGCATTTTACAAAGCCCGTGGCGGGTGTTTCGACACGTTCGCATACTTTATTGACATTACTCATACTGAGGCAAACTCTTAATGAATTGTTTTGCATAAATTCATAATACCAAAATACACTATGCAATTGCTCAATGGATAATTTGCGAACGTGCATTGTTACTTATGTTAAAGAGTCATGGCTTTCATCGGTGCTAAAGGACAAAAGCACAATAAGATAGCTTACCCAAATGGCTGATTACAGACAAACATTATTTTAGACGCTCGTTATAATAGAAATATAACATGAATGGTTTTTGTCAAAAATCACGCGTTTTAGTCTTATGACAAGTTTCTCCAATGTTCCTGCCTTCTTGTGCAGTACCTGGAAGTAGCTTTCACTTTTAAAGTGGGTCATCTACTATCTTGTGTTATGACAAGCAGCGCACTATTTTTACACAAAAATGCCTTTCCCCACTCTCCCGCCAAGTGGGAGAAGGCATGTCTCATGTTGCAGTTATGAATACTGTCTTTCTTGTGCTTTTTGGCCGATGGGAATGCACGAAGACATGGCATACATTATGGCTACAACTAAACTTAGTGTACAGACATTCACCGTAACGTTGGCTGAAATGGTTAGGGTTGCCTTTAGAGTCGTACCTGCATTAGATAGCTGGGGAGACGGCGGAAATCAATGCAAGCAATATATATATATATATATATATATATATATATATATAAACCTAATTTAACTGCCACCTTCAAGATCCGGATAAAAAGACCAACTTCCAGTTTCGGATAGCAAGACTTACGTTAAAACCCGCCTGTCTGGACCACCTTCCAGACCCGGATAAAAATGTACGTAAATAAAACTGTTATAATGACCAACTTCAAAACCGGGATAAAAAGGACGTACAGCAAAACCTGTCTTTGTGACCACCATCTGTAACCGGACAAAAAAGACTACAGTAAAACTTCTTTAGTAATCACCTTCTAGACCGAGATAAAACATGTAAGCTAAGCTTGTAAAAAAAGAGGACTGAAAAACGAACAATTCAAGCTACGTACCCCCCTCCTTCGAAAATTGGATAAAGGTGATATACAACACGACTACTGGGCACATGGGATACATTTACATAAGGTTAAGGGTCCTGTTATTCTGAAAATAGTACAAACTTGTTGAAATAAAACTTTGTGAAAGGGCTGTCGGGAGTGGGGGTGGGAAAGGGAGAAGAAAAAAATGGAAAATGGTTATTGCTGAATTATGGGTTAGGTCGGGGAGACATTTGTTTTTGTTTACAAAAACAAAAAAATTAATAGGTGTCGATTGAAAGTTTGTGATATAAACCAGTACTTTATGTTTTGTGAGCACTGACCACTCTAGTGTGTCTTATGTGGCATCAAAAATATGCACACAAAATTTGAAAATTAATTGAGCCTGCCGAGATTGATTGAAGTTAATTTGCAACCTCGAACGCCGAGTGAGAATAACGGGAATGCAGCATTAGCATTATCCGAGTCATATTTTAAAGAATTCGCGAGCGGGAACATCCATGCATCGAGATGTATGTGACTTGATTGAAGTTGCCGAGTGAGAATAGCGGGTGAAGAGGCGGGTTACTGGGTTGTGGCCCGTTACTCTCACTCGGCGTTTGAGGTTGCATTTTAACTTCAATCAATCTTCACCTGCCTACTGCAGCCTCGATTTATTCCCACTTGGTATTGCAAATACCAAATGGGGATGGATTGCTTCGAATTCCTCACCTATTTTTTTCCTCGTTTTTTTCTTTTTCCGCAGAATCGGCTTCCAGACATCTCCTCCAAGACCGCTGAAGCTAGACCAATCAAACTAGGCACATGTATGGAGTGTCATCTGAAGTGGTCCACCTGATAAAAATTTTTGGCCTGACCTTATTGGTATAGTTGGTAGTATTTAGGGGGAAGTTCTACATTCAGATATGTGAAAATTGTTAACAAGCAGCAATATCATCTAACTTTCGTTTTAAGTTATCATTCCAAATGGGGCTAATTCGCTGTGCGAATTTCGGTCTAGTTACACTTGGGTTGCCAAAATCTCCTAGTGTATTGAATTTGTACGAAAATTTTAGCCGCAGTTATGGCATGTTTTTTTCTCGTCTTTTTTTAGTTTGCCCGTGGAACTAGTCAGAGATCGTTAGGGCTAGAAAGATGAAATTTGGATATGATAAACTTCAGTATGTCTAGTTGATCCTCCTGTATTTTTTTAATTCGCTCAATTTTTCAAATAAAAAATGACAAAGCAAATTTGCGAAACAGGGGGCAAGAAGCTGAGAACAGTAATTTAAACTGACATGATATCGCCCTAATCTCAATGAAAGCCATCACAGCATGCGCAAGTTTAAGTTGGCTGCAGCGTTTGGGTTTTTCCCAATTAAAGAGTGATGCAATTTTGCTCACTGATAGAGAATGATAAGACGCCGTGAAAGCCAAGTTTTTTAAACATAACTGTAGAGAACTATTGACATCCTCGGCCATGGTCAATGTCAAAAACCGGAAGTGGGCCATTATCTCGAAAATGATTAGAGATAGAGCTATTTTGAGCTTATTTTCGACTCTTTGGGCCTAGAAGACGTTATATCAGAGGCACCTCTGTGACCTTGACCTCTTTCATCATGGTCAAGGTCAAACACCTGAAGTTGACCATTCTCTTGAAAACAGAGATATAGCGATTTTGAGCTTATTTTCGACCCTTTTGGCCTTAAAGACGTTATATGAAAGGTACCGCGGTGACCTTGACCTCCTCCGTCAGGGTCAAGACTAAAAACCAGAAGTTGACCAGTATCTCCAAACAGTTAGAGATAGAGCGATTCTGAGTTTATTTTCGACCTTTTGGGCCTAAAAGACGTTTTATAAGAGGTACCTCGGTGACCTTAACCTCCTCCGTCATGGTCAGGGTCAAAAACCGGCAGTTTACCATTATTTCGAAAACGGTTAGAGACACAGCGATTTTGAGCTTATTTTCGACCTTTTGGGTCTAAAAGACGTTATATAAGATGTACCTCGTTGGCCTTGACCTCTTCCGCCATGGTAAGGGTAAATAACCGGAAGCTGACCAGCATCTCAAAACGGTTAGAAAACTGAATTTGATTATTTGTGCCTAAAAGAAGTTACAGTATATTCACTTCGACGACCTCGTTCAAGATAATCCGGAAGCTGATAATTATGTTGAAACACTGAAAAAAATTGTCTTTGACCAGATATATTGTGTCTGGCCTTCTACCATTGTAAATGGGTAGTAGTTGGAAAAGGATGGAACTGAGTCTTTTTTTGCGTCATAATGACGTCATAGGGTTACTCAGAACCGGCATGCGGTTTCTAAGTCAGTTTTTTGGATAAAGCACGCGCCTGTTCGAATGACGTTCTAATGACGTCGTAATAATGACGTGAGGACGTAATGATGACGTCATGATGATGTTATGATGACATCATAATGACGTGACAAGGGTGGCGCAGAAACCCCATGAGAGTCATAATGACGTCACAAGGGTGATCCAGAGCTGTCATAACAGTTTTTGATAAAGCGCGCGACCATTCTAATGACGTCATAATGACATTATAATGACGTCATAATAACGTCATGTGATTAGTCATATGATTTGGTCACATAGTCATATAATATGGTCTAGGGTTAGGTTGCCCATTGGTGGGCTCGAACCACCAACCCTCCGGCCATGAGTCCTACGATCTACCGACTGAACTATTCCGGACTTAACCAAAATGTTTGTGAAAACATGCCATATAAGGTCATAATGCACACATTCATCACACACATTCATAACACATATTCATAACACACATTCATAACACATTCATAACACATATTCATGACGCATTCATATCTATTCCAAAACTCTGATGACAATTCTACGCCAACTTTCTGAGGTACTCCAGAACTGTCTTGGTCACATAGTCACATAGTATGGTCTAGGGTTAGGCCACCCATACCTGGGCTGGAACCACCAACCTTCTGAGCCATATGAGGTCATAATGCACACATTCGTATCTGTTCCAGAATTGTCATGACAGTTCCAGAACACCCTATCACGTCATTTTGACGTCATTATGACCCCCTCCCAGGACATACTACGTGACAGGCTATTTACACATGTGGCTGTAAGCATAATGTTTATTTTAATAACTTTTAAAAAAAGGCGTAAAAAGCGAAAAATTAAGACAGAACCTAAAATGAAGCGAGAACCGGAGCGTAAAGCTGCCACTACAAAGTCCATGAAGAAGATGAGTGTAGATGATTTACCGGTTATGATACCCATCAATGGAGAAAACTATATCAAATTGGCGAAATATCAACAGAAAGTGATGGTTAACATTCGCGAATATATTACGAATCATACATCTGGGAGGTTACATCCTACCAAGAAGGGAATTTTGTTGTCATTGAAAGATTGGCAAGTGCTGAAGAAGCAAATGACGTCAGTGAATCTCATGCTTCAGAAAATGGATGTGTATCAATGCAGTGACTGTCAGAAGATGGTTGAGTAGAAAGTCATTGAGCGAGACGGCTGCATACAGTTTTAATAGTATGACGAGCTTAGTGGACGCTATGATTTCGTCACCCTCAGTGCTGAAGATTGGAGCGAAATTTTTGAAGCGAAGCTTGACAAGAACTTGAAAAATAGGTTTGACCCAAATGAACATGTACATTTAATATGTAGTTCAAATAAAATTGTCTTTATGCTTAATATATAGACTATGAAGTGAATAAACATTATCTATGTTGATGTGAAGTCAGTTTTTATAACATCTGCAAACTTAAATGTTCTTATGAGTGGGCACATGTATTAGCATAATATGTATTTGGAATATTGCTTTTATCATAATTGTAAATATTTGTAAAATTCAATAAAAAAAAAATACTTATGATGCTTTTCAACTTTTTATTTTTCTCATGCAATATATAATACAATACTTCATTATAATATATGGTTTACGGGTGAATTAACACCGCGCCAGGGATCTTAACCTCTTGCGACTTGTTGCAAAGCAAGACATATATTAATACACAATGCTTACGTTAATAAAATATAACACCATTTATAGAGTCTTTATTATAAAGTTTAGTCAAATAAGTCAATTTTTCTTCATCTGTTCCACTCTGTTCACTATCCATATCACTTTCTTCATCACTGCTGTCATCCTCCTCCCCCTCCTTATCTAGTAGCTCTTCAAAGAACGCACCGTTTCGTCTTATAGCCGCTTTTACTGCCTTTAAATACTTGTAATGTTTTTCATCAACAAACTAATTAAAGTCCTCTAAAATGGTTTGATAATGGTGGCTTTGATCTAGACGTTGAGTATATTTGAATAGTCTCATAAACAGTTGTTTTAGTCCATGCTTATAAATAGGTCGAAGGTCATCACTTGCTATTTCACGCGCATCTTAAAGCCCTTGTTCATATTCTGAAACCTTTTCTTGAAATTTGGCATCATAGTCATCGTAGACTTCTTGAACCATATCATACCAAACAGAGTCTGTTTCTGACTCACTTTCACAGCTCCTGTCATCAACACCCTCATCACACTGCTCCATATGTTCGAACAAAGCTTCTTCGCTGTTGTATAATGCACCACATTCTGTACAAGCATGTGCATGTTGATGCTTTGACTTTCCATAGAAGACTCATCTAAAGTTTGAGTGAAAGGTGTTTTACAGGGTTTTCCATGTTTATCTCCAATTCTCCCTCTGAAGTGTGAGCATCCTTTAAGTGCCTTTTAAAACTTTGTGGCCAATTGTAAGAACAAATGTTGCATTTATACATCCTTTCGGTTCAACATACACTTTTAAACATAGCTTTATATACAACAACTTGTTGAACAACTTGTTGAACAACATGTTAAGATGTTCGACAGCATGTTGAACAAATTGAACACGTTGAGCAACATGAATGTGCTGAGCAACATGTTGAACAACATGTTGAACATATTGAACAACATGTTGAACATGTTGAGCAATATGTTGAACATATTGAACAACATGTTGAACATGTTGTTCAATATGTTGAATATGCTGAACATGTTTAGCATGTTGAACAACATGTTGAACATAATGAACAACATGTTGAACATGTTGAACAACTTGTTAAACAAGTTGTTGAACAATTGTTAAACAACTCGCTAAGCTATACCATGACGTAATATGTTCCAAAAAATAATTCGAACACGTCTTTCAATGGGCTTGCTATTCGAACTCATGTTTGAATGGCGTGCTCTTCGCACCCACAAAGTGCTTAAAGCCACCTGTGGAAATAGCCGTGACCACTTTATGCCAAAACTAGAAATAAAACTGAATCAAACGGTAAAATTTTCATTCAAATCGGTTGAACATGGTGAAAGTTATATACTTTTTTTAAAAGTGACTAAAATAAACATTATGCTTACAGCCACATGCGCAAATAGCCTGTTAGTTCTTTATGTTAAAACTAGACATAAAACTGGATCAAACGGTAAAATTTTCATTCAAATCGGTTGAACATGGTGAAAGTTATGTACTTTTTTAAAAGTCTGACATACAGACATACAGCGAGTGAAATAAAGAAAATGCTGCATTGCTTAAACAAAAGAAAAGGTGCTAGACACCGGCTGTATGTTCGATATTGGCTTGCATGGGGCTGTATGAAAAATACAGCGCTGTAACAAAGAAGACCATAGGCTTACTTTAAGAGCCATTAAATAAGGCCTGACCTTAAAAGTACTTTAATCGCCCACACTCTGCCCATCCGCTCATCCTCCACCATCACCACCCCAACCGCCACCCTAACGACCCCACCCCCACCCCTGCTGCAAATTTACCTTAAAATACTGCTGTTAGGCAAGTCCATATAACCAAAAAACAAATAACCATCACTGCCCTTTTGAAAAGAGAACTATTTTCGGCATTTTTGGTTCAGAGATAATATTATTCATGCCATTTTCACACTCGCTTCCTTAAGAGCAGTTTTCGATGGAGGGACTCCCAGTACGGCAGTTCTTTTGCTCTTCCGGTCGTTTGTAAATGTCAATCGAAGAGCTTCTGTTTCCAGATCTGGACTTGACATCAAAATCGGGCATTCCAGAATTGTACAAAGTTGTGCAAACAGTTACTTTTCCTAAATGATTGATAACTTTCCTGCCTTCACAGTTTATCCCAGCAAGGCCAAACATGGTCTTCATGCAACTGTTTAATGTGATACAACCGACTGGTTGCGACGAAAATTTGATATGTTCCGACTCTAGGGGTTTGAGGTAAAAGGGGCCTGATTGGGGTATATGTGATAAATACAACTTAAACAGTTTTACAATGCACCTATCGTTGTTTGGGTCAGCAATAACCCTGGGCTGTACCTTTCTAGTGTCAGTACCTCCAGAAACGTTTTTCCTATGGCGAGCAGTAAATTCTAAATATTTACCCTCGGCACCATTAACAAAGCGAAGCTGTTGGGCGGATAGTTCTCGGTGCTCCGAACAACTGCGCGATCCAAAGGCTTTTCCGTTGTAGAAAAAACACCACAGCTTAGTCCTTTAGCAGTCTGAAAATTGATAACCCCTTTCTACCATAAAACTCTCTCGTCCTCGGTAGTAACAGCGTCTGAGCTTTTTCTAACGTTTTGACCTTCGGCTGTTAATTTTTTCATTTGCGCATCCAAAGTATCCCTCACGCCTTTGAAAGCAAAGCCGTTTTTGTCCAAAACATCTGGGTGGCCACAGTTTTCTCTGTAATGACGCTGAATCGCCGACATTATGTTGTAAAGTGCAGGGGTGGGTAGGTTTGCCGTCACTCCTGCGGACCTCCGGTATGAATTTCTCCAGCCAGTGGTTGATCATCGGGTAATTCACTTAAGTGAAATCCTCTGGAACTGGCCCTATACACACACAAAATTATCTGCCTTACTTCTTTTCTTGTAACAGTTTAGTTTTCGGAAAACCCTAAATAATGCCTTAAATATTCAGAACCAATTTTTATAGAACTCTTCTGGCAATAAAATAATAATGTTTCTTTGACGTGAATGAAAGATATTTATTAGTACTTACCCATGCCATCTAAAGCGGTTTCCGGCTGTTCATTTCTAAAGCGAGCCCAATCCAAGTATGTCTTCCTGTTCACTTTCCGGAATAATGCTATATCTCTTATTCTGCGGTTTACAAACTTTGTAAACAAACTTTAGTTATTTGTATAATTGAAACTCATTGAAACTTTGTAAACAAACTTTGTAAACAAACTTTGTAAACAAACTTTAGTTATTTAAACTTTGTAAACAAACTTTATAAACAAACTTTGTAAACAAACTTTGTAAACAAACTTTAGTTATTTGCATAATTGAAACTTTGTAAACAAACTTTGTAAACAAACTTTGTAAACAAGATTTGTAAACAAACTTTATAAACAAACTTTGTAAACAAACTTTAGTTATTTGCATAATTGAAACTTTGTAAACAAACTTTGTAAACAGCTTTGTAAACAAGATTTGTAAACAAACTTTGTAAACAAACTTTATAAACAAACTTTGTAAACAAACTTTGTAAACAAACTTTGTAAACACACTTTAGTTAATTGCATAATTGAAACTCATTGAAACTTTGTAAACAAACTTTGTAAACAAAATTGGCATAATTAAACCTTTGTAAACCAGTTTGAGCAAGTTACACATCATAGGAGTGGTATAAAAGGAAGAGTGAAACGTATATTTTACTTCATTTCAGTTCTAGCAACAGCAACAGCAACAACGATGGCAACAGTCTACTGTCATGATTGCGATGTGACATTTCCATCTCTGGAATTGTTCGTGGCACATACATGCAAACCAGCTAGGATGAAACGTGCTCGTGAAGAGCTTGTTGAGCAGATTGAAGCCAAGAGATGAAAGACGGTGCGAGATGGTGTTGAAAGACCTGATCCAGTCCTCTGCTGTAAATGCACCAAAATATTTTCATCTTTGGATGCATTTGAGACACATGCATGTGTTGAGATGGAAAATGTGTCTCATGAAGAACAAAGAAAGAAAGAGATAGGACAAGTAGGCAGAGGGAGAAGAGCGAGTCTTAGAGGAAACGCACAGGAAAGACGGTTTGAGCCTGAAGATGGATCGGATTTGCTACTTGAAATGCGACAACAAGAGAATCGAATTAAGAGACATTTGCTAGAAACGTTAAACCGTGGCATGAAATGGTATATTGTGGTACATGCGCGCTTCAAGAAACTGACACCAAATGCTGAAGGTGTTATGGTAGAACACGTGGATAACGCCTTCATCAGTAGTCCAACATATGCAGCATACAATCCAGCGGATATTGAGAAGGACTTACCAGAAGCCTATAAAGAATTATTTACCAGGTTTGATGAACATTAGCGACAAGGCTCTGGCTGGGTGTTGGATAACATATTATTCATTGAAGTGCATACAGCTACGTCAGCGCCACTGGAAGCAAGTAGTTTTATCCCACTACCGAAGAAAGTAAAGAATACATTAGGTGTGTTAAACATTCAGAATAAAGACAACAAGTGCTTCTTATGGTCTGTACTGGCTCACCTTCACCCTTCAACAAGCAATGACCCACAGCGTGTGCATCAATACAAGGCATTTGATAACGAATTGAAGGTGGAAGGCATGACATTTCCAACACCGATTACAGACATTCCAAAGTTTGAAAAGGAGAATGGTGTGTCCATCAACGTGTTTGGATATGAACATGCTGTAGTTGTTCCAATACAACTAAGTCGAAACACCAGTGTGAGAGAAATCAACTTACTTTTGATTAGCAATGACAAGACAAGACATTACTGCCTTATCAAGAATTTCAGCAGACTTATGGCTTATCGGTCAAATCATCAGCATGCAGCATTTTATTGTTTCAACTGTCTTCACGGGTTTAAGCAACAAGATCTTTTAGACAAGCATCGTGAAGTGTGTGGCAAGCATGGAGCACAACGTTTATCATTCCCCAAGGAACCCTTCATCAAGTTCAAGAATGTAGCCAAACAACAGCGAGCGCCGTTTGTCATTTATGCAGACTTTGAATGTTTCACGAAAAAGCATGAAGAAGGAGACAAGTATCAGCATCATCGTCCAAACAGCTTCGCCTATGTAGTTGTCAGCCAGTATGATACACGTGCACCAGTCGTGTATCGAGGAGATAATGCTGTGAAAGTCTTTTTAGACCATATGGTGAATGAGCGTGATCGTATTGTGTATGGTTTACAACAGCCAAAGAAAATGGTCATGACTCATGAAGATGAAGAGGATTATAAGAACGCCACAGATTGCTACATTTGTCATGAGCCTCTAGGAGCAGATCATGTGAGAGATCATGACCATATCAATGGCAAATACCGCGGAGCTGCAAATCGTGAATGCAATTTGCAATTTCGACTTCGAAAGGATAAGCAGGATGTGAAAGATTCTTTTATCATTCCTGTATTTTTTCACAATTTGCGAGGCTATGACAGTCATTTGATCATGGAAGAAATTGGAAAGTTCAAAAATGAGACGATTACAGTCATTCCCAACACCGTTGAGAAATATATTGCATTCACCATGAGCAATCTGAAACTTACAGACAGTTATCAGTTCATGAGTACATCTCTACAGAAGTTGGTATCCAACCTGGCAGCAAAAGGGAAAGACAACTTTTATAACATGACGTCACACATTCACGATAGCGACCAACAAGATTTACTGTTGAGAAAGGGAGTGTACCCTTATGATTACGTGGACGAGCCATCCAAGTTTGCTGAAACACAACTGCCGTCCAAGGACAAGTTTTACAGTCTGCTCAGTGAAGAAGACATTAGCGATGAGGATTATGCGCATGCGCAGAAGGTGTGGGAGACATTCCACTGTACTACATTTGGCGAATACCATGACCTGTACCTGAAATCAGATGTGTTGCTGCTGGCTGACGTGTTTGAAAGCTTTCGTCACGTATGTCTCAACACGTATGAATTAGATCCTGCTCACTACTATACAGCGCCAGGACTGTCGTGGGATGCCATGTTAAAAGCGACAAAGGTGAAATGGGAATTGATCAACGACATTGATATGTACCAAATGGTTGAACAAGGTCTACGTGGAGGAATATCTGTCATCACACACAAGTATGTGAAAGCAAATAACCCCTACGTAGCAGATTACGATCCCTTGAAACCAACCAACTACTTGACGTACCTGGATGCAAACAACTTGTATGGCTGGGCCATGTCGTAAAGCATGCCGGAATGTGGATTTATGTGGGTGAGCGAGCCAGAATCCATTGACTTTATGGATGTGGATGAAAATGACGAGATTGGATACATTTTAGAAGTGGATTTGGAATACCCATATTCAATCCATGATCATCATAATCACTATCCTGTGGCTCCAGAACGGAAATGTGTTAAGGTGGGAGAATTATCAAAACATAGTCAGAAGCTACGGAAAGATCTAAACATGAAAGGCAAACCTAGTGAAAAGCTCATTCCCAACCTGTGTGACAAGAAGAAATATGTGCTTCATTATAGAAATTTACAGCAATATGTCTCACTGGGATTGAAAGTCACGAAGGTGCACCGTGCCATCATGTTTGCACAGAGCAAATGGTTGGCAAAATACATCTCCTTGAACACGGAAAAGAGAAAGTTGGCCAAGAACCCGTTTGAGAAAGACTTTTTCAAATTGATGAACAACTCTGTGTTTGGCAAAACCATGGAAAATGTGAGAAAGCGCATCAATGTGGAACTTGTTCACCAGAAAAAGCGGTTCAAGAAACTTGTAGCCAAACCTTCCTTCCATAAATTTACAATTTTCAACGAAGATTTGACCGCGGTACATTTGCACAAAGTGGATCTGCTTCTGGATAAACCCATTTAAGTCGGCTTCACCATTCTCGACCTCAGCAAAGTGCTTATGTTTCACTTTCATTACAACTACATCATGGTCAAGTATCCCAACGCCAAGCTGTTGTTCAGCGACACCGACAGTCTATGTTATGACATAGAAACGGAAGATATCTACAAAGACATGCAGGAAGATGCCGACTTGTTCGACACAAGTGACTATCCCCCAGATCATTTCCTGCATTCCAACGTGAACAAGAAAGTGCTTGGGAAAATGAAAGATGAGACGGCGGGCATTCCCATAGAAGAGTTTGTTGGACTTCGACCGAAAATGTATAGTATGATGTATGGTGGGAAAGAAAAACGTACGGCCAAAGGCATCACTCGCGCATGTCAAAGACGTATGAAACATCAGCAGTATAGAGACAGTTTGTTCAACCAAACACAAACGATGACTACAGGACACATCATTCGAAGTCATGACCACCAGATTTTATCGGAGAAGTTGAGGAAAGTGGCTCTCTCTCCCTTTGATGACAAGATGAGTGATGGCTATTCCACTTTGGCGCAGGGGCATTACAGTATATAAGGGGGAGACACTTCAACTTTAGAGCTAGTTGAGGTGTGAACACTGAAGCGTCAACATGAATCGGAAAAGATCTGCAACGGATATGGATACTCTTGCTGATACAGTGAAAGACATGAATATGAAACATTCTGACAATACCGTCAAGAAATTAAAAGTGGAGACGACGGCACCACCACCACAGTCGTGGGATGGAATGCTTTCTCTAGGCAATGGAAAGTATATCAAGATTATGAAACAAAGCAATGAAGGTGTGGTGAACATTCGCAAATACCTCAGAGATGAGGGGACTGGAAGGAACCGTCCTACGAAAAAGGGTATCTTGCTGACAATACCTGAATGGAAAATGATGAAGAAGCAGGTGAAAGAAGTGGATAAAAGGCTTCGCAGACAAGACGACAAGTCATAACAAGGTAAAAATCATGAATGCACTCATGTTGAACGATGATGTTTACCTTAAAGTAAATGAGAGGAATGAAGTGATGATGGGTTCTCGGAGAAGTTCTGCTTATCGGTTTAAACCTGAAGTGTGGAAAGACTTTAAAAACATACCGCTTGAACCTGGGTTTGAACGCAGACTTGAAAATAAACTGGAAGTGACGGTGGCTGAATATGATTCTAACATACGTGTGACATTCTGTAGAAATCTTTTACAGGATTATCCAAAGGATTATAAGGGAGTTGTGCCAGATACACCATATGCACAGTTGATCTTCTTTGATATCAAGAACTGGCACGCAGTCTTACGATTCCTAGAAGCTATACAACATCCGCTGTTCAACATCATCCGAGTATAAATATTTTACACAGACGAGATGGAAGACTATTTGATGGATTATGAACCCATTGCATATGGATTCTCATATATGAGAAACTTATGTGATGATATTGTGCTACGACATTTTGGAAAGTTTATCCTACTATCGCTTGACGAACAATCCGTGTTGAAGGATCATCTAGACAAGTTGAGAATACCCGGCTTTTTGCTTCACCTTTCAAATGATATAGAAGTGCGTGTGATTCAGAACTGCCTAGACGTGTTTGTACAATTTTGCCAACATGACGAGCTTAAAGAACACTACGACATCATCACCCTCAACACAGTGGAATGGAACGCGCTGTTGCAAGCATTGGATTGGGAAGAGTCTTGTGCTTGAATTCAAAGAGCATGGAATACAACTTATGCGGGGTACCAAATTCATTGAGCTGACACAGCCTATGCGGCTGATGCGGCTGATGGACTTAGAAGAAGGATATGAACTGAAACTGTCTGAACATGTTACTGTGAAAGTGATAAAGTTTGGTGATGTGCGTTATGTCAGCTTTCATAGTATTTACAAATACGGGTATAATGTCTATGATACCTATATCAATTTAGATTCTGATGAATGGTATTCATTGATGAATGTATTGAAAAATGAATGTGTTTGTAAATAGTGTAAATCAAAGTTTGTAAATAGTGTAAATAGACTTTGTAGTTAAGAGTTTGTAAATAGACTTGATAGTTAAGAGTTTGTAAATAGCGCAAATAGAATTTGTAAATAGTGTAAATAGAATTTGTAAATAGTGTAAATAGAATTTGTAGTTAAGAATTTGTAAACTTTGTAAATAGAAGTTTATAGTTAAGAGTTTGTAAATAGTGTTTGTAAACTTTGTAAATAGTGTTTGTAGTTAAGAATTTGTAAATATAACACAATACACAAGACTGTTTGAAACTTGGTTTGTTTTATTTAACAAACTTGAACAACAACAACTTAACTAATATAACAACAACTTAACTACAACTTAACAACAACTTAACTACAACTTAACTACAACATTAATAAAACAATGGTTTATAATGTCTATATACAAAATCCTTTACAATAAAATCACCATCCTTTCTTTTTAATATATTCACAATATCAAACATACTCTGACCTCGAGCTCTATGCAATATATAATATACACAATAAAAACCACATGATGATGATATTGGCGTTTGTAATGATATAGAATTATACATATAGTCATTTCTTAAAAACATGTCTAAACGATCATCGAGAGGTAACAGTCCATAAGAGTCAAAATATTCTACAGGGTCTTTGTCATAATACACTGCCACCCAATGTTCTCCTGGTTCATCTTGATCGTCTGTGTTGATGACATAGGCGCCGCGTTGTAAAGATGGTAACTGGTCCATGGCAAACACGCCTTGACATCATGACTCAATATGGCATCAATCTGCTTCGTGTTCATGACTGGTAGTCGAATTGGATGCTGCGATTTGCACTTATTTCAATAATGTTGTCAAATTCAGCATAGACAATGACATTTATGGTATGTTGTAAAGCCCTAGCAAAATTCATTTCTAGCCGCAAATTTCCATGCTTGATCAGGGGGAAATGATCATCGCCATCATAATCAGGTGTTAAGTCAAACGAAAATAAAGCATAACCTCTAGGCCAATCTTCCCGTTTTATAATGGAACTTTTCTCACCATTCAATCTATCAAACGATTTGTAAAGCGTTTCAAAAGCGTCCAGATATTTGTTCTGTGTAATGTCAAGCTTGAGAGGTTTGGATAGAACTGGTTCACCATCCGTGTACAGTTGCATATAGTCCAGATCAAAATGTTTGAAATCATATGGATTCCTCAATACTGATCCACCAAAGGCTTCATTATGAACCAGACCAATGACAATACGATTTGGTAATTGACCCAAAAAGATGTTATCTTTCACAAAAGACTGAAATCCTGCTGGAATAGCTAAGACTTTACATTCTTTTCTAGTGACGATGATCTTGGCAGGACTTTTCATCAATGCATCTGTATGTCCTAACTGAATACCTGGACTCACCCTCACTTTGCGAATGGTTAAAAATGCCTCTTTCACTTCTACCTTATAGGTATTATCTGCAGCCATCAATACATAATCATCTTTTTGTCTATGGAAACGCAATTTCAAACTGATGCCATTAGGAAGATAACGATCCTGCTCAAACAAATCTATCCTTAAACCACCTGTGAGCATAAAATCACGGCTAAGACGTGTATGCAAATAACGATGATGTAAACCATTGTTTCCTTGCTCAGCCAAGTCACCACCGTCAGCATTGACATGAAACCCGGATACATCTTGTTCAAGATTAGGTCTTTTCACCTCGTGACTATTCATTGACCCAGCAGTATCCTTGTACATGAGACGCATACAGCGCTCAGAATGTAAACTTTCTTCCGAATCATGGATGAGATGAGAGATAATGCTGGTATAACCATGAGTATTGTTGCTATGAGAAACCAATCGATCATTCAGAAACAATTCAATATTAGACCACCACCCATTAAACACATCATTGATGCAAGAGACATTATCATCTGCGCCACAATCTGTTCCATCGGCCTTTAGAATGCGATATACAATATGAAGTTTGCTGTTCTTTAAATCCAGATATTCTTCTGTACTCGCAGAATGTAGAATTCTATTGGAGCGCCTTCTCTAATGCTTGTAAGTGGTTGATAGTCGACATTATAACTTTTCTCTACAGCAGTTTGCGTTGGTGGTACGTGAAACCATTCCAATGGAGAAAGACTACATTCACACGAATGATTATGAATGAGAGACATGATTTAAAAGATATCTTTTTTAATATGTTTTGATGTTATCCGTCTGGCTGTTTTTGGTCTTCTGGCACGTTTCGTCGGTTGCACGCGCTTTTGTTCACCAAACACACGTTCTGCTACTCGGCCCGTAACGTCTTTCGCGACATTCTTTGCAGCCTTCTTAAGATGTGGCGCAACGATCTTAGCCCCAGCCTTAAGTAGTGGAATAGGTTTGCGAGCCAATGATCCCAGTATTGAACCAATACCATCGCCATATTGGATTCGCGCTCCTTTGAATCCTGGTAATTCCCCGCCCACTTGACGAAGAAAATGGTTGCGATATGCAGACGGATCGTGTGTATAAGCTTTCATATTGCTTTTGGTCGAAAATGTAGTTTACAGATCACCTTTCCAGTTTGAAATGGAACATTATGGCCTGTGTCGTTCTTAATATTCATTTCTATCACGTCAAATTTGGATGTGTTTACAGGAACATAATGCGGTTCGCCGTGCGTTTTCATGATAATCTCGCCATCATGGCCTTGTATCGCAACAGAACGTAGTAAGGGAACATAATAATCACCAACAACTTGTGGTTCACAAATGCTACAATACACATAAAGTGTATAAAATCCCTGTTTCACATCCGCTTTATGTTGAGCTGTACATGTTTCAGTATACCATTGATCTGGGATAAATCCTAAAATCTCAGCTAATCCAGCGGAAAAGGACACTTCAAAGCCATAATTTAGAAATAGAAACACGCGTCGTCTAATCTTATCATACTTTATCCGAATAGCTTCTTTAAGATCATCTTTCATAGAATTAGTCGCTTCTTCATTCACTGCCTGGCATATTTCTTGTATGGATCTATAGTAGCCATAGGGAATATTGATAGTGTCAAGGACAAGATCTGTCAGTGGTTGTTGTCGAAACTGAATAGAATAGTCCATGCCATGTCTCATCGTTGTCCATGTATGTGGATATTGAATTTCAGCTAAAGCCACTTCATATTTTCCATTCACATAGATGGTTCGAGGCATACGAATTTGGTAATTCGAAGCCTTGTTGTTGGGGGAATAGTTCATACTAGCATTGCTAGGCAAAGTAATGTAAAAACTATTCGACTCCATGGTTGGAACTAAATGGTATAGGTGCGTTGACGTTGTCTATATACTTCACGATAGCGCGCGCCATTCGACCAAGTATGCAAAGTCTCATCCTCTTTCACATCATTATGATCTATATGATCTATGACTTCTCCTTCACAACAAGCACTTGTACATCTGATCTTCACAGGAATAGTTGTGTCTTGACAACAACATAGCTCTTTCAACCATGTTAAAAATTTTCCCATCCTTCAGGAAACTGTCTTTGTTGACGTTGTTTCATTTCTGTATTATGTCCTCACGAGTGGTCTTTTTACTAAACGTAGTTTTTGGAATATTAGCATCGAAAATTTCCTGGATAAACGGTCGCCACCAATGCTTCTTTCATCAAATCAACCATGTTGGAATTTGTGATAATATCGCCCGTTTTCAACACAAGTTCATTCTTGTCTGTCCATTTTACACCATGTTTCTTCAGTTCTGCTAAAAGTTGTGTTACTTTTCCATGATAAATAGGTTGAAAATGACTTAACACTAGCTTTTCTGGCTTTTCAGGTGATGATGACGGCTTTTGCCTAGACTGACTTGTTCGTAAATGACGGCCAAGAAGTTGAGACATTTCTATAGCCTTTTCACGTGTTCGTTTCCCACGTAAAAGTGTATTGACTTTTGTTTTGATATTATTTTTCTTTTCTAATAACAGTTTGTATTCATATTCAGGAATGAGAACCATTTTCATAGTATGTTTCATTTTAACAGCAGTTTGGCTAACAAGGGCAATGCCAATCTAGCAATAGCTCCAATGAATCCTCCTTTCTGATTAATCAACTTCTTTTTACGTCAATCAATCCATCAATCAATCAAAGTTTATTTTCTGAATCCAAAACCAGAGGTTATCACTAAGAACAAACATTAGTAATTAATAATTCAAGGAAGTCAGAAAAGGGAACAAGCTAAAAGCAAACGCTTGTGACTATGCTTGCCCCTTTCTCAAGTGACAATTTTAAACGTTATATACACTTCAGAAATTATTGCATGGTGCTAACTGCACTAATCGAAGAGTGTTATAAAACACAACTGATATTTTATCACAGATTTTATATGAGACTACTCGAACATAAAAAGAAGAGAGTTAATCCAAAAAACATATTTCAGGCAAAATGTTGCCACATTGTGATAAAAGATAGCTACTCCGTCTTTCCATAAGTATCAATAAGATAGCGTTTAAGTTTTTTTTTTAAAAAGCCTTTCCGAATGAACAGTTTTCAATTCTGGAGGTAAGAAATTCCACATGTGTACACCCTTAATCCTTACGCAATGACTTTTCAATGTAGTTCGCAAGTAAACGTGTTTAAAGTTCCCGTGTTGTCTAGTAATTCTGTCATTATTAACGATTTCGAAGTGACGCTGTATATTACTAGGAAGGGTATGACATATCGCTTTAAACATTATTACTAATGATTTAAATTTAACTACTTCATACATTTTCAGGATACGTGTTGTCTAGTAATTCTGTCATTATTAACGATTTCGAAGTGACGCTGTATATTACTAGGAAGGGTATGACATATCGCTTTAAACATTATTACTAATGATTTAAATTTAACTACTTCATACATTTTCAGGATACGCGACTCGAAGAAAAAACTATTCGTGTGTTCATACCGTCCGACACCAAAAAAAAACACGAATTGCTCGTTTCTGCAACAATACGATTTCCTTGACATTTGTTTCATAAGTATTTCCCCATATTTCTACACAATAGGACATGTACGGTACAAACAAAGATTGATAGATGATGAACAGTGCTTGGTTATCAATAAGAGAACTAACTTTATGCATAATTGCTATACATTTTGCTAATTTTGAACGTACTCGATTGATATGTTCTTTCCAATTAAGTTTATCCTCAATTATAACACCCAAAAACTTAGTACTGTGAACGCGAGAAATTTTTGCATCACCAAATTGAACATTTAAATTATAGTCATTACAATTCGGACAACCAAATACCATGAAGTTAGTTTTACTCACATTTAAAGACAGTTTGTTTAATTTAAACCAGCGATCCAATTTTAATAATTCTTTTGTGATGATTTGACACATTTTAGGAATATCGGACCCGGAATAAAACAAATTAGTGTCGTCTGCAAAAAGAATGAATTTAAGCAAATTGGATACCTTAACAATGTCATTTATGTACATGATGAATAGCTTAGGGCCTAGAATGGAACCTTGTGGCACGCCGCACAAAACATGTAAGACATCTGAGACACTGTCGTCAATTTGTACTAGTTGTTCTCTATCTGAGAGGTAACTGCATAACCAATGATTTGAAACACCACGAACACCATAGAAATCTAATTTTTGGAGAAGCAAATTATGATCTATTGTATCAAAAGCTTTCTTTAAGTCAATAAAGACACCGATAGTACATAATTTTTTATCTCTTGAAGTGGTTAGTTCCTCTGCAAAATCTAAAAGCGCCAAAGAGGTTGATCTTTTAGAGCGGAAACCATATTGGTTTTCACATAGCACATTATACTTGTCAATAAAATTATCCAGGCGGTTGTCAAATAGCTTCTCTAAAATCTTAGAAAATTGAGGTAATAGAGACACAGGACTATAATTGCTGAATTCTGACTTGTCGCCACTTTTGAACAGAGGAATAACTTTAGCTTTTTTGATCCTGTCTGGAAATATACCAAATGTAAAAGACAAGTTGCAAATATGTATAAATGGCTTGACAATAGCAGCGAAAGTTTCTTTAACAATACTCATATTAATACCTTCACAATCAACTGACTTCTTATGTTTAAACGAATTAACAACATCGAGCAACTCTTTCTCATCGGTATTTATAAGAAACATAGTATTTTCTTGTCGAGATTTCAAATAGTCAAATATGTTTCCATCATCAATTTTATCAATTTTCGCTGCCAAAGTAGGACCAACGTTAGTAAAAAAGTTATTAAAACCGTTCACAATATCTGCTTTTCGCGATACTGGTTTGCCGTCTGAAGTGTAAAAAGTTTCAGCGTACATAGAGATTTGGCGTTTCCTATTTAGTACAGAATTTAAAGTTTTCCAGGTTTTCTTTATATTGCCATATTGTTTCTCTAACAGCTTAGTAAAATATTCCCGTTTACAGTATCTTAGAATTGAATTGAGCTTATTTCTATAAGCTTTGAATTTGTTTTCATTTTTGGGCGTTTTATACTTTAAAAACTCTTTGTATAATCGATCTTTTTTGTGGCACGCATTTAACAACGAATTAGTGATCCATGGTTTTTTAGAAGATTTGATGTTTCTAATATATTGCAATGGACAGTTTTTATCATATAATTCTTTGAATTTACAAATAAAATTGTCGTAGGCTTGATTTACATCAAAAACAGAAAAAACATTGTCCCAACTACAGTTATCTAAGTCATGTTTAAATGCCGAAACACTTTCTGTGTTAATATTTCTTTTAAGAGAATAGGCTTTTAACTTTCTGTAACTTATTCCCTTATATTTGCAGAATGTGAATATACCTAAGTGATCACTAACATCACTTATCAATAAACCATTTTGTATATTATTGTCTACAATATTCGTAAATATATTGTCAATCAGAGTACTTGTATCAGACGTAATCCTTGTCGGCTTATTTATGAGGGGAAACAAACCATGACACTGTAACAGCTCTACAAAACCTTTAGTTCTGGGGTGAGAATCACATTTTAATCAGTTGACATTAAAGTCATCACATAAAAACATAGATTTATGTCTGGTTAAGCAGAGAAAATTATTTAAAAATTCCATACAACTGTCTAGATAGGATCCTGGGCATCTATATAAGCAGCTGATGCAAATATTTTTTGCGTGTTTAACAATAATTTCTACAGAAATACATTCTAATACGTCGTCGATTGAAATGGAATAATTATTACAAATTTTAAAATGTAATTGACAATCTATATATATAATGACTCCGCCGCCTTTTTTGTTTTTACGATTTATTTTTACTGCCTCGTATCCTTCAATAAAGAAGTCGCTAATACTATCACTTTCATTCAACCAACTTTCTGAAATCGCTATGATGTTGAGCTTCTTATCAATTCTGTAAATATAATCAGTTAAGGTGTTAAAGTTAGCCCTTAAACTTCTACAGTTAAAATGAATTATAGAGAATCCTTCCACGCTTCTAAAAGTACGTGTCAAATCGTTAACGGTGTAATATTTACAATCTTTTACAGTGTCAGCAAAAAAATTGCTGTCAGGATCGATGTCCATTTCAAAGTCGTGATCCTTATAGTCAGAGTATTCAATACAATTAAGCTCTTCACAATTTTTATAAACGTCGAATAGGTTTTCATGAATGCCTAGATTTGAATTTATAAAAATGAATTCTTCATCAGTTAAACTTTGAAATGGGAACAAATTTAAACACGATATGCAATTAAACTTTACATCACTTTTCAATAGAAAGTTCAAGGTGTTTTTAGCTATTCCTGTACATTTACGATCAACAAACAGCTTACAAGTTTCACACAGGATTTTAGCTGCGTTGTTAACGCAGTCACAAACTGAGCAGGTAACAGACATTTATTTAATATCTAATATCCGAGAGGAAAAAGGACTGAAAAGCCCTTGTGTTTGAAACATGGTAACTACTGGTACACAGTTTGTGTGAATATCTAGGGTGGCTATGTACATGGAAGATGGATGGGCCGAGACGAGACATGTTATATTACAAAATGTATATTTAGTTGGTAATCTCATACTTTTCAAAGTCAGACATTTCCCGAATTGCAATCACTTTTGGCGGTCCAGCATTTGCAGTCGTTTTGACGAAGACGAGGCAATTCCTTGTCCATGTGCTATTGATAAGATTGTCTTTTCGCAGAGATCTTGCGTGTCTTGCTATGGCCTGGTTTCTTTTTATGTAAGATGCTCGTTGATGAAAACTTTCGTCCCTTTCAATTTTTTTCCATTTTTCAGTACACGGATTTTTCATTTACGGTTGTAGAAGCGCACGACAATGTTTGTTTTGGCATCCCTGCTTCTACTTTTGAGAGTGTGACAGGCGCTGATCTCCTCTTTGTCAGTCTGTCAAGTTATGCTGCTCCGGCAATGCAGCACAAGTCTGTCAAGTTCAGCAAGTTTTTTCCAGTTGTTGTTCACTTCACTTAACACACTTCTCCATGTTTTACATGTTAAAAACACGTCTGCACATCAAGTCTCACACAACAGTTCTAACAACTTTCCCATAATATTCTGACCAGGATATCCAGATGATACTTGTTTCACACCAGTTCCACACCAATGATCATACGTTGCTTTAACTAAAGTTTTGTCTTTACATTCTTTTAACTTTACAACAATACACACTGATTCCATTTGACTTGTAAAACATCTTGCATTTTACTTCTCTTTACTGGTAAGGACATGGTTTTATCCCTTTAGCAATACGTTTCGCTTCATATCCATTTCTACATGAAACAATGGCTGAAGCAATATCTTGTGTGAATATCTAGGGTGGCTATGTACATGGAAGATGGATGGGCCGAGACGAGACATGTTATATTACAAAATGTATATTTAGTTGGTAATCTCATACTTTTCAAAGTCAGACATTTCCCGAATTGCAATCACTTTTGGCGGTCCAGCATTTGCAGTCGTTTTGACGAAGACGAGGCAATTCCTTGTCCATGTGCTATTGATAAGATTGTCTTTTCGCAGAGATCTTGCGTGTCTTGCTATGGCCTGGTTTTTTATGTAAGATGCTCGTTGATGAAAACTTTCGTCCCTTTCAATTTTTTTCCATTTTTCAGTACACGGATTTTTTATTTTTCGGTTGTAGAAGCGCACGACAATGTTTGTTTTGGCATCCCTGCTTCTACTTTTGAGAGTGTGACAGGCGCTGATCTCCTCTTTGTCAATCTGGATTCCTTTGCTCTTTAAAAAAGTAATGACTTTGTCCTCGAGGTTTTCTAGCTCCGCGTCAGGAGCATTTTCCTGATCTTCCGCGCTGATACCTGATGTGGCCGCTCTGGCGTATGACTTGTGAGCAGTCTCGAGACCCTGGATAATGACGTCGTCCATTCGCGAGTACTGCTCCAATGCATCAACTCGTGATTCAAGGGACTTTATCTTTTGGTCTTTTTGTTCGTTATCTTTATGGAGTTTTGATATTTGTTTCAGCAGTGTTTCAATATTGTTCTGAAAGCTTTGAATCTGCGACTGTCCCGTAACTATGGTGGAAATTTCGGAGCGGACTAATTTCAACTGCTCTTTGATGTCTTTGACGTCATCGGGGTCTTTTGATATACTCTTGCTTCGGGTAGCCATATTTTCAGAACTGTTCCGTAAATAGCCTTTTTGAAGTAGTTGAGCGATATTCTAGGACCCCATACAAATCTAGCACGATCGGTCAAGGAGACTACAAGGAGATAATGGCATTTCATTAAGCTGTATTTCGTTTTGGATTGAGCTGTAGAAAATTATCTTGAAAAAGGATATATGCGTTGTAGCATTGAATTTCTTTTCTATTTATATGTCGTCATGTTGCTGAAGTGGGTATTCGCAGTCGGATATATTTTTTCGTCGGAGAGATATCTTCTTATCTCCTAGAGTACGTAGCGTATGACGTTCACGTTTAAATTCCTTAAACCGTTTTGAGCTTAAGGGTAAATGTCCTCGCAATATATTCAAACAAATTTCAAACAAGCTTGTTAATTCCTCCTTTGTAGCTTGCTGTAGCAAGGATTTACGTCGTTTAGGCCCACTGCGTGCAAGCAAGTGAAGAAACGGTTGGTTCGCTCGAATACGTTTAGACATCTTGACTGCGAATGGTCAAATGAGTTGGTTCTTGTTCATACACTGCTTTATCAATATATATATAATGTGTATCTTTTGGTAAAATGCCTGTACGAATACGTAGTTGATCATTTGTCTTTGGTTTTAAATCAATGAATAAATAACCATGGGGTTTGCTGGTAGCATCTTGATAGGCTTCTATGAGAAATTGAGATCTTCCAGGATACATTTGTCGTGCTAATGTACTAATTTGTTGACTGTCTCTAAGATTTTTAAACAGAATGATATAATGTGTATTCAAACTAATATTTCGCATCTCTTTCCCATGATTGAATAAATTATGCACAATAAAGATAATGCTTAGATTTTGATGACTGCTGCCAACACTAAAGAGACGTGTCATTCGCTCATCACTATGACATTTCGTCATTAAGTCATCAATGATGAGTAAGTTTGGTTTTTTCGGGTTAAAGCGCTCTTCAATGTCATCTGGAATGTCTTGGTAAAATTCCACGCCTTTCATTCCCTTGTACAAAGGCTGATCTGCTGCATAAAGCCATAAAATGGTTTTTGGAGAGGGTTGAATCAACTTTTGTTCTAGAATTTCTTTCACCAGAGACGTTTTGCCACTGCCTGTAGGTCCAGAGACTAAACATGTAAATGGATGCTTCATTTTTGAATATCTGTTTCTTTCACCCAACTGTTAAACTTGTTTGGCCAACCTAACCACTTGACAAATAATTCTTTCACACCTCCTCGACTTTTACGTGTTTTCAAGACTTTTTCAATTCTATAAATAGATTCAATATCTTTGGTCACTTTCTGCAGTTCTTCTTCATAGAAATGTCCATCAATATCTTCGTCTAAAAAGTCTTTCACACGATATAAATGTATTCCTTGCTTCTTACAACGATGTATGACAATGAAGACTTCTTGCGTCCATTTGATGTGATAATCTCGTTGAAACACGTATTTGGTGTGAGAAATGCGAACATGATTGCCAATGTTAAATTTGTACTTCTTCTTCTTCTTCGGTTTCAATTTCAGTTTGTCCACATACATATACTTCCACACTTTTCATTCGTTGTCTTTACGAATCTCTGCAGGAGCATATTTATCAGGAAGAGAACCATGAGGTCTATGGTTGTAACTGTACACCAAGTCTAGAAGAATGTCTAAGTAACGGTAAGTTTGATTATGTAGAAAATACCGATACATCATTCCCTTTAGAGTACGAATGACTCTTTCAGCAAAGTTGGCTTTGGTTTCATTCTTTGTGGTATAAGCATGAGTTCCCTCTTTTTTCAAAAATGCTTTTACCCATCTATTTTTTAATTCTGTTCCTTTATCAGACCTTAGAGTTCGCGGTCTTCGTCGTGTGTCATGAAAAATCTTTTGGAAAGCTTGTATGACGCTGGTATGTGATTTATTAGGTATTGGCTGTACCCACACATATTTGGAAAACACATCAATGACAATGAGTAAAAAGTGTATGTCATCATTATAGGGAGCTATGTTTCCCATATCAGCCAAATCAATATCCCACATATCATCAATACCACGTGTAATGACACGTTGTCTTTTGAACCTGTATTTTACAGGTTGTAGTAAACTGAAAGCATCTTGATCCTGTAGCCATTTCTTCACTTGTGAATGTGTGACTGGTTGATTATATTTTCTTAAGATGTGATACAGTTTGTAAGGACCAGCAAATGCTCCAGGCTGTCCAGGTTTGAAGTTAATATTGGTCAAGTAGTCTTTCCACGTCGACATGATGAATGAAAAAACACGTCTGAACAGAAAACGTTTTATTTTATAACTCAACCAACATCACTTAACTAACATCACTTAACTAACATATATTTACAAATCAAGTATAGATACAATGGTATGAATAACTGGAGACCACTGGTCTTCAATGAACACTAACCAATAACTGAGTTCATCCAATGTAATAGCATCTACACCATATTTCTCACAACGTTGATTTGCATTCTCTAACACTTTATCTAAATGAATGTAATATTTAGCTTCATTCCAATATGTATAAACACATGCAGCATGACAAGTATGTTCTTGACACTCTTCATGTTGACAAGCAGGACAGACTAAATACGCAAACTTTTTTACAGCTGATAACATTTCTTCACAGTAAACTTTTTGCACAATATATTGTCTCAGTGTCATGTCCGCCATTATGCAGTCTTGTGAGATGTTGCTCCAGCAATGCAGCACAAGTCTGTCAAGTTATGCTGCTCCGGTAATGCAGCACAAGTCTGTCAAGTTATGCTGCTCCGGCAATGCAGCACAAGTCTGTCAAGTTCAGCAAGTTTTTTCCAGTTGTTGTTCACTTCACTTAACACACTTCTCCATGTTTTACATGTTAAAAACACGTCTGCACATCAAGTCTCACACAACAGTTCTAACAACTTTCCCATAATATTCTGACCAGGATATCCAGATGATACTTGTTTCACACCAGTTCCACACCAATGATCATACGTTGCTTTAACTAAAGTTTTGTCTTTACATTCTTTTAACTTTACAACAATACACACTGATTCCATTTGACTTGTAAAACATCTTGCATTTTACTTCTCTTTACTGGTAAGGACATGGTTTTATCCCTTTAGCAATACGTTTCGCTTCATATCCATTTCTACATGAAACAATGGCTGAAGCAATATCTTGACGGTGATGAAAAACTGCTTTCTCATATTGATACAACGCTTCACTTGTCCATGTCCATACTTTTCAAGTCGTGTTGGAAACATATTTGAAAGAATGTCCTTGTGACCGCTGAATAGCACAAGATTCTCCATGTTGACTTTGTTTCTTTTCTTTATTCTGACATGTCGGTTTCTTCCTGTAATAAAATATCTTCTAATATATTTGCTGCCTCTTTTATCATGTTCTTTCTTTGTTTACATTGAAACCACTCACATAAAACTAAATTTGCTAGTAAGAAAAACATTGTTATGTTATCAATTCACTATGTTGTTACAAAGATGTTAAAAGGTTGTTGTTAAAGTTAAAGTTACCTGATAAAGCTGCTCGGTTTCCTCTTCTTCTTCTTGTAGTTCACAACAATCTCTCAAATGATCAACTACGGTGAAATATACTTCCACATCAGTACGAGCAGAATAAAGCGCAGAATCAAAGTCAAAGTCAGGATCTTCTTCTATTCCAATTTTATGACATTCTCCAAGAAATCTTGAATGCAGTTCAATCACATCAAGACTATGATGTACAACATCCCAAAAAGCGTCCAAATGATAAAGTTGATAGTCTGGAGTGCCACAGCTAGCAAGTTGAGCAATCATCAAGTCAATATAAGCATTTTTAAAACATGCGTCCATCTTGTTTCAGTGTCTTGTGGGCTTTTACTTTACTTCACTGACTTTAAGTACTCCACACTTGCCGCAGAAGTTGTTTGGTTCACACAACTTGCAATTGTACTTGTGGCAGTGGCAATGATAATCCTCCACATATCCACAAGCACCACAATAGTCGCAGGTAAGTCCAAGTTGATTTTGTACGTTCATATTCTCCAACTGAACTTCAGCCAGCCTTTTCTTGGATAGTTTTGACACCTTCATCCGACCATCCTTTTGCAGCTTGATGATAGATTTGTTGTTATGACATTCCTCACATGGTGATAGGGCTGAGTTGATATTGTCCATCTCCTGAAGTAGTGTCTCCCATTCACCATCATTCATGTTGATGTAATGCGTGTATTCTTTCCCTTCAAACCGTGACGTGCGCACAAAACTGACATAACGCATATCCAAGTATGAAATGACTTCAAGCCACTTCGTTTGCGTTAAGTATAGTTTGAAGCCAATGTCGCGTAAATTTTTCAAGCTCTGGCATACAATCTTCCGCAAGGATGGTGAATAAGCACACCATCTCTCTCCACGTGTGATGCGTAGAAATGGCCCATATTCTCCATGCTCCACAGTAATGGTTAAGTTGGCACTAATTTTAAAGCTGTTTGTCTTGTTCTCCATGGCTGCACAATGTACTGATGACTTCACGTCCACTCCCTCCAACTGTCTGCTGAGAAATGACGACTTCACTCCCTTTTATACCCTACAATCTGCTGAGTCAGTCCACTCCCTCCAACTGTCTGGTGAGAAATGACTTCACTCTGCTGAGTTCACTCCTTTTTATACCCAACTATCTGCTGAGTCAGCTCCCTTTTCAAAGAACTTGCAAACTTTTGAATTCACTTCAACTCGTCCATGGTTGAACGGAACAAGGTCTGATACATTATTTGGAACATCATCATCATAATGTAGAATAATTCTAGTAGCTACAACTAACATGAGGTCAGTTGCCCAAATTGTATTCGTGCTGATAAATGCTGAATCAATGTCGTAAGTTGATAGTAAATGCAGTTCTTCACATTCACGTAGAATCGTGTGGATGAAACGATCTCTTGGAATAGCCTTTCCAACAGCTTCCCAATGCAGATGCAAATTCTTTACTTGTAACATCCAATCCGATTCAAAAGCAGGAGTCTTTGAAAACACATAGTCAATATAGTTCACTTTGAAGACGTCATCCATAGTCATACATCTGTCAAGAAGTAATGCCGACATTGTGAAGTATTCTCTCGTTACACATGTATTTATACCACTTGTTGACAGAATGTATTACTAGTTGACTAGTTGACATGTTTCACTCATGCTTTTATACTAATTCCATGTAATCAAAATATGGTGTGTAACTTGTTCAAAAATTGTTAAAATTGCTGACTCAGCAGAATGTATCACTGCTTGATATGAATGTCTCACTTACAGTTGTGGACTTGTACTGCTACACTGCTGCACGGTAGAGACATCTAGCGGTGAAATGGTATTCATACGCGAAATAACACAGGAAATAACTGAATCAAATGGTGAAATTTTTATGTAAATCGGTCAACTATAACGAAAGTTACCACAATTTTAAGTTAAAATGGTAACATGTCAAATTATGCATACAGCCACCAGTATGTCCTAGGGAGGGGGGGGGGGGGGGGGCTCGGTACATAGTATGTCCTGGGGGGGGTCCGTACATAGTATGTCCTAGGGGGGGGGGTCGGTACATAGTATGTCCTAGGGGGAGGGGGGGGGGTCGGTACATAGTATGTCCTCACTTTCTAGGGCTAGGCTGGGCTTCCAAGCACTTCGTTGCCATCACAACAACACGTTGCCATGACTACGCCTATGACGTCACTTCCGGTCCAGACATGATGACGTCACTTCCAGACATGATGACGTCACTTCCAGACAGTATGACGACTCAAAGTGCGGTGAAACCGGCCTTTTCATACTATTGTTAATTACCAAAAAGTTGTCAATCAATAAACCGAGAAAATTTGCGGACAGGGAAAAGTAACGCAACTGTGAGCGTAAGATTTCCGTGTGCTAAGAAATGGCATTTTCTTCGAAGTGCAAAACTTTATTACGACAGGGAAAACTTACCAGACAGTAGAAAAGGCCGTTCCTACGCAGAAACAGGCTGTTTCTACGCGCAAGGAAAACCTCTGCAACAGGGAGTACTTCGGCTGGAAAGTGACAGGGATGTGCCGCCCTGGCATAACAAATTCGAAAAGATTGATGCCGAACAATTCTCAATTCCGAAATTATTGGGCAGGCGTGCGTTTTTTTTCAGCCACCCCATGCTTCAACCCCCAACTAAAAATATCGTCATAGCAACGCATATTTGCATTTATAGAAGTGAAAACACATGTCATTATAAACTATATATAGAAGGATAGTCCAACGAAACGTCACAACCCGAAGTGGATGAAAACCGCGACAAAGTCAGAAAAAACGTTCCGAAGCCGGGCTTTTGGGGCATAGACGTCTATTTTGTAAACACTTAAAAGTTTTTCACAAATAGAATTTGTTCTGCCAGAGAGCCTTTACACATCTAAACATATCAATGGGGTTTGTGTAAATTGCGAAATTACCTTTAAGGGCTCTTAGTACAAAAAAAGTTTCTTTACCCTACGAAATGACATGCGTGACTAACCTAAATTCTTGGCAAAGACCGTGGGAACGTGGCCCAGCAAATATGTACTATTTTCTGAAGTTCAAGTGCCGCAGGTAATCTGGTGACCTTGCCTGCATACATCATTTACATGCATAAAAGTGTCGTGTTGTATTTTGTGTAAGACTTCACCAAATGTCTCGCCATTAACGGTTTGGAAAGTGGAGTGTGGCAATCCAAAGGGACACACGTGTTCACTATCAATATCACAGATTACTAGGGTCTTCGTCGGTCGATTTTGCCACGACACTTCCATGGGACAATGCGCGGTTCAGGTATTCCACAACTGGAAAGCAGCAAGAATGTTAGTAGACATTAAACCCAGCGTAACAGTGAAAAAAAAAGAAAACCGATCAATTTTTGACAATCGCGATTTGGTAGAGGGCCTCACTGCTAACAATCAAAAGACGATCAAAAGTAGAACCAGAACTGTGGTATGACCAGCATTGTGTGTGTTTCTCTTAAAGCTTATTTGGCCAGTTTTTGCTGAAACGATAACAAAAAGACCACAACTCCGCTGAAGATCTACTTGAGACTAAGAAAGGGGGGAGGAAGGAAAGAAAGAAAGAAGAAAAGAAAAGAGTGCTGATGTTTTCCAATAATTTTGTTCAAGCAGGTTTGCTATGCGCCCATATATATATATATATATATATATATATATATATATATATATATATATATATATATATATATATATATATATATATATATATATATATATATATATATATATATATATATATATATATATATATATATTATGGGTGGCGGATACTCGGATACTCCACAAGTGATGAGTATAGCCCACCGACGAAAGTCGGCTTATCTAAAAATTGCAACAAAACTAAAACTGAAAAATCATTGAAGTTGGATTTTCTGCTGAGTTGCACAAATCTCACGTATGGTTTAGCGCTGCTTTTTTCCTCACTAGATGCTAAAATATCACGGAGTGTCAAATCAAAGACTGTGGGCGACAAGGAGTGTTAACAGACCTCTTTTTTACTGTTTTCAGTGGTGGACAGAGTGGACGGGCGGGGTGATCTACGCTCTTATACAGAACATTTTTGTACAGTACGCGCAGCGTTTTCGGTTTGATCAAACGTCTTGCAAGAGACAGCCTTTCCAGTGTGTCGTTGAGCATGTGGACATGAACATCAAACATTGGAATGCGTAACAGTGGAAGAAATTTAATCGCTTTGATCTTCTAGGCTGTGAAATAACATCCTGCAATATAAATAAGGGATCGCCGATAAGATGTATACACATGGGGTGGTGGTGTCCTCAAATGTGCTGAAAGAACGTTAACTCCGCGTCTTAATCCGGTGGGGCGGGGGGGGGGGGGTGCATTCGGATAGCAACAGCTAGATTAACGCGTGTCTATGACTTTTTAAAACGACCCCTAAACGCGAAGTGCTAAGTTTTAAATAACAATTATGGGAAAACCCCTACTCATAGGAGATTGTTGAATGATAATTACCCCCTTCTAAACGGAATTGGCATTCCGCATGGACTGCGTCAGCCCTCAGAATTACCCCCCCCCCCCCCGTTCCTCCATGTTCCCCCTACCCCTTGTTGTCCAACAGCCAACTTCTATGACGGTTCAGTCTAATGTGTATAATACCTTTTCACTCCGCAAAACATCTGGGAATTCCACGAAAAGCGTGCTCATCCATCCGCTCTGTATGTATGCATACAGATAGATCTCCTCAGAGGTCAGCTGGTTTATAACAACGCCACCACTGGGTGTCGTCATGGCTCTGCTTGATCAATTATTTTGAACATCACTGTGTTTGTTTTAGCATCGTTTCTGTAATGAATGCGCGCAGCTGCAACTATGTTTAAAGCGCTTATGGGCAGATTTCACAAATTATACGTGCAGTGCCTAATCCATACAAAACTGTTTCAAACCCCCTTTAAATTGTAGACTCAAAAAAAAAAAAAAAAGAGATTGAGTCTGATCATAGCAAGTAGATTTCTTTTGCATATGATATACTGGGCCAGTATTTAGAGAATGTTGTGAATACGTTGTGAATGGGTCTGCTGAAGAAGAAGACCTGAACTTCACACAATTTAGAAGACAATGGCAGCTGGTCATTTACCAAGAACTTCCCAGCTTGCCTTTTCATCTACAGTCCAGTGCTCTTATTTTGCATAAGAAATTACCTCATATATTGGTGATATTGCAAAACTTAAAAAGTTCTATTTCGCACGTGAAATGGCGATAATACAGTCCAACTAGAAAGGCGTCAGTTTAAGACATAACTTGTCTCTATGTCGAAGCTGGGACTTTTTTTATTGCCAAGTCTATACAAATTATTTGCCCGAAGTTGAATGGGCGTCTCAAAAATAAAGGTATACAAACGCCGAAAGCCAAGAACCCAGAAAGAAGTTCTCGTTAGGTGACAGCGTCTCTGCTTTCCTCGGGTGTTTTAGCGCCACGATAACGGCAGCAGAGGCTGCTGTCAGCGAGGAGCTTCAATACCACCTGGTGGCCTGACTCGGTAACGGCGGGCGGAATGATACTGCTTCGTGTGATGACGAGATGGCCTGAGGAGAGGGCGAATGAATTCTATAATGCGCTTTCACAACGTCTTTTTGCCAATACTGGACACGTAAAATTTAGATGGTTTAGAAGAGAAAATGGATGTTTCTTCCCTTTTACCCCTTTCTTAGTTTTTATTCCCTTTAACTTATTTGTGTTTCAGCATGTAAGGGGAATATTTTTGAATATACGACCAAAGCAGCAGAGTGTTTTCTTGCTTAAAAAGTAACAAACACATAAATAAGCATTCAAGCAACAAAAAAAAAAAAAACAAACAAAAAAAACAAACAAACAAACAAAAAAATCAGCATAATAGGGTGGCTTGTTCTCTTTGATTTCCCCATATGTTTTTTATAGTCTTTTGCGAAAACAAATATAATAAAAAAAATATACAATAAAAATTTAGTTGTTTTGGAATCAAAAAAGATAAATAAGATTTGATTGATTTTTGGCATTGAAAAGCCTTCAGACACCTTGTCAAAGCAGCGAACTGCACGTCCACTGGATTGCGGCTGGCGTGTGTGTGTGATTTTCCCACGCTCTTTGTATCGGCAGGCTGTCAGAAAGCCAAGGCACGCGACCACAATATAATGCATGTGTAGATTTTTTATGTGCGAGTGGCATTCAGTGCGATACAATGCCAGCTAGTCAACAAACACATGACGGTCGTAAAGATTAATGTGTGTGTCTCACAAAAGCAGCACAGAAGGTTTAATCTTTTATTTGCTGACGTGAGATCTTTGTATATTCAACCTTTCAGCTGCAATTAAATTGAAAAGAACGACAAAAGCGATTTGGTGTTTTACGAGGAGGCATTTCCAATTGTTGGAATATAAAAAGGCCCCGGGGATGGGGTGGGTGTTAAATCTGAAAACAAAATTAGTTGCGGAAGTTTGGGACGTGCATTGTATAATTTTAAGATGTAAAAGCAAAGATTTAAAAACTTTAAAAAATTCTGTATGTCGTTTCCAAAATGAGTAAACTTCCAGGGAGAGAGAGAGAGAGAGAGAGAGAGAGAGAGAGAGAGAGAGAGAGAGAGAGGAGAGAGGGAGAGAGAGAGAGAGAGAGAGAGAGAGAGAGAGAGAGAGAGAGAGAGAGAGAGAGAGAGAACACTAGATTTGAAAATGTGTATCCACGTCTATGTACGTGTTTAGCAATGTGGAATGTGGTCACTTTAAGCCTGACTATTATATACTCTATGTCTTTTATATCCGGGTTTGGAAAGCATTCCCTGTTGACGTTTTACGGAAACTCTTTTATCCGGGTCACGACAGACATGTTTTAGTCTTCGTGGTCGCTAGATGCAGATTTTCCTGCAGTATCTTTTCCGGTCGAGGAAATGAGAACTACAAACAATTTTTGTGTATGTCTTTTCTAATCCGGGTAATTTGGGTAAATTTTCAGGACTTCATGAGCCAAAATTTCCAGGACTCATATGTTGGTTTATATATCTATGACTTTCTGATGAAAGTGGCAAGCGACCTTTTGTACGCAGTTAGATAACGTAATATTTATTTATCATTTCTTTATAAGGAAACGCATTGTCACTCGGTGTCTGTCATACTTTTATATAATTACATTTTCAATTTCCAGGACTCCGGGAACCATGTAACAGAAGTTTTACTGTAAGTTTTTTCTCCTGACGCCAGGCAGGTTTTACTGTTCTGAACGCAACCGTAAGACTTTTACCCATTTTACAGTGTGGGTCGGTACCCGAAGTGTACTTTCACGTATGTTATATATCTTGTTATCGCAGTTGACCCTGTATTTCAAAATAAAGACCATGAACATATTAAGCTACAGGGAAACGCTTAATCAGCGAATACTCCCGGACGATACATTCTGGAGCTTGATCGCTTAAACAGTTCAGTTCTAGTCTCTTATCCGGTCGAGGAGGTGGGAACTACGCAAAAGTTAACTGTACGTTTTTATCCGGGGCTTAGAGGTGGTCGCTACAAAAAGGATTTACCGTAGTTTTTTTATCTGGGTCTGGAAGGCAGTCGCTACATAGTCAATAATCTGTTTCATTCCATAGTCAATAATCTGTTTCATTCCTCTGTTTCATCCTCAATAATCTGTTTCATCCCCCCCCCCCCACCCCCCTCCAAATTTGGTACGGGTCTGAACGCAACCGTAAAACTTTTACCGATTTTGCAGTGTGGGTCGGTACCCGAAGTGTACTTACATGTATGTTATATATCTTGTTATCGCAGTTGACCCTGTATTTGAAAATAAAGACCATGAACATATTAAGCTACAGGGAAACGCTTTATCAGTGAATACTCCCGGACGATACATTTACATATTATTTGCAATATCATTCACATTACCTTGTTACATGAGCATTCTTATGAACCAACGTTATCGTATCTCAGTTTGGTGGAAATATTTACGTTTATTCGTAAAACAAAACTCGAAAACAACCTTAATAATGAAAAAAATATATTGATAGTTTTTAGAAATGCCCCAAAGACTCTACAGGGTTTTAAACAAGAGGCCTTAAGTGTTATGTAACTGCAACAGCGCACTGTAAGCTTTCGCTTTGTGCTGAGTGTTCACTATGCCGGCAGTAAAGGCAGCGAAAATACCCTGTCTTTGCGTATTGATTTGACCTTGAAAACAAACATAATAATGAAAAAAATATTGATAGAACTCGTTTAGATCAGGTTCTATGTAATTCCTAAGTTTGGTGTCAATCGGACCAGCAGTTTCTGATGAGTTGTGATAACAAAATGACGGGCAAAATCACGGGCGACTGTAAAGAAAAAAACGATGAAAATCTCACGGGTGCCCTAATACCAAAACATTAGTCACGTTAATAATTGTTTGTGTCATGTAAATGGTAGATATTAAGTTACATTTGGGTATTTTAACAATAAAAAACAAACAGTACATTATAATCCACGAATGTACTGGGTCACAAAAAATGAACCGTCATTGACATTGGCGGGCATCGACAAGGAAATTATTCCAACTTGTAAACTTCATTTGCAGCTTGGAATAAGTTTGTAGATATTCTGCCCTTTTTCTCTTTTTGTCCGTTTGATGAGTTCCAGAAAACTCCCCCTACACTATTTGACGGAGGAAGACGAAATTTCGCACACGTGTAGAGCATAACAAGGCCTCGGTGAATCCGTAATTATTTACCTCAACCATCATCAAGGTCAAGATCAAATTGACGTCCAAGTTATTTTTCTACAAAATGGTTTCCAGAAAACTGGTACACATTTGGTACACTTATAGACAATCACAAGGTCTAGGGTGAAACCGCAAATATACTTGACCTTGATCTCAAAGGTTCATTAAAAAGTGGCGTCAAAATATTTTTCAAAACGCCTATTTAACACGAAAAGTAGCTAGAAAAGCGCCCAAATCCTAGTTTGAATACATGAACATATTCAGGAGGGCTAGTCCCGAATCCTGAATCTGGACCTTGGGGGTCAAAAAGGTCACATCACCTCTTGTAGAGTTAACCGCAAAACAATTTCTATATAAAATGATTAGAGATGGGAGTAGATATAAGGCAACGTTTCTAGGCGCTGAGCCCCCCCCCCCCCCCCCACGGGCAATAAATTGTGATTATGGTATAGTTTTACATGTCAGAAAATTCTGAACATCATTTCATTTTCAGACCCCGGAAAATTGAGATTTTGGCACAGTTTTACGTTTCAGACCATTCTGAACAAGTTTTATTTTTAACCCTTGAACACCCCCCCCCCCCAACTAAGGCGGGAAATTGTTGTTTTTTGCATAGTTTTACGTTTCAGACAAGTCTGAACATTTTTCATTTTTTACCCTTGGATCCTCCCCCACCAAGGCGGGAAATTGAAATATTTTGGTATAGTTTTACGTTTAGAACAATTCTGAACATTTTTCATTTTTGGACCCCCGCCCCCATCCCCCTGCGGCTCTATGGTATATCAGGCAGACATACTAACTTTAACAGTCCATACCTTCAAAAATACTAACCGATTGCAATCATTTTTTTACCAAAGTGCTCCGCAGGATTTCTTCTTTAGTGAAGAGTGCACTGCATGTTGCAATTTACATGTTAAGAACGTTGAAACTGCATTTATCGTGTTCGGCAAGCAATTAAGACTTTGTTTTGAAGTAAATAACCAATTCACGAGAAAGAGAATTGACATTATTCTATCTCCTAAAGATCAAGCTGTGGTGAAGGATCATTTTAAATCTTTATCAATACCAGGGTTTCATCTACAAGTGTCAAAATATCTTAGTATAAAAGATATTGAACCTGATGGTGAACGTTGTATACAGTTTCAGCAGTATGAAAAACTTACTGAAAGCTACAACTTCATCACGATCGGGGTAGGACATTGTAGTACGATCATTTGATGATTTCTATAAGAATTTTATGTAAAGAAGAAGAAACTGAAAGTATATTAACAGTTTTATTTCAATGGTAAGGTATAAAACCCTTAAAAATGTATAAAAACCTAGTCATTGAAATGTTGAAGACATAGTGACAATGTGTTTTTTAGCAAATTTAATCTTATATGATTTGTTTCAAAGGAAGAAAATAATAGAAGAGGTGATAGACATTTTAATAGAGGCTGTATATGAACACGCTTTGAAAAATTTAAGTGCTACCGTTATCATATTGCAGGAAGAAGAAAAGTGAAACATGTCGACATCTCAGCTCCTCTTTCAAAGACGCATAGAGGCATTTAATGATATTTTCAAAGTGAACCATGTTCACTTGTTGTTTTCAAAAAAGATCATTTATTTTGAATCTGACTGGATACTGGACGCGAAGAATATGAATAAACACTAGGAAGCTGTTGGAAGGACAATTCAAAGAAATCGTTCAATTCAATCTTTTCTGAGTGAATGTGAAGAACTCAATTTGCCAGTGAATTACCGATGACATTGATTCAGGATTTATCAACGCCAATGAAGATAATGTTTCGCAGTCAACCGATATATTAGAGCACGCCACGTCCAATAATGGACGAGTTAAAGTGAAAATAGACATTTACAAAATGTTTGAAGAACATTAAAGTTTATATGTATGAATTGTAGTGCATAGCATAATCTTTTAACTGGTTTTTCTCTGAATGGTTAACACATTAGTTATGTTATTCGTATTTGCATTTGAATATTCGTATTTGCATTTGAATAAAAGTTTTGTTCTGTGAATGATTGGTTTCATTTCAAGTTGATATAACAACGTGGAAAGACTACTTAACCAATTCTTACTTTAAACCTGGAATCCCTGGGGCATTTGCAGGACCTAATAAGTTATACAAACTAATGAAACAAAACAAGTATCCTGTAACATATATTCCAAAGTGAAAAATTAGTTGCAATACCAAGGTGCCTTTAGTTTACTTCAACTAGTGAAACATAGATTTAAACGACAATGTATCATTACCCGTGGTATTGATGATATGTGGGATGTGGGCTTGGCAGATGTGATCAACTTAATGAAGGCAATCACTTTTTACTAATTGTCATTGATGTCTTTTCCAAACACTTGTGGGTACAACCTATTCCAAATAAAAGTCACACTGGTGTCATTCAAGCCTTCCAAAAGATTTTTCTAGAAACAACAAGACCTAGAACATCGAGGTCAGATAATGGAACAGAATTTAAGAACAGATGGGTAAAGCAATTTCTACAGACAGAAGGCATTCATGTATGTGCTACCAAGCAGGGTTCGCGCTGGGTTCTCAGGAAAGTGAGTCAAAAAAGGAAAGTGTGACTCAGTTGGGTCCAGAAAAACTCGGTGGGTTCCGAAAAAGTGAGTCATTTCATAAAAAATGCCCAAAAAGTAGACAAAAACCCCACCATCGCGAACCCTGCTACCAAGCATGAGACGAAAGCCAACTTTGCTGAAAGAGTCATACGTACTCTCAAAGAAATGATAAATCGCTATTTATTTATTTTCTACGTATCGGTATGCATATATCTTGCAAGACTAAGTCTACAATTATAATCATAGACCTCATGAATCGTTTGCAATTTTGATAAATGACGTTATTATAAAAACTTTTAGTTATACTGAACATATTATGCTGAAAGAATGGTTGAAATCGATTCAGTAGCTGTGAAGTTGGTATATCTGTCTTATATACTTTAGAGGCGCATGAGGGTGCAAAAATGAAAAATGTTCAGAATTGTCTGAGACGTAAAACTATATCAAAATCTCAGTTTCCCACCTTGGAGGGGATCCAGGGATAAAAAAAGAAAACGTTCAGAATTGTCTGAAACATGAAACTACGCAAAAATCTCAATTTTCCGCCTTCGGGTGGTGGGCCCAAGGGTAAAGAAAATGTTCAGAATTTTCTGAAACGTACAAATATGCAAACATCTCAATTTCCCACTTTATGGGGGGTCCAAGGGTCAAAAAGGAAAAATATTCAAAATTGTCTGCAACGTACAACGTTCGGGGGGGGGGGGAGGGGGTCCGAGGATCAGAACTGTCCGAAACTTAAAACTATGCAAAAATCTCAATTTCCGCCTTAGGAGGGGGAGTCCAATGATCAAGAATTGAAACTTGTTCAAAATGGTCTGAAACGTAAAAAACTATGCAACAATTTCCATTTCCCGCCTTACAGGGGGCACCATCCAGAAGTCTCATGACATTTCTAGATAACACAGGTTCACTCACGGAAAAACGTTGTTCAACTGAAGATGTACTATCGTGGGAATGTCGACAACATGAATCATGCGGACGTGAGATGACTGACAGTGCTGACAAGGCCGAAATAAGCGCACCGGACCAACTTTCCGTTATCACTGCACATACGGCTCACAGTGATGAGTGCCAGAATTAACACAGTTCTCATAGATCGGTCGGTCACCAGTTGGGATCTGAAAATGAAAGATGATCAGAATTCTATGACACGTAAAACTATACCATAATCCCATTTTATCGCCCGGGGGGTTAGCGTCCAGAAATCACGTCTCATATCTACTGATGGGGTGATCGAGAAGGATAAAGTTACCCACCCAGATAGCAATGGTATGTAGGGCCAACATTGGCTACGGTTGGCAACAGGTTGGCAGGGTTGGCATTTGGCGAAACAGTGTTGGCCCGACAGTGAACGGGTTTTAAGTAGCCAACATAATTTAAACTTGCTCGGTTCAACGATGGCCCAACTTTTTACCAACCTTTAATTTTAGTGTTGGTGAAAGGTTGGCGGTGTTAGTTGGCTTTGTGTTGGGCCATTGTTTGAAATTTACAGGTATTAAGTTCTTAAACCGGGTTTCAGTCTCGGCAGCCATACTGGGAGAAAAAGCGCCTTATTTTGATCAAGAATTAAAAACTGAAACGCAATTAAGTCAGAAGAAATGGCTACTTCGGAACCAGAAAGGTAATTTACATGTAATGTGTTTGAATAAATGGTGAATGTTTAAGTTGATGTTTTTGTCAAGTAAACAAATACAGTCCACAAAAGTGAGCGATAATGTATGATATAGAACGCCTGGGAAATGTGGGTATTTTCTAGGATAAGTAAAAATATATACAATGTAGTGAGACATCATTCAGTGTGTTTTACTGTTTAATAATTATGGTGTCATTGTTTTGTTTGTTGTGGTTGTTGTTATTGTTGTAATAAAAAGACGAATTTAAAACATGATACTACAGATTGCAATAGGGGGTTCAATTTGTCTCTTGTCCGTCCGTCTGTCCGTACGTCGCTTTTTAAACTTTTTTCTTGTCAAGGCAATATCTCAAAAACTATCACTCGGATCTTCACCAAACCTTCCAGAAAGGAAGTATATATAGTACAAATGTGCAATAGGGGGTTCAATTTGTCTCTTGTCCATCCCTCTGTCTGTCCGTCGCACTTAAACTTTTTTCTTGTCCGGGCGATATCTCAAAAATTATTTATTGGATCTTCACCAAACGTTACAGGAAGAAAGTATATATAGTGCAGAGGTGCAACAGGGGTTCAATTTGTTTCACGTCCGTCCGTCTGTCCGTCCGTCCTACTTTAAACTTTTTTCTTGTCCGGGCGATATCTCAAAAACTATTAATCGGATCTTCACAAACCTTCCAGAAAGAAAGTATATATAATACAGACATGCAATAGGGGTTCAATTTGTCTCTTGTCAGTCCGTCTGTCCGTACGTCGCATTTTAAACTTTTTTCTTGTCCGGGCGATATCTTAAAAACTGTTTATTGGACCTTCACCAAACCTTACAGGAAGGAAGTATGCATAGTATTGATATAAAGGATCTTTTTAGGTAATAACGAAAACAATGATTTATTTACATATGCTAAGCGTACTGTAATAATTTGATACATACACTACAAAACACTTTAAGGAAATATTTTGTTGATTATGTAAGTGTCGATTTACTTGTATGAGTGTTCACACAGCAAATTTCCTGATAAATATGCATCAAAAATAAAAGAAAACCTACGAAATATTTATAGTTTTGTCCATTTTTGCGATTTTCAATTGCTGTCCGAAAAACGCACGGATCTACAACTGCAATAGAGGCAGAAGTGGAAAAGGTCATGAAGGACTGGCTCCGCTTTGCTGCCGACAGAGACGGGGGTCGGCGACGAAGGGCCCATAAGGCAGCAGCAACCAGCGGGCTAAATGCTGAATAAACACAAAAATCTTTGGACTTTATAAGGCTATATAAAACTTTCTGACATTACGCAAATGTTGCAAAAAATATTAAAATGTTACTATGTGTGCTCTGAAATTGTCTTTTTACTGAATTCATCATACTGCGAAAGTATAGAAAACCTCGGATGATCATTGAAGCAGCTAGCGGCCAAAGGTTAGATTTGTCTTTGACCATAGCAGTGTACAATATTTTTTACAACGCTGCAAAAATGTGAGCCGATTTGTAGAAATGTTATTGGCTGGACGTGAAAGACTTAAAACTCCATCGTAATATGACAGTTATCTCAATATATTGGCCCAACCGTTGGGAAGCTGTTGGCCCATCGAAAAAATGTATAAATGATATTTTTAGTAAGGGCCCATCGTTGCCATTACTAAAAATATAAAAATATCACATATATATATATATATATATATATATATATATATATATATATATATATATATATATATATATATATTGGTCAATGGACCAACGACCTCCCAAAAGTTGGGCCAATATTGTGTCCTAAATGTTGGCCCAACAACGTTTCTGCAAATCGGCCTAACTTCTTGCCAACATGTTGGGGAAAGAATGGGCCTTCGTGGTGTGAAAAATTCTTTTACAAAGGGCCAACAATTTCCCAACGGTTGGGCCAACATTGAAATAACAATCATGACAACGATGGGCCTATGTAGTTCTTAACCGTTGGGCCAACAGCGTTTTTGCAAATCGGCCCAACTTTTTGCCAACACGTTTGGGTAAGGTTGGCCCAACCGTTCGGAAACTGTTGGCCCATCGAAAAATTTTTTTTTCATATCACGTTGGCCCAACCCTGCACCAACATGTTGGCAAAAAGGTGGGCCGATTTGCAAAAACGCTGTTGGCCCGGCGGTGCTAACCAACCGAGGCCCAACAAAATTCTGTTGGCAACTTAAACATAGGCAAAACGTTGGCCGTATGTCCTTTTGCTATCTGGGCAGATACCACTTCTTTGTTCTTGTTTTTGGCCAACAGCTGGGAAATTAGCACAAAATTGCTCTATTTCTAACAGTTTTCGAGATAATGGTCAAGTTCCGTTTGTTTATCTTGACCGTGACCGAGAAGGTCAAGGTGACCGAGATATCTGTTATGTAACATTGTTTAGGTCCAAAGGGGCGAAAATGAGCTCATCTTGACCTTTGAGGTCGAAGTAAAAAATAGATTTGCGGTTTCACATTATGATTATCTAAGTGTAAGTGCAACAAATATGAGCCTTCGCTGACTCAAGCCTGGGAGGATTTTTTTTTGGAAACCATTTTGTAGGAAAAATAACTTTGACCTGAATTTGACCTTCGCCTTGACCGTCGAGGTAAAAAAATGTTACGGATTTACCGAGACCTCGTAATCTTCTACACGTGAGCCAAATTTCGCCTTGTTCTGTTAAAGGGTGTAGGAGCAGTTTTCTGGGCATTATCCAACGATCTAAAAAGAGAAGAAACAAGTGGGTCAGTGAAATTGACTATGTCCCCCGCCAGCGTGCAATCCCAGTATTTGATTTTGTTAGGTTGGACTACAACCCTTAAGAAATTCGTATCATATTCGTGAATTTTAAAATTCCAGCTGGGCCAATGTCCTTGGGCAGACATGGCTCATTTGCAATACCAATTTTTGCTACCACCCATACTACCTATGTGTGTATCAATTTGCCGATTGATAAAAAAATGTAGGCTTGAGTGTGTTAACAACTCATTCCAGTATGTAAGGATTGTGAAAATTTCTGAAGTTCAGCTGGGCCAATGTCCTTGGGCCGATAGGGCTCATTTACAAAACCGACCTTTGTTGGTTCCAATACTTCCTATATGTAAAATATTTCAACAATCGATGCAGAAATGTAGGGTTGAGTATGTTAACAAACTCATTCCAGTATGTAAGGGTTGTGAAAATTTCTGAAGTTCAGCTGGGCCAATGTCCTTGGGCCGACAGGGCTCTTTAACAATACCGAGCTTTGTTGGTTCCAATACTTCCTATATGTAAAAGATTTCAACAATCGATCCAGAAATGTAGGCTTGAATGTGTTAACAACTCATTCAACTGAGTAAGGATTGGGAAGATTTGTGAAGTTCAGCTGGGCCAATGTCCTTGGGCCGTTCATTTAAAATACCGATCCTTGTTCGTTCCAGTACTACCCATATATGCAATATCTTAACAATCGGTCGAAAAACAAAAAAGGTGTCGACAGACGGACGGACAGACCCAAAAACTAGAGTCCCCCGGCGGGGGACTAAAACAGTGAAAGGGGCAGAAATTTCCAGAAAAACTACAGACTTATTCTCAGTTGCAAACGAAGTTAGCTAGTGGGTATTATCAAAACTTTGAATGGTCTTTTAAGTGGCCCAAATATCACACTTTTCAGTTCTGGCCAAAATGGCTCTGACACAATGTGTGGGATACTGGCAAGAAGATGTTACTTTTAAACCCAAAGACTGAGAAATGTTAATGTTCATTGGATTTCTCTCTTTTATACAGCAATAAATGTTGCCCTAAGATTTGCGTTCTCTGTTGAGATTTACAAGTTCACGTAAAAATATCAAGATTTTTCAGTTAATCAGAGTAATGTAATTCTAGGGGGTAAAACTTTTTTTTTTGACGATGCAGGGAGCATTAGATTCAATGCGCGTACCATTTTCTAGTCCGGAGAACAGCAAAATTTGTTATAAAAACCTCGACATTTGACATGCGTTACCAAGCAACTTAACGGCTGTCTTTGTTATCAACCGAGTTCGAAAAGGGAGCAAATTGCTCGTTTATAAGGGCTGTAAGTACATCAGAAATTGGAGTGCAAAATCGGAGGCCAATTGGGCGGTAGGTCACCGGGGGAGGGGCAGTCTGATGCGGGGCAGGGTGTTCCGCGGTGGGATATTGAGTCAATTTATAATGGATCGTTAGAGAAAGAATCCGCGACGTTTCGTCTAGCGACGTTACACCTAGCGACGTTTCGTCTAAATATGCAAGGTGCGACGTTTCGTCTAAATTTCGAAAAAATGTAAACCCTTATATTTTGTACTTTTTTGTGCTTAATGCAAGCATCTGGCATTTCATGGCAAAGAATTAAAGGATTTATTTTGAGGTAAAACGTCAAACCATTACTATACAGGGCATGGCAGAGAAGGGATTTCTTTGACACGAATCGACGGGAACAGGACCCCCAAGTCCCCCACAGTCAATTCCTCCGGCCGACCAATTCCTCCCGTAGGGCAATTTCCCCCGAGGACTACTGCCCCCCCCCCCCCAATTCGTTTTTATTTTTCTTCTTTGTACTCTCTCTCTTTCTCTCTCTCTCTCTCTCTCTCTCTCTCTCTCTCTCTCTCTCTCTCTCTCTCTCTCTCTCTCTCTCTCTCTCTCTCTCTTCGAGGGTTTTTTTTTTCTTTTTTTAAGTTTAACTAAACTTTAATAGCTCCATTCCTAGGCACATTTAATAACATATTTCAAACTCAGTTTTAAAAAAAAGCAAATGGTTAAGTAGACAGTATATTGGAGAAACCTTATCCTGTTAGCTCGCTACTTAATGACTAATTTTGTCATTTGGGGGCCATTTTCCCACGAGTTTCAATGCGCGTACCTTTAAACAACAACCTGTTAGAACGCGTCGCCAGTACTTCAAGCACTTGCTGATATTGTTGTCACGAGCCTCTTTCACCTCTTCAAATCACTCCACTTGACCTGCGGTAAAATAAATCGCAAATTGGGCGGAGTTTTCCCACGATTCGAACACAGCTCTGAGGCACGTGAGTTGTGTTTGCATATGTTATTTACATACCCGATTGACAGCGGCGAACAACAGCCTGCCGCGTGAGTGAATATGCAACTTTTTGTGCACAACAGCGCACACCGAAATCTCTTCACTGATTGGCCAAACTATATTTGGCATGGTGCGTGGGAAATTACGGTTTATGGAATCGATCACTTGCTGTATGTGAAAGACTCTACTGCTATAAAACTGGAAGCAAGTGAGGACTCTGTTTACTTTTTAAAGGTTAATTGAAATATTCAGCACGTCAACGGCTTAAGATTTATAATAAAATTCAAGTCTGCCAGTGCTTTGACAACGCTTGGCACGTATCGGATAAGTGGCCCGAGCGGTTGTGATATTCAAATTTGCAGTTCGCCGAAATGAGTACAGCTGAAATATTGCAATCGCCACAGAAGCTGACATCGGCTCAGCTGAGGAAGGTGAGGGCTCATTTCGATCGCCAATATATATATATATATATATATATATATATATATATATATATATATATATATATATATATATATATATATATATATATATATATATATAGGTGTATGCATTACCGTATTACCGTATTTTTTTAAAATAAGAAATCTGAAGCAAATAAGAATTCCGTTTCTTTTTTTTTTGGTAGGCTATTTTGGATTGGACTACCGATAATTCAAATGTCACATAAATCAAGTTTTCTTGTACTAAAGGTTGGAATAGTTGAAAAATGTGAATTCTAATGTTTTGGTGAAAGGAAAATAAAAATATGGAAAAGTTAATTTACATAATCACGGGATTGGTCTCTGATGTCTCTGTCCGTCCGTTCGTCTGTAAGTTTTGAATTAATGTCATTTCTCCAACAGATTTTAATTGATCGCACGAAAGTTTTGTGGGTAGATTGACCGCACAGGTTGGTGTGTGTAGGGGAGGGTGGTTGTTGGATGGAGCATGTTATACATGTAATTTATTTTCGCCAGTCTAACGAATCCAATACCTTTTTTGTGAAAAGCTGTTTTCCACTAATTCGTGAAAATTTTGCAACGGCATAGTCCAAATCAGTGGTAGAAATATTTGATAGCTTTCTTTGTAATTTTTTATACAACAGGCATGGTGGCGTGTCGTCTAACAAAGTCTTAAGTGGAATACTATATATGTAGGTCTTGATTGTAGTGGTTTTGTTTTCCTAAGTGTAACATTTCGCTACTTGGTAGCGAAATCGGTCTGGTTATTTTTAATGTTGTAGTTGGGGGAGAACACACCTGTTTGAGGACTGGGTCACGTGACCTTACATAAATAGCGCCCTGTCCAGGACTTTATTTGAAATGTCCGTTTGTTCGTCCAGCTTTAATCTCTGCTCCAAATCATTCACTTTGCCTTAAATAGTTTCGAATTTATCACAGTTTCGAATTTACCCAGGGGTTCCGTTTGGTATCATATATGTTAATGCGTATCAAAAAAATTGCAGTTTCATCGTTTTTGTCAAGTATGTTGACCAAAATACAAAACAAAATCAAGCTTTGTGAAAGAACTTGAAAGGAACATTTCTGTAAAATTCCAACGCAACTGAGCTGGGTTTGTAGGTAGAGTAGCATTTTTGTTTTTCCCTAACATTTGACAGATTTTGACCAATATTTTGGCAAATTGGACCATATCGTCAAAAAGTTCAAGCTGTGCGAAGGACCACCAGGGAATATTCCTGTCAAAATTAAAAACAATCGAACCAGAAGTGTAAGAACAGCAGCGTTTTGAAAAACTAGACCGAATTTCGCTACACGTAGCGAAATAGCACCCACTTGGAAGGGCAAAGACACAACATATTTGGTCAAAGACACATTTTTCAGTGCTTCGACATAATTGTCAGCTTCCGGATTATTATCGTGAACGAGGCCATCGAAGTGAATATAATGTAACCTCATTTGGGCACAAATAAATCAAATTCAGTTTTCAAACGATTTTATAAAACTTACAGTTTTTGACCTTGACCATGACGGAGGAGGTCAAGATCACCGAGGTATCTCTTATATAACGTCTTTTAGGCCCAAAGGGTCTAAAATAAGCACAAAATCGCTCTATCTCTAACCGTTTTCGAGATAATAGTCAACTTCCGGTTTTTGACCTTGACCGTGACCCAGAAGGTCAAGGTCACCGAGGTACCTCTGACGTAACTTTGTTTAGGCCCAAAGCATCGAAAATGAGCTCAAAATCGCTCTATCTCTAACCGTTTTCGAGATAATAGTCAATTTCCGGTTTGTGACCTTGACCGTGACCCAGAAGGTCAAGGTCACCGAGGTACCTGTATTGTAACGTTGTCTAGGCCCAAAGAGTGGAAAATGAGCTCAAAATCGCTCTATCTCTAACCGTTTTCGAGATAATAGTCAACTTCCGGTTTTTGACCTTGGCGGTGACCCAGAAGGTCAAGGTCACCGAGGTACCTCTTATGTAACGTTGTTTAGGCCCAAAGGGTCGAAAATGAGCTCTAACCGTTTTCGAGATGAGTCGGCCTGTCGTTAAGGACGCGTGAAGTCACGTGACCTTTGACCTTGACCCTCAAGGTCAAGGTAAGTAGTGAAAGTTTACCCTTTACTGAGTACGTTTTATGCATTCACACTTGGATTTGAGCACCTTTATGGCTACTTTTCGTGATTAATAGGTGTTTCCAAAAATATTTTGACCTCAATTTGACCTTGACCTCTGAGGTTCAAGGTAAAAAATTTTTACGGATTTGACGACAACTCATTACCCTCTATGTCTCTGCCAAATGCCGTCTTTTTACGACAAACCCTGTAGGAGGAGTTTTCTGGAAACCACTTTGAGGTCAGAAAAACTTTGACCTCAATTTGAACTTGACCTTCAAGGTCAAAAAATTTTGCGGATTTGACGACACCTTGTCACCTTCTATCAATGTGCCAAATTTCATCGTCCTACGTCAAATAGCTTAGGAGGAGTTTTCTGGAAACCTCTGTGACGGAAAAAAAGGACAGAAATTTCGAGAAAAACTACAAACTTATTCCCATTTGCAAACGAAGTTTGCAAGTGGGAATTATTTATACACACATATATATATGTATATAACGGACAAAAGATATCCCACGAGCGATAGGTATAGCCCGCCGACGAAAGTTGACCCTGCTAAAAACGCCTATAATTATATGCTGGAAGTTTTCCGACTATTTAGACGGTCAATGTGAAGAAAAGTTTTGTTTTCCGAATTTGTGATAATCAATTACGATTGTTTTTGCAGAAAAGGAAAATTATTCTGTCATTTCTGTAAAAGCAAATGGGATCGCAGGTCCGACCATGGAATTTGTTTGCAAATATAAGAAACTAAATAGATTTTAACTGAAAGTGTAGGATACATCTCTGGGCACTGATATTTTGTGCACTGGTCGCTTTAGTTTTTTCCATATGGTACCTCGAAATGAAAATTCACGGTCTACAATTGAAACTGTCAGATCCGTTTGCTTTGTTTTGTTGTATATGGCTTCAGAGAGCAGGTTAATTTCATTCACGCTTTCTTGTGATTCCAGATTAAAAAGCCTATAATAGAGAAGAGAAGGAGGGAGCGGATAAACGAGTCTCTTAGCCAGCTCAAGACACTGGTGCTGGAAGCCCTGAATAAAGATGTAAGCGCCACATTCTCGTGACCCGCTGGCACACCCACCCCTCGTAACTCGCCAGTTCTGCATTTGCGAAATAAAACCGTGTGCACAATAATGGATATATTTTAGGCGGGGTCGTCAGCGCTTTATGGATAGCTGATTTACGTGAAGAGAGGAAGGGGGGGGGGGTTAAAACTAATGCAGGAGTGGTCATAAAAATGCCTGGTAGCTTGTACGATCAGTTACAAAAAGAGCTTCACTACCACCGGTGAATGTGTAATTTAATATCTGCTGTGTTTAAAAAGATCCAACACTGCTAAGCTTTATGAGAAAAGTTATATTCACGTCATCAAGACGACAAACGATCAAAAACAAAAAGCTCTAAGGCACCAGCAGACGGCGTATATGACAAGATAGGAGCTCCATTCGTTGCTTACAAAGACTTAAGATTTCGATCACAAAGTAAAGGAGTGGCTGTGATAACTCGTAGGTCGCTTCGAGTGAAACATCATACATACATACATACACACACACATACACACATACGTACGTACATACGGTAACTGGTCAACTGGGCGACAGTCAACTGGGCGACGAAAAAGTCAACTGGGCGACAACTCTGGGGTCAACTGGGCGACAAAAAAGTCCAAATGGGCGACAAAAGAAAGTCAGCTGGGCGACAGTAGAAGTCAACTGGGCGACAGAAAAATAAATTACTTGAAACATTTTAGTACTTAACGAAACAAAGTTTTTCATTTTTTTGGCCTAACAGTATTCGTTTCTGAGTTTTTGTCTCTTTCTTTGTTTGGTAACTCGGCTGGTCATGTCCCTGGACATGCTTGTAATTGCAATGTATGTGAACTCCTTTTAATTGCAATGGCAACATCTACGCCCCGCGAATGTAAATTCATGTTGACTGTTTAAATTCAGGAATTGTGAGAATTCATTGCAATTGCAATTACTTGTAAAAGCTTCATGTGTGGGTATCGTGATTTGAATTGCAATCATGTTTCGAGTCCTGTATTTCAGAGAATTGCAATTATCGAACTGCTGTAGATGTCGGATTTGCAAAAGTAATTGCAATTTTTATGTAAACGCTTAGTCAGTAGGAATTATGATTAGTGATTTTAAGTGTGTAATTGAATTTCAGTTGATTTTAAGTTCTGTGATTAAAATTGAAAATGTTTCAGAGAATGGCAATTAAACATGCATTAAGTTCAATGTTTGAGACAGATTAGAACTCACTTTCATCCCTGTTTGTACACGCTTGAGTCTAGTGAAATAGAGTTTGTTCGTAACACAGACAGAATTTTTTGTAATTCAAATTTCACAATTTCCTGATCTCTAGAAATAACCATTTTGCATGAAGTCCAAAATGTAAAACATAAGATTTTTTCTTGTCGCCCAGTTGACTTCTACTGTTGCCCAGTTGACTTTTTTTGTCGCCCAGTTGACTTTTTTTGTCGCCCAATTGACTCCAGAGTTGTCGCCCAGTTGACTTCGCTGTCGCCCAGTTGACTTGGCGCCCAGTTAACCTGGCGCCCAGTTGACTAGGAACCGTACATACAAACATATATATATATATATATATATATATATATATATATATATATATATATATATATATATATATATATATATATAATATATACATATAATATATACATACATGCATACATACATGCGTGCATACATGCATATATATATACAGCACTAGACATAAAGCTTCATACATACTGCAAGCCTGCTGGCAACAATATATTAGCCGATAGTATAGTTAAAAAAAACATGAAGTCAAGGGCTGCTCACCAATCATTTCATACAGAGCAGAGTAAGAGACGCCTGTTAAACTTCTTTTGCGGCGACGAGGAGGGGCGGGGGAGGGGGTTGGGATGGGAGTTGCTGTGTATGTCATGTCCTCCGGGCGTATGAAAGCATCATGAACAATTCAAACTTTAAATCTTCTGTTCGGAAAGTTTCAAGTTCTCATAAACTGTTAAACTAAGTGCAAAATCCATAGTTATGGGTAAGTTATATTACACTACTTCATCAACTCTTGTCTATTGTTTTGTTTAAAGGAAAATCAATACAATAAAATGGAGAAGGCAGATATACTGGAAATGACAGTGAAACACTTGCGATGTTTGCAACGCCAGGTAGCTCAAATACAGGAAAGTAACGAGGTGACGCGATGCAGTGATACAGCAGCGAAGTACAAGTCTGGTTACCGCGAGTGCGCCGACGAGGTTCGCCGATACCTGCATTCCACCGGCAGCGTATCCCGTCAAGTGAAAAACGAACTTACTGCTCATTTAAATTCTCGTGTGTGTACCCAACAGAATGTGAGCGAAGAGGCTAGGGTGCACCCAAGCAGTTCAGACAGCCTGCCCGATTCGAGTCATCCACCTCTATCCGCAGTCACGCATGTTCTAGAAACCTCGGAACCGTCAAACCTGAGTTCGAAGACAGACGTGATATACCCAGTAAACAGCTCACAAACAATGATTTTTCCAGGACCGGTTTCACCAATTCTAACAGGGCATAGCTTTGTGCCAATTGTGATCTCCCCTGTGACATCCCAGCACACTGTTATCTCCCCTGTGACACCTCAGCAGACTGTCATATCCCCTGTGACATCCCGACAGACTGTTATCTCCCCTGTTTCATCCAAGCAAACTGTTATCTCCCCTGTGACACAGCAGCAGACTGTTGTATCCCCTGTGACATCCCGACAGGCTGTTATCTCCCCTGTTATATCCCCTGTGACATCCCGACATACTGCTAGCTCCCCTGTTTCACCCAAGCAGAGTGTTATCTCCCCTGTGACATCCCAGGAAATTACTGTGTCACAGTTAGTGAAATCGCAGTCATGTAGCCCCATAGCGGCAACTGTGATACCACTGTATTATGCTTCACATAGTCCGACGGTAAAAGACGCGAGTACTGGTTGTGTGTCCTCACAAAGTTCGCTTCCGGTCACCGACGACAGACGTGTCAGATCAGCGTTACAGTTCAAGAATGAAGTCAAAAACCTTTGGACTCAATGTCCGGAATATACCTACGACTCCAGCTTTTCCGTGTCAAAAATTGCCAGTTATAGCCCAGAGAATGTGTGGAGACCATGGTAAACTTTGTCATCAAGTCCCTGATCAGGTTAAGGGAACCTAGAGGAAAGCCTGGCTGTGTATTAACTTGGTTGTGATCAGTGTCCTGCCCAGCACGAGCGGGAACGGTGTGAGGCCCAGCGTCCTGCCCAGCACGAGCGGGGACGGCGTGAGGCCCAGCGTCCTGCCCAGCACGAGCGGGAACGGTGTGAGTCCCAGTGCCCAGCCCAGCACGAGCGGGGACGGCGTGAGGCCCAGCGTCCTGCCCAGCACGAGCGGGAACGGTGTGAGGCCCAGTGCCCAGCACGAGCGGGGACGGCGTGAGGCCCAGCGTCCTGCCCAGCACGAGCGGGGACGGCGTGAGGCCCAGCGTTGGCGAGGAGGCAGAGTGGACAGAACTGAGCACGCTCTGACAAAACACCATACATGCACTGCAAGCTCATTTACCACAAGATGGAAGTAGTATAATGTTAAAACTATGGCACAAGACGCACGATGCTTCGTTCCAGACTTAAAAAAAAGACTTACCCCCAGGCCGGAGACCCCTTCCGGTGCTACAGCAATATCCAAGCAGCAATCGATAGTGTTCGATGGAATAAATGAAACGGTCAAATATGCATTTTATACTATTTTTACTGTTTTGTTTTAATTAAATAAACGGAAATTTTGGTTGAAATTTCCGAAATCATTTTACTGGACTCGTAAAGTGTTTACAATTAACTTTCATTTGAATGTCAATTTGCGTGGAAATTCACAACCATGATATTACGGCTGGCGTAACCAAGCTATGGGACATCGTATTCTCTAATTTACAATGTTGCTGAAAGCTAAGTCAACGGGTCTCGAAACTATCCCACCGATACGAAAAAATCGCATACTTCATGTATACTATGTGAATCAACAATAAAAATCCTGTACAAGTTGGATTCTAAAAGCCATGTTATTCCGGTGATCCCCTCCGTCCCTACCCGAGTCCCAAAAAAAATGCAGTCGAGGAAGGCAAAATTAAAAGGTAAAATCAAAGTATAAGTCGCGACTTGTTCACCCGAAATTACGGCATATCCAATATTCAGTTCACTATTCAACTTCTTTACATTTTCAAAAATTAAGTCACCCAGTAAATGTATACAATTGCCCCTTCAATACAGCTATTTAAATTAAATCACTGACTTAACTGCTGCGAGCTTGTTTTAGCCGCCCAAAAAGTTGTTTTCTTTGTAGCCACCTGGACGCGTTCAGAATATTTGTATGTATTTTTTTCCTTTTTTTTTGCAATCTGCCCCTGGAACATAGCAGATCAACATATTTTTGAGCCCCGTGGGACAGGACGAATGGTCTCCGCTGAGGAACGGCCCTCGGGGGGGCCAATCGTTCTAGGATATTTGGCTACCCTTACGATATTTAGTCCGCCGGGGGTCCAACTAGAACGGCCAGTGCACACAAAACAAAAGAGTACAGGCTAATATTATACACTTTCAATCGATACCTACTTAGTTTCTAGTTTTTGTAAACAAAAACAAATGTCTCCCCGACTAAACCCATGACACCCCCCCAAAAAAAATCCTTTTTTTTAATTACTGAAATAAAATATTCCTTTCTGCAAACATAATCTTAATTCATTGTAAAAAAAAAACTCAGAATAAACCAAACAGATGGTGGTCACTAAAACAGATAGAAATGGACGTCTTTTTTTCATCCGAGTCTGGAAGGTGGTCGCTAAAACGGGTTTTACTGTAGGCCCTTCGTATCCAGATCTGAAGTTGGTCACTATAGTAGTTTTACTGTACGTTACATTTTTATCCGGGTCTGGAAGTCGGTCAAGACAGGCAGGTTTTACCGTACGTCTTTTTTTGCCGAATCTGCAAGGGGTCACGACAAACGGGTTTTAATTTACATGTTTTTATCCACGTCTTGAAAGTGGTCTGGATTTTTATGCTAACCATCATCCTTCACACGCCCCCCCCCCCCAGCTATTTACTGTAGGTCCGACTATAAACACAACTCTAACCCTTTTACCCAAGGCAACGGAGTAGGGGAGAAACGAGAGTCCGAGCACAGGAAGTGATGTCATCAGACCCCCCTCCCCCCTCCCCCCCAGGAGGCATAACCGTAAGTCACCTATGAAACATCATGACGTCATTAGTCACGTGACCTGTCAATCATGTGTCACATGACCTGTCAATCATGTACATGAGGAATATTTTCCCGATCATAAACCTTCTGGCCTGAATGGCTAAGTTGGTAGAGCGCAGGGCCCGTAAGCGGACCCATGATCTGAAGGTCGGTGGATCGAACCCGCCCTCGGGCATCAATTTCATATCATGGGGACCCCCCCCCCCCCTCGGTGAAGAATTATATCATACCATGGGGACCCCCCCTGGTTAAGAATTATATCATACCATGGGGACCCCCCCCCCCTCCTAGGATGTGATTCAACACTCGTATAAGAGCACATTGTGTATGCACATATGCATCATTCATGCTCTGGCTGTTGTTGGATACACATGGAAAAAAAGTGAAAACAGTTGCTCTTACCTGTTGTGTTGTGCTGTGCTGTTGAAGAACAAGTGAAGGATTGACTGGAATACACATAGGAGACGAAGTGAAACATTAGTTATTCTTTGGAAAAGGAAAGTGAAAGATTGGTTATTCTTTGGAAAGGAAGTGAAAGATTGGAGACGAATTGGCAAAACAGTCGTGCTAAGTGACTTTCTTTTTTTTGTTACACTATGTAACATTATGTAACACTATGTAACATTATGTAACATGTAACGTTATGTAACTCAAACATTTTTTGGGTAACACTATGTAACACTGTTACACTATGTAACACTATGTGACACTGTAACATTATGTGACACTATGTTACTCTATGTAACACTATGTAACACCATGTAACACAATGTAACACTGTGTAACATAATGTAACACTATGTGACACTATGTGACTATGTAACATCATATAGCTATATGACTATGTAATTGCTATGTGAACATAATTAGTCTAACGTATGTATGTCATTATCAGATCGTTCAACAGACAAGCCGTGATAGCTCACTTGGTAGCGTAGACGGCTAGCAAACTGAGAGTCGTAGGATCGATCCCACCTCGGGGCAAACTTTTTTTTTGGTTTTTGGTTTTGTTCACTTTTATGACTCTGTGACATTATGTGACAACACGTGACTGTGACATCATGTGACTCTGTGACTTTTATTATTATTATTATTATTATGATAATATTTAATTAGTCATATTTCAATGGTTTCCCATTGCAATAACCACACATAGCATAAGAATAAGTACATGTGTACAGAGTGTGGGGGAAAACCGATCGATAAATTTTAGAGTGCACTCGTACAGAGTGTGGGGGAAAACCGATCGATAATTTCAGAGTGCACTCGTTCAGAGCGCGGGGAAAACCGATCGATAAAATTTTAGAGTGCTCTCGTTCAGACCGTGGGAACGATCGATGAATTTGAAAACATCAAAGGCCTAGACCGTGAGAACGATCAATAAATTTTAGAGTGCACTAATTCAGAGCGTGGGAACGATCAATAAATTTGAGAAGGAATGGGATTTTCCCCAACTCTATGTTTTATGTTATAGTAGCTGGAAAATGACACTTCTAAAGCACATTTAACAAATGTAGTTTTTTGATAACGTATAATATATAAAATAAGTTTGAACATTTTAGCATGCTACTTATTTGAATGTTCTAAAGTTATAGTAGTGGAAAAATGGTGGTTCTAGACCAACATTAACAAATTTAGTTTTTTACACCATATGATATATAAAATAAGTTTGAACATTTTAGCATGCTACTTATTTGAATATTCTCAAGTCATAGTAGTGGAAAAATGGTGGTTCTAGACCAACCTTAACAAATTTTGTTTTTTTGACAAAATATGATGTATAAAATAAGTTTGAACATTTTACCATGGTGTAGTAGTGTAAAAATAAGGGTTCTAGACCAACTTTAACAAATTTTGTTTTTTGTACACATATGATGTATAAAATAAGTTTGAACATTTTACCATGGTGTAATAGGGTAAAAATAAGGGTTCTAGACCAAAATTTAATTTTTTGAAAACATATTATGCTTTTCTTTTCTTAATGCTTTCAGGTATCGTCAGATACCTCTCCGCTAGATGTCTCTGCAATACATGCCTAGGCGGTATAAATAGGATGAGTGAGACTTACATTTCATCATATCAGTTTAAGCAATTGACGTGACAACAACAATGACATCTAATTCAGACACATCAGTCTTCTGTCATGATTGTAATGTGACATTTCCATCTCTGGAATTGTTCGTAGCACATACATGCAAACCAGCTAAGATGAAACGTGCTGATGAAGAGCTTGTTGAGATGATTGAAGCCAAGAGACGAAAGACGGTACAAGATGGTGTTATCAGACCTGATCCGTTCCTCTGCTGTGAATGCATTAAAATATTTTCATCTTGGGATACTTATGAGACACATGCATGCATACCAGCTGAGATGGAAAATGCGTCTCATGAAGAACATGTTTCAAAGAAAGAAAAGACAGGACAAGTAGGGAGAGGTAGAAGGGTTAGTCTGGGTGAAAACGCGCAGGAAAGACGGTTTGAGTCTGAGGATGGATCGGATTTACTGCTTGAAATGCGACAGCAAGAGAACCGTATCAAGGCACATTTGTTGGAGACCTTAAACTATGGAATGAAATGGTACATTGTCGTGCATGCACGTTTCAAGAAACTGACAGCGAATGCTGAAGGTGTTATGGTAGAACAAGTGGATAATGCATTTATCAGCAGTCCAACATATACAGCATACAACCCAGCAGATATTGAGCAGGACTTGCCAGACGCCTATAAAGAATTGTTTACTAAGTTTTATGAACATGAGCGACAATGCTCTGGCTGGGTATTGGATAACATACTGTACATTGAAGTACATACAGCTACGTCAGCGCCACTGGATGCGAGTAGTTTTATTCCACTGCCGAAGAAAGTGCAGAAAACAGAAGGTGTGATAAACATTAAGAATGATGACAACAAGTGTTTCTTATGGTCAGTATTGGCGTACCTTCACCCTCATGACAGAAATGCAAATCGCGTGAATCATTACAAGCCATTTCAGAAGGAATTAAAGGTAGAAGGTATGACATTTCCGACACCGATTACAGACATTCGAAAGTTTGAAAAGGAGAACGATGTGTCCATTAACGTGTTTGGATATGAACATGATGTAGTTGTTCCGATACAACTGAGTCGAAACACCAGTGTGAGAGAAATCAACTTGCTTTTGATTAGCAATGACAAGAAAAGGCATTACTGCCTAATCAAGAATTTCAGCAGACTTATGTCTTATCGATCAAAGCATAATGGTGCAGCTTTTTATTGTTTCAACTGTCTTCACGGGTTTATGCGACAAGAGCTTTTAGATGAGCATCGTGAAGTGTGTGGCAAGCATGGCGCGCAACGTTTATCATTTCCTAAGGAACCATTCATTAAGTTAAAGAATGTAGCCAAACAACAGCGAGCACCGTTTGTGATTTATGCAGACTTTGAATGTTTCACGCAAAAGCATGAAGAAGGAGACAAGTATCAACATCATCGTCCAAACAGCTTTGCCTGTGTAGTTGTGAGTCAGTACAACACACGTGCACCAGTCGTGTATCGAGGAAACAATGCCGTAAAGGTCTTTTTAGACCATATGTTGAATGAACGTGATCGTATTGTACGTGGTTTAGAGCGACCAAAGGAAATGGTGATGACTCGTGAAGACAAATAGAATTTTAAGAACGCTGTTGATTGCTACATTTGTCATGAACCTCTAGGAGCAGATTGTGTGAGAGATCATTACCATATCAATTGCAAATATCGCGGAGCAGCGCACAATGAATGCAACTTACAATTCCGACTTAGAAAGGATAAGCAGGGGGATAAAGATTCTTTTATCATTCCTGTGTTTTTCCACAATTTGCGAGGCTATGACAGTCACCAAATCATGGAGAAAATTGGGAAATTCAAAGAGGAAACGATTACAGTCATTCCCAACACCATTGAAAAATATATTGCATTCACCATGAACAATCTGAAATTTACAGACAGCTTTCAGTTCATGAGTACCTCTCTACAGAAGTTGGTATCCAACCTTGCAGCAGAAGGGAAAGATAATTTCTACAACATGATCTCTCACATTCACGATAGTGACCAACAAGATTTGCTGCTGAGAAAGGGAGTGTACCCCTACGATTACGTGGACGAACCATCCAAGTTTGCTGAAACACAGCTACCATCAAAGGACAAGTTTTATAGTCAGCTTAGCGAAGAGGACATTAGCGATGAGGATTATGCGCATGCGCAGAAGGTGTGGGATACATTGAACTGTACCACATTTGGTGAATACCACGACCTGTACCTGAAATAAGATGTGTTATTACTAGCTGACGTATTTGAAAAATTTCGTCAAGTATGCCTCAACACGTATGAATTGGATCATGCTCACTACTATACAGCACCAGGACTGTCGTGGGATGCAATGTTGAAAGCGACAAAGGTGAAGTTGGAATTGATCAATGACATTGACATGTACCAAATGGTTGAGCAAGGCATACGTGGAGGAATATCCGCAATCACGCACAAGTATGCGAAAGCGAATAATCCCTACGTAGCAGATTACAATTCTGAGGTACCAAACAACTACTTGATGTACCTCGACGCAAACAACTTGTATGGTTGGGCCATGTCACAAAGCATGCCACAAAGAGGATTTATGTGGGTGGGCGAGCCAGAATCCCTCGACTTCATGGATGTGGATGAAGATAACGACATTGGATTTATTTTGGAAGTGGATTTAGAATATCCAAATTCAATCCATGATCGTCATAATCACTACCCAGTGGCTCCAGAACGGAAATGTGTCAAATTTGGAGAATTATCAGAGTACAGTCAGAAGCTACTGGAAGATCTAAACATGAAAGGCAAACCCAGTGAAAAGCTCATTCCTAACTTGTCTGACAAGAAGAAATATGTACTTCATTACAGGAATTTACAACAGTACGTCTCACTGGGGTTGAAAGTCACTAAAGTACATCGCGCCATCATGTTTGAACAGAGCAAATGGTTGGCAAAATACATTACCTTGAACACGGAAAAGAGAAAAATGGCCAAGAACCCATTTGAGAAAGACTTCTTCAAACTGATGAACAACTCGGTGCTTGGCAAAACCATGGAAAATGTGAGAAAGCGAATCAATGTTGAACTTGTTCACAAGGAAAAGCGGTTCAAGAAACTTGTAGCCAAACCTTCTTTCCACAAATTCAAAATTTTCAACGAAGATTTGACCGCGGTACATTTGCGCAAAGTGGATTTGCTTCTGGATAAACCCATTCAAGTTGGCTTCACCATTCTCGACCTCAGCAAAGTGCTTATGTTCAACTTTCATTACAACTACATCATGGTCAAGTATCCTAATGCCAAGTTGTTGTTCAGCGACACCGACAGTCTATGTTACGACACAGAAACGGAAGATATCTACAAGGATATGCAGCAAGATGCTGACCTGTTCGACACAAGTGACTATCCGCCAGATCATTTCCTACATTCCAACGTGAACAAAAAAGTGCTTGGGAAAATGAAGGATGAGACGACAGGCGTTCCCATTGAAGAGTTTGTTGGACTCAGACCGAAAATGTACAGTTTATTGTGCGGTGGGAAAGAAAAACATACAGCTAAAGGCATCACTCGAGCTTGTCAAAGACGTATTAAACATGCGCAGTATAGAGACAGTTTGTTCAAGAAAACTCAAACGATGGCTACAGGACACATTATTTGAAGTAATAGTCACCAGCTTTTCTCGGAGAAGTTGAGGAAAGTAGCCCTCTCCCCATATGACGACAAGCGATATGTGCTGAATGATGGCTTAGCGCATGGACATTACAAAGCAATGTTATAAAAGGGGGAGGTCCTCCAACGGAAGAGTTATTTGAGGTGTGAACATTGAAGCGTTAACATGGAACGTGAAAGTCGTAAGAGATCTGCAACTGATATGGATACTCTTGCAGATACAGTTAAGGACTTAAAAGTTACAAATCCTACCACTACCATCAAGAAATTGAAAGTGCAGACGGCACCAACACCACAGTCGTGGGATGGAATGCTTTCTCTAGGAAATGGAAAGTATATCAAGATTATGAAACAAAGCAATGAAGGAGTGGTAAACATTCGCAAGTACCTCAGAGATGAGGGGACTGGAAGAAACTGTCCTACGAAAAAGGGTATTTTGCTGACAATACCTGAATGGAAAATGTTGAAGAAGCAAGTGAAAGAAGTGGATAAAAGGCTTCGAAGACAAGAAGACAGCTCATAACAAGGTATTCTCATCATGAATGCACTCATGTTTAACGGCGGTGCTTACCTTATTGTAAATGAGAGGAATGAAGTGATAATAGGTTCTCGGATAATTTCTGATTATCGGTTTAAACCTGAAGTGTGGAAAGACTTTAAAAACATACCGCTTGAACCTGGGTTTGAACGCAGACTTGAAAATAAAGTTGAAGTGATGGTGATTGGACATGATTCTAACATACGTGTGAGATTCTGGAAAAATCTTTTACAGGATTATCCAGAGGATTATAAGGGAGTTGTGCCAGATACTCCATATACACAGTTAATCCACTTTGATATCAAGAACTGGCGCGCAGTCTTACGATTCTTAGAAGCTATACAACATCCACTCTTCACCATCTTGCGAGCAGAAAAACGTCAAGGAGACAAGGAGACAGCTCATAGTTGATCTGACTGTTGAACGAGATGGAAGACTTTTTGTTGGATTATGAACCTATTTCGCATGGATTCTCATATATGCAAAACTTATGTGATGACATTGTGCTAAAACATTTTGGAAAGTATATCGTTCTATCACCTGACGAACAATCTGTGTTGAAAGACCATCTAGAAAAGTTCAGGATACCTGGCTTTCTCCTGGCAGTGTCAAATGAATTAGACTGAGATCTGCTTAGACGTGTTTGTACAATTTCGCCAATATGACGAGCTTACAGAACGCTACGACTGCATCACCCTCAACACAGTGGAATGGTACGCTCTGCTACAAGCATTGGATTGGAAAGAACCTGACGCTTGAATTCAAAGAGGAAGGAGTGCAACTCATGCGAGGCACCAAGTCCATTGAGCTGACACATCCCATGTGTGTTATGGTGATGGACATTGACATGAATGATCATGGATATGAACTGAAACTGTCTGAACATGAAGATGTTAAAATAATAAAGTTTGGTAATGGACAGTGTTAAGCTAGTTTTCATAGCATTTACAAACGTGGATGTAATGTCTATGATACATATATTAATTTAGATTGGTATGAATGGCATGTGTTTATTGATGAATGTATTTGTAAAATAAAAGTTTAATGTAAAATAATTGTTGAAATGTAAATAATGTATAACACAATAAACAAAGAATGTTGTATAAAACTGTCTTGTTTATTTACAATATTCATAATACAATTCACAATTACCAACAACTTAACTAATGCAACTTAACTAATACAACATCAATAAAACAATGGTTTATAATGTCTATATACAAAATCCTTTTACAACAAAATCACCATCACTTCTTCTTAATACATCAATGATTTCAAAAGGACTATGTCCTCGAGCTCTTTGAATTATATAATACACACAATAAAATCCACATGTAGAGGATATCGGTGTTTGTAATGGAACTGAATTATAAATGAAATTAAACTTTAAAAACTTATTCAAACGACTGTCTATAGGTAAAAGTCCATAAGAGTCAAAATATTCTGCAGGGTCTTCGTCATAATATACTGCCACCCAATGCTCTCCTGGCTCATCATGATCGTCTGTGTTGATGACATAGGCACCGCGTTGTAAAGATGGTAACTGGTCCATGGCAAACGCACCTTGAAACAAGTCTTTTGTCGCGGCATCATGGGATAGGATGGCTTCTATCTGCTTCGTGTTCATGACTGGTAGTCGAATTGAATGCTACGATTTGCACTTATTTCAACAATGTTATCAAATTCAGCATAGACTATAACATTAACTGTATTTTGCAAGGCACAAGCAAAATTCATTTCTAGTCTCAAATTCCCATGTTTGATAAAGGCATAATGATCAGCACCATCATAATCAGGTGTTAAGTCAAAAGAAAATAAAGAATAACCTCTAGGCCAATCTTCCCGTTTTATAATGGAATTTTTCTCACCATCCAATCTATCAAAAGATTTGTAAAGAGTTTCAAAAGCATCAAGATATTTGCCTCGATTTATATCAAGCTTGAGAGGTTTGGATAGGACTGGTTCACCATCAGAGTAAAGCTGCATAAAGTTAAGATCAAAATGTTCAAAATTGTATGGATTTCTCAATACTGTTCCAGCAAAGGATTCATTATGAACCATTCCAATGACAATACGTTTTGGTAATTGGCCTAAAAAGATGCTATCTTTCACAAAAGATTGAAATCCAGTTGGAATAGCTAAAACTTTACACTCTTTTCTATTAATAATAAACTTAGCAGGACTTTTCATCAATGCATCTGCATGTCCCAATTGAATACCTGGACTAACCCTCACTTTGCAAATGGTTAAAAACGCTTCTCTCATTTCTACTTTAAAACCATTATTTTTTACAGCCATTAATACATATTCATCTTTTTGTCTATGTAAACGTAATTTCATACTAACACCATTGGGAAGATAACGATCCTGCTCAAACAAATCTACCCTTAAACCACCTGTAAGCATAAACTCACGGCTTAGACGTGTATACAAATAACGATTATGTAAAGCATTATTTCCTGTTTCAGCTAGATCACCACCTTCAATATTTACATGAAAACCTGATACATATCTTTCATGATTAGGTCTTTTCACCTCATGAGTATTCATTGACCCGGCAGTATCTTTATAGATGAGACGCATACAGCGCTCAGAATGGAGACTTTCTTCCGAGTCATGAATGAGATGAGATATGATGCTGGTATAACCATGGGTATTGTTACTATGTGATACCAATCGATCATTTAGGAATAATTCAATATTGGACCATAACCCATTAAACAAATCATTGATACATGACACGTTATCATCTACACCACACGGTGTCCCATCAGCCTTTACAATGCGACATATAATATGGAGTTTACTGTTCTTTAAATCTAGATATTCTTCTGTACTCGCAGCAATGTAGAATTCTATTGGAACACCCTCTCTAATGGTAGTCATTGGTTGATAGTCTACATTATAACTTTTTTCTACAGCAGTTTGCGTTGGTGGTATGTGAAACCATTCTAATGGAGAAAGACTATATTCACAAGAAAGATTATGAATTAAAGACATGATTAAAAAATATCTTTCTTATATTTTGTTGATGTTATCCGTTTAGCTGCCTTTCGCCTTCTGACAGGTTTTGCTGGTTTCGCTCTCTTTTGTCCTTCTAACTCATCACCAAACAAAAGTTGTGCTACTCGACCTGTAACATCTTTCGCGACATCTTTTGCAGCCTTTTTAAGATGTGGTGCAACGATTTAAGCCCCTGCCTTAAGCAGTGGAATAGCTTTTCGTGCCAATGATCCCAGTATTGAACCAATACCATCTCCATATTGTATTCGCGCTCCTTTAAATCCTGGTAATTATCCACCCACTTGACGAAGAAAATGGTTGCGATATATAGATGGATTGTGTGTGTATGCTTTCATAATGCTTTTGGTCGAAAATGAAGTTTACAGATCACCTTTCCAGTTTGAAATGGAACATTATGGCCTGTGTCGTCCTTAATATTCATCTCTATCACGTCAAATTTGGATGTGTTTACAGGAACATAATGAGGTTCTCCATAAGTTTTCATGATAATGTCTCCATCATGTCCTTGTATTCCAACAGAACGTAGCAAAGGAACATAATAATCACCAACAACTTGTGGCTCACAAATACTACAGTACACATAAAGTGTATAAAATCCCTGTTTCACATCCGCTTTATGTTCAGCTGTACACGTTTCAGTATACCATTGATCTGGGATAAATCCTAAAATCTCAGCTAATCCAACGGAGAATGACACTTCAAAGCCATAATTTAGAAATAGAAAAACACGTCGTCTAATTTTATCATACTTTATCCGAATAGCTTCTTTAAGGTCATCTTTCATAGAATTAGTCGCTTCTTCATTGACTGCATGACATATCTCTTGTATGGATCTGTAGTAACCATAAGGAATATTGATTGTGTCAAGAACAACATCATTCAGTGGTTGTTGTCGATACTGAATAGAATAGTCCATTCCATGTCTCATGGTTGTCCATGTATGGGGATATTGAATTTCAGCTAAAGCCACTTCATATTTTCCGTTCAGATAGATGGTTCGAGGCATACGAATTTGATAATTCGAAGTCTTGTTGTTGGGATAATAGTTCATACTAGCATTGCTGGGTAAAGTAATGTAAAAACTTGTTGACTCCATGACAGCTAAATCGTTTATGTGATGTAGATAGACTAGATGTGTATATACATTACTTCATGTTTGACACTCTTCATCCTCACTTTCTACATTGCTGTCTACATTGTCGTCTAAATTGCTATCTACATGATATACATTGGTATCTACTACTTCTCCCTGATAACAAGCACTAACACACCTAATTTTCACAGGAATAGTATTTTTATTTCCATTTTCCTTACAACAACAACACCATAACTCTTTAATCCATGTTAAAAAGTTTCCCATCCTTCTGGAAACAACCTTTGTTGACGTTGTTGTATGTCTTTTGTAATATCTTCACGAGTTGTCTTTTTGCTAAAAACAGTTTTGGGAATATTAGCATCTACAATTTCCTCAATAAACTGCTTCCAACCATGTGGTGGTTCTCGTCGTTCTTTTCTTCTTGTAGCAACCAATGCTTCTTTCAACAAATCAATAATGTTGGAATTTGTAATGACAGTACCCGTTTTTAAAACAAGTTCATTTTTATCTGTCCATCTCGTGCCATATTTCTTAAGTTCTGCTAGAAGTTGTGTTAGTTTTACATGATAAATAGGTTGAAAATGGCTTAGAAACTGTTGGGACTTTTCTGATGTTTCTGCTTTGGATGATGTAACAGACTTTTGTCGCTGTTGTTGCGACTGAATTGTTCGTAAACGACGGCCAAGAACTTGAGACATTTCTATTGCCTTTTCACGAGTTCGTTTCCCACGTAAAAGTTTATTCACTTTCGTTTTGATTTCACCATCTTTTCCCTTCTTTTCTAACAACATTTTATATTCATATTCAGGAATGAGGACCATTTTCATAGTGTGTTTCATTTTAACAGCAACTGAGCTAACAATGGTAATGCAAATTTAGCAATAGCTCCAATGAATCCTCCTTTCTGATTAACCAACTTCTCTTTTCTTCGAAGTGATATCTTCTTATCTGCTAATGTGCGTAGGGTATGACGTTCACGCTTGAATACCTTATACCTTTTTGAGCTTAAGGGTAAATGTCCTCGCAATATATTCAAACAAATTTCAAACAAGCTAGTTAATTCCTCCTTAGTTGCTTGTTGTAGCAAGGATTTACGTCGTTTAGGCCCGCTGCGTGCGAGCAAGTGAAGAAAAGGTTGATTTGCTTGAATACGTTTAGACATCTTGGCTGCGAATGGTCAAGTGACTTGGTTCTTGTTCATACGCTAACACATACGTAATGTGTATCTTTTGGTAAAATGCCTGTTCGAATACGTAGTTGATCATTCGTCTTCGGCTTCAAATCAATGAATAAATAGCCATGAGGTTTGCTGGTAGCATCTTGATAGGCTTCTATGAGAAATTGAGATTTTCCAGGATACATTTGTCGCGCTAATGTACTTATTTGTTGACTGTCTCTAGGATTTTTAAACAGAATGATGTAATGTGTATTCAAACTAATAATTCGCATCTCTCTACCATGATGGAATGAATTATGCACAATAAAAATTATGCTTAGATTTTGATGACTGCTACCAACACTAAAGAGACGTGTCATTCGCTCATCACTATGACATTTGGTAATTAAGTCATCAATGATGAGTAAGTTTGGTTTTTTCGGGTTAAAACGCTCTTCAATGTCATCTGGAATGCCTTGGTAAAATTCCACACCCTTCATTCCCTTGTACAAAGGCTGATCTGCTGCATAGAGCCATAAAATGGTTTTTGGAGAGGGTTTCATTAACTTTTGTTCTAGAATTTCTCTAACTAGAGAAGTTTTACCACTGCCTGTAGGTCCAGAGACCAAACATGTGAATGGATGCTTCATTTTCGAATATCAGTTTCTTTCCCCCAACTGTTAAACTTCTTTGGCCAACCTAACCACTTCACAAATAATTCTGTAACACCTCGTCTTCTTCGTGTTTTCAAAACCTTTTCAATTCTGTAGACTGATTCAATATCTTTTGTCACTTTCTGCAGTTCTTCTTCATAGAAATGTCCATCAATATCTTCATCCAAAAAGTCTTTCACACGATACAAGTGTACTCCTTGCTTCTTACAACGATGTGTGATAATGAAGACTTCTTGCGTCCATTTTATATGATAATCCCGTTGAAATACATATTTCATGTGAGAAATGCGAACCTGATCACCAATTTTAAATTTGTAGGGTTTTTTCTTCTTTGGTTTTAATTTCAATTTGTCTACATACATATACTTCCACACTTTCGATTCGTTGTCTTTACGAATATCTGCAGGAGCATACTTATTAGGGAGGGAGCCATGAGGTCTATGGTTGTAATTATAGACTAAGTCTGGAAGGATGTCCATATATCGATAAGTTTGATTATGAAGGAAATATCGATACAGCATTCCCTTTAGAGTACGAATGACTCTCTCAGCAAAGTTGGCTTTGGTTTCATTCTTTGTTGTATAGGCATGTATTCCCTCCTTCTTCAAAAATGTTTTTTACCCATCTGTTTTTAAATTCAGTTCCTTTATCTGACCTTAGAGTTCGTGGTCTTCGTTGTGTTTCATGAAAAATCTTTTGAAAGGCTTCTATGACACTGGTATGTGATTTATTAGGTATTGGTTGCACCCATAAATATTTGGAAAACACATCAATGACAACCAATAAAAAGCGGATGTCATCATTATATGGAGCTATGTTTCCCATGTCAGCTAAATCAATATCCCACATATCATCAATTCCACGTGTAATGACACGTTGCCTTTTAAACCTGTATTTTACAGGTTGTAGTAAACTGAAGGCATCTTGATCCTGTAGCCATTTCTTCACTTGTGAATGAGTGACTGGTTGATCATGTTTTTTTAATGTGATAAAGTTTGTAAGGACCAGCAAATGCCCCAGGTTGACCAGGTTTAAAGTAAATATTGGTTAAGTAGTCTTTCCACGTCGACATGTTAACACTAAATAATCAACACTTGTTAACATATCTTGCATTTTATTTTATCAACATATCTTGCATTTTATCAACACATCTTAAATTTTATTTTATCAACATATCTTACAAATCAAGTATTGATACAATGGTGTGAATAATTGAAGTCCATTGACTTTCAATGAAAATTAACCAACTACTTAATTCATCAAATGTGATAGCATCTACACCATATTTTTCACAACGTTGATTTGCATTACCTAACACTTTATCTAAATGAATGTAATATTTAGCTTCATTCCAATATGTATAGACACATGCAGAATGACAAGTATGTTCTGAACACTCTTCATTTTGACAAGCAGGACATACTAAACATGCAAACGTTTTTACAGCTAATAACATTTCTTCACAATATGTTTTTTGCACAATATATTGTCTCAATGTAATGTCTGCCATTATACTGCAATGTGATTAACCACCCTCTCACTTCATCGAACAGTCTTGGATCAAATCGAGCAAAGTGATATGCTGCTTCCACATCAAACTCCTCAGCTCCGTCAATGTTTGAAAGCACACACTCTTTGATGAAATCCTCACGTAATTTTGGTACGTTCAGCGTGGAATGAGCAAGTTCCCAATAAATGTCAAAGTGTTCCAGTTGTTGTTGAATAGATCCAAAACGCGCCAGTTCACTTATCATGTAATCCACATACGTCTCCTTGAAAAACGTTTCTGCATCCATTTTTCACATATCCATATGACACGTCTGCACACTTTGACGGTTGGCAAGCAAATGACTTGCAGTCTTACTCGGCAGATACTGTTAGTGAGCCGCACTTGTTGCAGAAGTTGTCAGGTTCACACAACTTGCAATTGTACTTATGGCAGTGACAATCATAATCCTCAGCATATCCGTAAGCACCACAATATTCACAGGTAAGTCCAAGTTGATTTTGCACGTTCATATTCTCTAATCGAACTTCAGCCAGTGTTTTCTTGGATAGCTTTGACACTTTCATTCGATTGTCCTTTTGCAGCTTAACAGCAGTTTTCTTGCCATGACATTCCGTACATGGCAACAAGGTTGAGGTTATGCTATCGATTTCCTGAAGCAATGTCTCCCATTCACCATCATTCATGTTGATGTAACGCGTATATTCTTTCCCTTCAAACAGTGATGTTTGCACAAAACTCACATAGCGCATATCCAAGTATGAAATGACTTCAAGCCACTTCATTTGCGTTAAGTACAGTTTGAAGCCAATGTTGCGTAATCTTTTCAAGTTCTGACACACAATCTTCCACAAGGATGGTGATAAAGCAATCCATCTCTCTCCACGTTTGTTTCGAAGAAATAGCCCAAATTGTCCATGCTCCACAGTAATGGTTAAGTTTGCACTAATTTTAAAGCTGCTTGTCTTCTCCATGGCTGCGCGTTGAATGATGACTTCACTTCGCCCTTCTCCTTTTATACCATTAGAAATTGCAGAGTCAGCTTTCTTATAGTTCTTCAAACATTTTACAAAGCTTTGAATTCACTTCAACTCGTTCATTGTTGAATCGAACAAGTTCTGATGCATTCGTCGTCAATTCAACGCCATCATCATAATGTAAAATAATTCTAGCAGCTACAACTAGCATGAGCTCAGCTGCCCAAGTTGTATTCGCGCGGATAAATGCTGAATCAATGTCGTAAGTTGATGGTAAAAGTAGTTCTTCACATTCGTGTAGAAATCAGCGGATGAATTCATCTCTTGGAATTCTCTTTCCAACAGCTTCCCAATGCTTATGCAAATTCTTTACTTGTAAAATCCAATTAGATTCAAAAGCAGGAAGCTTTGAAAACACATAGACAACATAGTTCACTTTGAAGACGCCATCCATGGTCTCTACACATCGGTGAAGAAGTAATGTTGACATTGTTAATAATCAGGTGCAAGCGGAGAGCGATGTGTTCTGACGATACCTGAAAGCATTAAGAAAAGAAAAGCATAATATGTTTTCAAAAAATTAAATTTTGGTTTAGAACCCTGATTTTTACCCTACTACACCATGGTAAAATGTTCAAACTTATTTTATACATCATATGTGTACAAAAAACAAAATTTGTTAAAGTTGGTCTAGAACCCTTATTTTTACCCTGCTACACCATGGTAAAATGTTCAAACTTATTTTATACATCATATTTTGTCAAAAAACAAAATTTGTTAAAGTTGGTCTAGAACCACCATTTTTCCACTACTATGACTTTAGAATATTCAAATAAGTAGCATGCTAAAATGTTCAAACCTATTTTATATATCATATGGTGTTAAAAACTAAATTTGTTAATGTTGGTCTAGAGCCACCATTTTTCCACTACTATAACTTTAGAACATTCAAATAAGTAGCATGCTAAAATGTTCAAACTTATTTTATATATTATACGTTATCAAAAAACTACATTTGTTAAATGTGCTTTAGAAGTGTCATTTTTCAACTACTATAACATAAAACATAGAGTTGGGGAAAATCCCATTCCTTCTCAAATTTATTGATCGTTCCCACGCTCTGAATTAGTGCACTCTAAAATTTATTGATCGTTCCCACGGTCTAGGCCTTTTTTGTTTTCAAATTCATCGATCGTTCCCACGGTCTGAACGAGTGCACTCTGAAATTATCGATCGGTTTTCCCCCACACTCTGTACGAGTGCACTCTGAAATTATCGATCGGTTTTCCCCCACACTCTGTACGAGTGCACTCTAAAATTTATCGATCGGTTTTCCCCCACACTCTGTACACATGTACTTATTCTTATGCTATGTGTGGTTATTGCAATGGGAAACCATTGAAATATGACTAATTAAATATTATCACAATAATAATAATAATAATAATAACAAAGTCACAGAGTCACAAAATGTCACAGAGTCACATGATGTCACAGTCACATGTTGTCACATAATGTCACAGAGTCATAAAAGTGAACAATAACCAAAAACCAAAAAAAAGGTTTGCCCCGAGGTGGGATCGATCCTGCAACTCTCAGGTTGCTAGCCGTCTAGTGTTGCATTTTGCTACATAGAGTAACATAGTGTCACATAATGTTACAGTGTCACATAGTGTTACATAGTGTAACAGTGTTACATAGTGTTACCCAAAAAATGTTTGAGTTACATAACGTTACATGTTACATAATGTTACATAGTGTTACATAATGTTACATAGTGTAACCAAAAAAAAGAAAGTCACTTACCACGACTGTTTTGCCAATTCGTCTCCAATCTTTCACTTCCTTTCCAAAGAATAACCAATCTTTCACTTTCCTTTTCCAAAGAATAACTAATGTTTCACTTCGTCTCCTATGTGTATTCCAGTCAATCCTTCACTTGTTCTTCAACAGCACAGCACAACACAACAGGTAAGAGCAACTGTTTTCACTTTTTTTCCATGTGTATCCAACAACAGCCAGAGCATGAATGATGCATATGTGCATACACAATGTGCTCTTATACGAGTGTTGAATCACATCCTAGGAGGGGGGGGGGGGGGGGTCCCCATGGTATGATATAATTCTTTACCGAGGGGGGTTCCCCATGGTATGATATAATTCTTCAGCAGGGGCGGTCCCCATGGTATGATATAATTCTTCACGAAGGGGGGGGGGGGATCCCCATGATATGAAAGTGATGCCCGAGGGCGGGTTCGATCCATCGACCTTCAGATCATGGGTCCGCTTACGGGCCCTGCGCTCTACCAACTGAGCCATTCAGGCCAGAAGGTTTATGATCGGGAAAATATTCCTCATATACATGATTGACAGGTCATGTGACACATGATTGACAGGTCACGTGACTAATGATGATTGACAGGTCACGTGACTAATGACGTCATGATGTTTCATAGGTGACTTACGGTTATGCCTCCTGGGGGGGGGGGGGTCTGATGACGTCACTTCCTGTGCTCGGACTCTCGTTTCTCCCCTACTCAACGGTAACGGTCTGTACCCTAAGTGTGGTTATAGCCTTGATAGACTACCTTGTCTTCGCATATTCCCATCGGCCAAATAGCACTAGGAAGGCATTCTTCATAACTGCGCATCAGATGACGCACCTCGGTGGGAGAAGAGGGGAGACATTTCAGTGCCAAAATGGTGAGCTGCTCCTCGTAACACAAGATATCAGATGACCCACTTAAATAGCGAAATATGCTTCGGCAAACAATGCTAATCGATACAAAATAGCTCCTATATATAGAACACCTCGGCAACCTAATCCAGTAAGCGGCGAATAAAATGCACCTTTCTTGATTTTCTATACGAGTTTAATAATGTTTAACAAAACCGTGCGACTTATCCGAGGAAATAACTACACCAAATTTAAAGTCGATCCGACTTTACGATGTCGAGATATTTTGCTTAACAACAGATAATTTTTTACCCGTCAAAAGTTGAAACAGTCGTCTGACAGAACCAAGGAATATCCAAAAAAAATTTTAAGTCCATATAACTTTCCGTTATCGAGATATTATGCATACAAGATCTGGTTCTAAATATACACATTTTACGCGATGACGTCATACGCTGCATTCGTTCATTCTACTCGCGAAAAATATTTAAAGTTTCTTTCGGACCTACCAAGCAATAATCCCACCAAGTTTCAGCTTTCTCCGATGTTCAGCAACTGAGAAATTCCGCACACAAGATTTTTACGTAATGACGTCATACACCTGCCCTAATCACGTGACATGCGAAAAAGTTGATAGAACCGTCCAACTGACCCAAGGACTATCTGTAAAAAATTTCGGTTAACTGCTGCCCCTGGCATCAGCCCTTCCCCCTGGCATCAGCCCTCCGGTCATCTGCCGCTCTCCTGGCATCAGTCTTCCGGTTAACTGCTCCCCTGGCATCAGCCCTTCCCCCTGGCATCAGCCCTCCGATCAACTGCCGCTCTCCTGGCATCAGCTCTCCCTTGCACAAGCCTTCAGGTCAACTGCCGCTCAGCCTTTGCAACTCCGCCCGCAGCAGCCCCCCCCCCCCCCCCCCACCACCGCATTCGACAGAGGAGTCACTTGCCCCCTACTGCTCTTGGGTCCAAACTTTTGCCCATTTTATACTGTATTGCGATTGCAATTCACTACAAAATGCAATTTCTTGGAATGCAATTGATTGCACTTGGGCACAAAGGCAGTAATAAAATTTATCACTATTTATTTATTTATTTATTACACTTTTTAACGAAAATGAAAAATAAAATAGCAGTGAACATTTGCACTATATATGTGTGCTTCTCGCAACGTTTGAGCAAAATCCAACTAACCGTTTCGGATATATCGCCTGCACAATGTAAAAAATTGCACTAAACCCCCCCCCTCTCCCCAAGTTCAAAAATTCGCCAAGAAATAGGATTTTTGGCGGATCGACAAAAAATTAAAATGGGCAGCATTTGGACATGTGCCCCCAAACATGCATACAAGTTTTGAGACAATCGACTTGTTAGTTTCTGAGAAATCACTGCGGACAGACAGACGGACGGACCGGCGGACGGACACAACAAAATCTTTATGTCTCCCCTATAGCAAATATGAAGAGTACAGTCATACCCAGCGAAGGCCGGGATACGTTTGCATATAGAAGAAACAAAAACATATACACAGACAAGTACATATTTCAAACCATCAGATACGAGCAACAAAAAATATTCCTGAAGATTGCCAAAAAAAGTAATTTTAAAGATAGCATCTGCTGGAGAACTTTTTTATAAAATGTATAAACAATCCAACTAAAGTGGCATACAAAATAAAACAATATACAGTAAGCTGATCAAAACTTGAGAGAAGAGGCATTTCGAAAATTAGCTTCCAAAATTTTGGAAATGCCGCCATTTAGTTAATTTTTGGCGGATCGCTTAAAAAAATTCAAAGAGACCAGCACTGTAAAACTGGACAGCCAGCCTTCAAATAAATGAAAAACCCGATAGCGCTCAGGGAAAAAATTGCGCAGCAGTGTGGTGGGGAAGAAGATGGGACAGGAAGGCGGGTGGCAGGGGCTAGTTTTAATGCGTTCAAAAACAGATGTAGTTTGAAACATATATTTATGTGTGTGTGTGTGTGTGTGTGTGTGTGTGTGTGTGTGTGTGTGTGTGTGTGTGTGTGTGTGTGTGTGTGTGTGTGTGTAAGACGGACTGGGGGTGCTGCCCCCCTCCCCCACCTAACTCGGCTGTCCGTCACGCTTTGTGATAAGGGTTTAATTTAATCATGGCTACAATCTATCCACATAAAAAATCAAAACAAAATTAGACCGTTTTCGCTACCGAATAGCAAAAATTACACTTGGGGGCCACAAAATATACAATTCTGAACTCTTAACCTCTTATATATCGTCTTTTAGGCCCATAGGGTCGAAAATAAGCGCAAAACCGCTCTATCTCTAACCGTTTTAGACATAATGATCAGCTTCCGGCTTCTGGCTTTGACCATGGCCGAGGAGGTAAAGGTCACAGAGGTATCTCTTACTTATGATCTTGTAGGCTTAAAGGGTCGAAAATAAACTCAAAATCGCTCTATTTCTAACCGTTTTCGAGATAATGGCCAACTTCCGGCTTTTGACTTTGACCATGGCCGAGGAGGGCAAGGTCACCGAGGTACCTTTAATCTCTCTCTCTCTCTCTCTCTCTCTCTCTCTCTCTCTCTCTCTCTCTCTCTCTATCTATCTCTCTAACCATTTTTGAGACTATCTCTCTCTTAACCGTTTTCGAGATAATGGCCCTTTTCCGGTTTTTGATTCTGACCGTGGCCGAGGAGGTCAATCGTTCTCTAAGGTCATGGTTAAAAATGCTTATTTTACGGCGTCTAATAACCCTCTATCAGTGAGCCATATTTCATCACTCTTTAGAAATGGGGCAAAAAACCCAAACGCTGCAGCCAACTTAAACTTGCACACACATTCTGTGATGGCTCTGCCTGTAGACAGTTGGGCGATCAATAGAGTAAGGTGGGACAAGAGGCCCATGCGGGGTTAAAGGCCCACTCATCGTTATTTTGAAATGTGTTACTTTTTTCACTCAAAATCAAAACTGATCGAAGGGCCACATGACGAAAGCACATGTAATCTAAATAAAACCACAACAGTGGCACAATGTTGCAAGTAAAGACATTATTTAATTTTAGGGAGACAAATTTCATAAGAATCAGACTTCTTTGGGAAGCCATAGAAGTTTTTATAGGTTACAGATTTTAGGGTAATATCATGAAATTAATAAGTGGCCTTGCTGTTTCTAAAAACATAACAGAGTGTAACCGATGAAAGGCGATTGTAATTTTTTGAGATGCTATGGTATGGGGCAAAAGGCCCACTAAGGGCAAAAATTTTTTATTCAGTTTTTCATGAAAAGTAAAAAGTTTTAATAACTGATTCACTATTGTGGAGGTAGAGGGATTTGAGGTTGAACACCAACCAAAAGATAAAGAACATATCTCAACTCAATAAAATTTTATAGCAAATCGCGCTTAAGGGGGGCCTCTTGCCCAACCTTACTCTACACCTAGGTTGATGCCATGCCAGTTTAAATCAAAGCGTTTGGCTGCTTTTTACATATTAAATATTAATGAATTTCTTAAAAAATGAGCTGGACCAACTACACATCCTACATCATGTCTCTGCCAAATTTGGTCGTCCTAGGCCTAGCAGTCTCAGAGGAGTTCGCGTGACTAGGTTTTCAAATTTTAAATTTCAATGTTCATTTTGCATATACAATATTAACGAATTTCTTTAAAAATTGAGCTCGACCAACTACACATATTATACAATGTCTATGCCAAATTTGGTCGTCCTACCCTAGGAGAGGATTTGGCGGAAAAAAGGAAACATACGGAAACACTTTTTCGAATCGTACGAAAGCAATAAACTAGGGGATTGAGAATCCCCAAATGTAACAAGCAAAAACAAAAAACATATCACCCTCATCTATCTCTCCATTATGGGCCTAGAAAGCTTAAATTTTACCTAACCCAGTTTATGAGTACTGCACAACTTTACGAAAACTGCACACATAGAACTACACACAACACTAGTCAACTGCTAAGTCGTTTATGTAACGAAATGGGTGCACTGTACTTCCGGGCAATTTACACTTGGGACATAGTTTTTGTATTCCCAGCAATTTTCCAAAGTTTCTCTCATTACATTTGGGGATTTTCAATCCAGTTTATTCCAGTTTATTGAACTCGTACGATTAGGTAAAGTGTTTCCAAACGATTCCTTTTTTCACCAAAACCTTGTCACGCGATCTCCCCCAAGACAGGTAGGGCTAGGACGACCAAATTTGGCAGACATAATGTAGCATATCTAGTTGGTCAAATTTTTAAAGAAATTCATTGAAATTTTATATGCAAAACTATCGTTTTTCTTTCGCAAAACGATTTTTACGAGAACAAGTTTGTCCAAGGACAAAGTCCCAGCTTACGAAAAGCAATAAGACCAATTCCAGTGTGCATGAGCAAGATAATTTAGCTGAAAAATTGGGCTTCAAAAGATGAGACGGCAAAGAGCTAGCTCAATAATTAATATAGCACCGGACCAGAACATAGACCGATAAATGCATACAAAGATTTGTTTCCCAGAAAAATGGGAAACAGATTTTGTGTATCTCTGATAGACTGAATAGTCTGCCATAGAGACCTTCGAACAACCACTTTTATGTCTATCCAACTTGCGTCGACGCGTGGTTTTTTCTTCGGACCACTGCGCATGTTTATTCAACTTGCGTTGATGCGCGGTTCTCATTTCGGACCACTGCGCATGTCTATTCAACTTGCGTCGATGCCTGGTTCTTTTTCGGACTAGTGCGCATGTTTGTTTAACTTGCGGTGATGTGTGGTGCTTAATTTGGACCATTTCGCATGTTTATTTAACTTCCGTCGATGCGCGGTTCCCATTTCGGACCATTTCGCATGTTTATTTAACTTGTGTTGATGCCTGGTTCTCATTTCAGACCAGTGCGCATCTTTCTTTGGGCTAAGTTGATGCGCGGTTCTTATCCTGGACCAGTGCGAATATCTCAGTGTTGCCACGGAGTCGTCAAGAAAAAAAAGGATAAAAAAAGGATAAAAAAGGATAAATTTGAGAAAAAAAAGTATGAAAAAAAGGATAATTCATATTTTGCTGAAGATCGAGAAAACATTAATGTTAATCATATTGTATCATTTTTTTTGTAATTTCAAGGTTCGCGCTAGGTTCTCAGGAAAGTGAGTCAAAAAGGGAAAGTGTGACTCAGTTAGGTCCAGAAAAACTCCGTGGGTTCCGAAAAAGTGAGTCATTTCGTAAAAAATGCCCAAAAAAATGGACAAAAACCCCGCCAACGCGAACCCTGAATTTATAAGACTCGTTTTCACGGCGATTAAAAAATATTTGCATACCTGATTGTACGTTATTTTGCATACAAATTTATAAAGGAATCCGGTCAAATTGTGCCAAAAGAAGAGTTTTGAAAATTGGTACTAAATATTTTTAAATACCCCCATTTAGCCAATTTTTAGTGGATCGCCAAAAAAAGTAAATTTTTTCAAGACAGACCTACCTAGAGAATAAATGTTCAAAATTAGAAAGGAATCCGATCAAAATTGTGGGAGAAGAACCATTTTGAAAATTGCAGGCTTGCCGGAGGTTGTTAAAAAAAGAAAGAACGCAAACTGCTATAAAAAAGAACGCTTGATGACAAAAAAAAGTACAAAAAAGAACGTTTTAGAAAAAAACGACAAAAAAAGTACGCCAAAACTGTTGAAAATAAAAAATATAAAGACAAAGGCCCAGAAATAGTTTGTATGCGTTTGGCTTGAATAAACAAGAACAGCTGTCAACGGCAATAATAATAATAGATGAACGTATTTCAAGAGGCGACGGCGTTTTTTAGGAGGTGGGGTCCGGCGTAGAATCCTACACATCTCTAATAAGCAACAACTCTGCTGACTCACATCTCAGTAATAAGTCGCCCAAAATAAAACAAGAACGTAAACAACACTGTTAATTTAAATCTGTTGAGAACTGGGGGGGAGGGGGGTGTGGGGGCGGGGGAGGTTAACAAACTTTGTTGGTAAAGTGGTAAGTGCTTCTTCAGGCATGGCGCATATTCGTGTATAAGCGGGTGAGGTTGAGAAATAATTCCCAACCCCTGTACGTTAAAGTTTCAAAGTGGGCTACCACTTTCTGAAATACTCTACACACTTGTTTTAACTTAACCCGCCGATTTTTAATGTGTTGCAAAAGTGGATGCAGGGTTGTCGGCGGGTGGACAAAAAATAAAGAACGCAAAGGTATGAAAAAAAGACTCGATTAAAAAAAAATAAAAGATTAAAAAAAGAACGCCTCGAAAAAAAGACCAAAAAAAAAAAAAAAAGAACGGCAAAATTTATTTTTATGTTTAACTGTATAAAAAGCCAATAAAAAATAAAACACAAGCATATCTTAAAAGTCTTAGAGTAAACAAAGACATAAAACAGCTAAATACTATAAAACTTATTGAAACTAAACTTTAAGTGAAGGAAATAAATGAAAAACCTATTTTCCTATCCTTTACAATTTAAGAGATTGTAGAGCCGTTGCACGCGCTTAGTACAGCAATTATCTTAAATTATTGTATGATTTTAAATAAATTGAAAGAAACCAAAAACAGGATTGTCCACGGACAATGCCCCAGCCCACGAATGCTGATGTCAAGATTATGACATATAAGTACAACCCGTAACCCAAATTTCAAGACAGAAAAGCTGGCGTCATTCAAGATTTTTATACAAAAACGGTTTATCGTCAATATATCCGCCAATTTTTGGAGAAATAACAAAAAAAGTAATAGCCACGTGTTTCGGTCAATCTTTTTTCGAATCGTCGAACAAGAAAAGTAATAGCCAGATAGACATATGTACCACTATATCCATTTAAATTTTACGTTGTCATGAACATTGTTTTTGGTTAATATTTCCACTAATTTTATCCGAATCATGAATAAACGTAATAGTCAGGTGGGTACCAAAGCCTGGTACCTTTGATCAGAATTTCAAGAGATCAAGGCCAAATACCCAGGGTCAACTGCGTTTTCAATAATGTTTTTGGCGAATCACCAAAAACAAGCATGTCCAAGGACATGACCCAGCCGAGTTACCAAATAAGGAAAGAGAGAAAAACTCTGAAACGAATACTGTTAGGCCAAAAAATGAAGAACGTTGTTTCTGAACATAACTTTTTCATAATTTTAATACACAAAAAACGTGTTTCCCCAGGAGGAAGCTGCCCGAAAAGGGATGTTGGAGAGGTTGGGTTTTGACGATTCACGTATTTACCGACATTTACACAATTTTAAAAAAAAATTTATATTTCACCATTTTATTTCAGCATTTTTTTGTCATTTGCGAAAAAAGCAAAGACCAGGTGGAGAAGCACCTAAGAAACTTTTGCTTAAAATTTTATAACTGGAATAGTTTGACAATTCAGTTATTTACTACCATTTATTCCAGTTTTTGCCAAACTTCAAAGTTCCGCCATTTCGGCAGTTTTTGGCCAACCGCGAAAAAAAACATTGCCTGGTAGGCGAACCCCTGGGGAACATCCCTTCGTAACATCTAAACGATTGGAGTAAAACTGTAGTAAAACTGAAGTAGCATTTTAAAAATGGGTCAAAACGGACAAAAAAAGTGCCGCCATTTTCTGTTTTTCGTCACTCGTCAAAAAAAAAAGTAATAGCCAGGTGGGGGACCACCCAGTGAAGATTCCTGCATAATATCAAAACGATTGGAGCAAAAATGTAGGAGGAGATGCATTTTAAAGAAAAGGTTTAACATACGTCCATAGATTCAAGCCCCCTATGGAAATACGACTAACAGTTCGACAAAGTCGGCAGGGTTAAAAAACCACATAGGTACTAATTTCCGCTCCCATAATTCTAAATTTTAAGAAGGTAACATTATGTTCCTAGCGCTGGTAACGATTTTAGTAAGAATTGGTTTTTCACAAATATTTCCGCCATTTTTTCCGAATAATGCAAAAACAATAACCAAGCAAGTACCAATGACCACTATCTTTAACAAAATTTCAAGACAGTACCAAAGACTGTTTATACTAGTAGTTTAGTCTTTGACAGCACGGCCATTTCTGTAGTATGAGTTTCATTTTTCGTCAATATTTGCGCCAATTTTTCCAAATTACGAAAAAATAGATGGGGTAATAGACAGGTAAGTACCAATGATGGCTATCTTTATCTAAAACTGGAAGATAGTAATGGTCAGTTAGGCAGTAGTTTATGCTACTTTTATTTAAAATTACAATGCAATGAAGCTATTTTCCAGGAGTTTGTAAAGATTTTACTGAAATGTCTTTGGTTTTTCGCCAAAAAATCGCCGCTTTTTGCAAACCACTAAAAATTCATAGCCAGTTAGGTAGTATTGATTACTGCCGTTACTTAAAATTTCAAGACAGTAACGTTCCTTTCCTTGATAAAGTCAAGATTTTACGAAAAAACCTTGTTAGGCCAATATTTTCGCTAATATTTGGCGAATCGCCAAAAAAGTTACAGCCAGGTAGCGGGTAACTCCTGCTACCTTCATTTTAAATTCCACAAGACTACTTTCCAGCAGTTAGTTAAGATTTTACTTAATGTTTTTTTTTGCCTTTCGCCACAAGCTTAGCCAATGTTTGGTCAATCACCAAAAAAGTAATAGCCAGGTAGGTAGTACCTCCGGCTACCTTCACTTTAAATGTCAACACAGCACGACTATTTTCCAGCAGTTAGTAAAGTTTTTACGGTAATTTTTTTGTTTTTCGCCAAAATCTGCATCAGTTTTTGACCACTCACCAAAAAAAAAGTAATAGCCAGGTAGGCAGTAACGCCTGGTACCTTCACTTAAAATTTCAAGAAAGATTACTTTCCTGGAAATGGTTAAGACGTTACGAAAAACGTTTTTCAGCAATAGTTTCGACAATTTTTGGCGAATCGCCAAAAACGTTACAGCCAGGTAATTCCAACACTGCAGTTATTTAAGATTTTACTGAAAAGTTTCGCAAGCTGGCCAATCACCAAGATTAAGATTTTACTAAAAATTTTACCCCGTTGGCCAATCACCAAAAAAAAGTAATAGCTAGGTAGAAGTAAAGCCTGCTAACTTCACTTAAAATGTCAAAACAGTAAGATTAATTTCCCAGAAGTAGTTCAAACTTTACGGAAATGATCTGGTTTTCAGCTAATATTTTCGCCAATTTTTGGCGAATTGCCAAGAAAGCAATAGCCAGGTGGAAAATTATGCGCCCTACCCTCCACCAAAATTTCAAGACATTTAGGCTAAAATCCTGGGAGAATATACGATTTTTCAACTTAAAAGCGTTTATTCGCACATAATTTCCACAACTGTTAAATTCCTGCTTCTGAAAAAAGCTGGGGCTAAAAAAAAAAGAACAATAAAGAACGCTTGTGGAAAAAAGTACGTTTTGAGGCAAAAAAAGAAAAAAAGAACGATGCGAAAATAAAGACTAAATCTTTTAAAAAAGTACGATCCGGCAAGCCTGGAATTGGCAACCGAAAAATTTTAAATGTCCCCCATTTAGCCAAATTTTGGAAAAAAATTTTTGCAAAAAAGTTGGAAATTACATACACATACAGTGTAAGAGCGGTTAATATTATGGCCTAACCATGGGTTATGACTAGGGTGAGAAAAAAATTATAGCAGAAAAAACATATAACTAATTAGGAAAAAATGATATTTTGAACGAAAAAAGAAAATGAAAAAAAAAATGATCAAAATAAAAAAAAAGGATGAAAAGCGAAAAAAAGTATAAAAAAAGGATGAAAATTAAAAAAAAGTATAAAAAAAAGTATTTAAGGATAAAAAAAGGATAAAATCGGACTTTTTAAAAAAAAAGGATAATCCTTTTAAAAAAGGATGATGTGGCAACACTGATATCTATTTAACTTGCGTTGATGCACGGTGCTAATCTTGACCCAGTTCGCTTGCTTATTTAGCCTTTGTCGATGTGCGGTTCGCATTTAGGACCAGTGTGCATGTTTTTTTAAACTTGCGTTACTGCTCGGTTACCATTTCTGACAGTTTGTTTATTTAGCTTGCATCGCTGAGCGGTTCGCATTTTCCACCAGTGCGCACGATTATTTAACTTGTGCTGATGCGTGGTTCGCATTTTGGACCAGTGCGCATGTTTATTTAACTTGCGTTGATGTGCGGTTCGCATTTCGGACCACCGCGCATGTTCATTTAACTTGCCTCGATGTGCGGTTCGCATTTCGGACCAGTGCGCATGTTTCTTTAGGTTGCGTTGATGCGCGGTTCGCATTTCTGACCAGTGCGCATGTCTATTTAACCTGCGTCGGTGTGTGGTTCTTTTTTTCGGACCCATGCGCATGTTTATTTAACTTGCGTTGATGCGCGGTGCTTATCTTCCTTCGATGCGCGGTTCACATTTCGAACCACTGCGCATGTTTCTGTAACTTGTGTCGATGTGCGGTTGTTAAATCGGACTACTGCGCAAGTTTATTTAACTTGCGTTTATGCGCTGTAGGAGGAGATTCAATTTTTTTTTAAATTCCGAAAAAAATTTCAAAAGTTTTCCAATTCACTCAAAAAGCACAAGCATTATGCATGACCCCTAGAGACGGCTCATATAAAAAATAAATGAAATCTAATTAAAACTGCAGGAGGAAATGCATTTTGAATTTTTCTTTAAAAATTCCCTGACCGACTCAAAAAGCACAGGCCTTATTCAAGACATCCTAGGCATGCCTCAGCCCCAAAATAAATGATGTCCGATCAAAACTGTAGGAGAAGATGCATTTTGAGGTATTTTCATAAAAAAATCCGCCCCCCCCCCGATCAAAAATTCCCAAATCTAGTCAAATAGCACAAGCCGTATGCCCGACCCACCTAAGGATGCCTCATACCAAAAATAAATGAAATCGAATAAAAACTGTAGGAGGAAATGCATTTTTAATTTTTTTTTCAAAAATTCCCTAAGATACAAAAATTTACCGATCGACTAAAAAAGCGCAAGCCGTATGCTCGACCCCTTAGGGATGCCTCATACCAAAACAAAATGAAATCGGTTCAAAACTGTAGGGGGAAATGCATTTTGAAGTTTTTTCTTCGCAAAAAACTCACTAAAAATACAAAAATTGTCCGATCGACTGAAAAAGCACAAACGTATGCACGACCCTTTTTTGGTGCCGCATACCAAAAATAAATGATATCCGATCAAAAATGTAGGAGGAGATACATTTTAAAAATTTTTCTTCGAAAATTCCGCAAAAATGCAAAAACCACCCAATCGACTAAAACAGTAAAACCTGAATGCATGACCGCTTAGGGATGCCTCACACCAAAAATAAATGACATCGAATCAAAATTGTTGGAGTAGATGCATTTTGAATTATTTTCGACATTCTTGCTTAAAAAATTCCCCAAAAATACGAAAATTGTCCGATCGACTAAAAAAGCACAAGCCGCATGCAAGACCGCTTGGGGATGCATCACACCAAAAATACATGACATCGGATCAAAATTGTAGGAGTAGATGCCTTTTGAATTATTTTCGAAATTTTTGCTTTAAAAAATCCCCCAAAATACAAAAATTGTCCGATCGACTAAAAAAGCACAAGCCGTATGCGCGACCTTTTAGGGGTGCCTCATACCAAAAATAAATGACATCGGATAAAAAATGTAGGAGGCGATACGTTTTCAAATTTTTTCTTCAAAAATTCAAAAATCACCCGATCGACATTTTGAACCAAAGTTTACTAAATAAACAACTAACTAACTAACTAAATAACTAACGGACGCCACCCAACTTACAAAGCGTAGTTCGCGTTCTCCACCTTTATACGGGATTAGAAACTGGCGTTCGCTTAAAATACGCGTGGCACGCCTCGTGTAGATAAGTTCTTTAATGTGAACTACACTCTAACTGATATATGCATGTATGAGAGAAAAAAAAGACATCAAAGTGCCTTTATGGCTTTTAATGAGTCTTCAAGAATTAACAGATTCTGAGTATGACATATATACTTAAAGCCACGATGGAACTCTGTATCATTGACCGTATGGAGGGAGCCATTTCTTTGGCGTGGCTCTACCCAAAGTGGACCACGTGGCAAATGGGTATAACCATGTGGGAGGAGCCATTACCAGAGATGGTTCTATCCATTGTTTGCTTGGTTCTTCCTGTAGCATTGAAACACCCCAGCATTGAAACACCACATCATTGTATGGGCCCATCCAATGGCTGGGCTAAATCAACACAGTGGCTACTGAAACAGCACATACAGTTTCTCCCCTTGAAACATGACTCTGTGAAGGAAAACAGCCCATAGGGACTTCGTCTCTAGCCTCAGTAAAACATTTTGTTTTATATTTAGATTTCGGTGATATTTTTTTCTTGTTAAAAATTGCTGATTGACGAAACAATGACTTGTATTCCCACCGCCCCGCCCCCCCCCCCCACCACCCAATATGTTCATCTCAATATTTTACAGTTTTTTTTCCATAAAATATATATAAATACACATTGTTCCAGAAAAAAAGCTGCAAAATTTCTCTTTTTGGCATATATATATATATATATATATATATATATATATATATATATATATGTGTGTGTGTGTGTGTGTGTGTGTGTGTTACAGGGAATCTGTGTAATTAGGGATTTCATGAAATCCCTAGGGAATTCGTGTAATGAATAAGCTTATATTGATTGTAACACTATTTTGAAAAATTATTCATTCAGGAAGACTGTTCAGCGGTTCTTCAAAACTGTGTATCCCTTTTCACATCGAAAGGAATTGGAATTTATAACATTACCATCCAAAATAACAGAATTTGGCGTTAAATGTGACATAAGTTACGTATGATAAAAAAAATACCGCTAAATTCAGGTACTGAAGTATCTCAAGAGTGATAGTTTGGCAATCGAGTGTTTTGAGTATATTCATTCAAAATCTACTATTAATTTCGGTAAAATACTACATTGCAAACATGAAAATTCTCAATAAAAACATCAAAACTGATTGAGCAAATTATTACACGAATCCACTAGGGATTTCATGAAATCCCTAATTCCATAGATTCCCTGTAACATATGTAACACACACATATATATATATATATATATATATATATATATATATATATATATATATATATATATATATAGCCCCCCCCCCCCCCCCCACCCCTCCTACGCAGCAAAGACAAATTGCGTTTTCTTGTTGCCTTTCCCATCGGCTTTGTAATTTAAGCCTTGAAGAGGCTTGATCAAAGCAGTAATATGAGCAGCATTGTTTTGGTTTTGAGCGTTTCTTTCAGCTTAAAACCGCTTAACCTAGCATTATGAAGTAAAAAATAGTTTGGGTCCTCAGTGCCACCAGCGGGTCCTCAGTGCCACCGGGTCCTCAGTGCCACTTTGATCGGGACCTTATTACCACTGGTGGTACTGAGGTCCCGGGCAGACGGTGACCCCGCCTCAAATATTAGGTACAATTCTGCCGGCCTTTCATGTGTTGTTTCCATGGATGGGGCATTCCTATATGAAACTGTCTGTAGATTTGGCCCATATTCTTGATCAGATGTGTTGTTTCTATGGATGGGGTATTCCTATGCATCTGTCTGTAGATTTGGCACATACTGACAACAGCCCATCTTGTTCACAACACAAGGCAGTTTGTTCCCATTCTAAAGGGGAGAAGAAAATATGTGCTATTCCTATAGCCAAATATGGGCTGAAACTATAGAAGCGCAAAACAACGGAGATGGGGTAAATCAATACCTCGCTGTTATTGGATGGGCCCATCCTACGGATGGGCTGTTTCAATACAACACTTCCCCCTTTTATTCCAAAGGTGAGATGAGCTGTCACCTTCGTGAGTGTGCATAAAATCACTATGGGTATTGCCCGACTTAAGGCAATCGATAGGAGATAATGCTAAGATCTAAAATACCCAAATTCTTATTACCATCCCCCTCCAACCTCCCTCGGATGGTATCCCCAACTGATATCTGGTAAAACACGTACGAATTGACTAATGTACAGTAATCTCAACATAGTGATAAAATTCTTTTGTTGTGATAAAGTCACACGATCTCTAGAAATAAAACAGCCTTTGCACAAATTTGTGCAAGGGATCAACCAAACCGCAGAGATTAGAATGATTAAAATTAATTATCAATTTAGCTACTGAGTCGAAAAATTTTTCTCACTCAACTTTAGCTAATTCAAGAAGGTGAGGAGTGATCTAAACCATTACTCTACGACAATAAGTGAGAAGTGGGGGAAAATATATCTACCCCTTCTCTTGAAGCCGACCGACGGCTCGAGTGTGCGCAGCTACTTTGGTAAATAACAGTCCTTAAGTCTATGGATTGTTAGTTGCCCTGGGGTTGCTTTCCTCCTCTGGATTTGCTCTTGGGGACTGCTTATTGTCTCGGCCCCGTTTGCTGGATTTTTGAGACAGTCGTCAGAAGCTGAAAGAACCGTCCAACTGACCCAAGGAATAACCATATAAAATTTGAAGTCGATATCACTTTCCGTCAGCGAGACATTTTGCGCACATTTTGTTCACAATATATGCATATTTTACGTGATTACGTCACACGCCGAACTCGTTCGTTCTACTCGCGCCAAAATTAGACAGAATCTTTCAAACAAGCTCGAACTGTCTCCGATGTTAAGCGGCTGAGAAATTTCCAAACATGGCTTTTACGTAATGACGTCATACGTCTGCCCTTATAATGTGACATGCGTCAAAAGTTGACAGAACCGTCCGACCAATCAAAGGAATAAACAGATCAAGTCCGAAGTCCATCCGACTTTTCGTTCTTGAGATATCTTGCACACAACATTGTGTTCACAAGGCTAACACACTCGCGTACACGCACAGAACGTACTACTATATGCCTCCCCTTGGTCATGTAACTGGCATGGTGCCATTATGTACAAAAAAGTTTTTATACATATTTTTACACTTTTATGATGATGATTTTACACTCCCAAACTCGGCAGTAAAATCTGTCTGGTTGTGGAATGTTAATCCTTTTACCGCTTCCTGACACACTTCCCTAAATCAGTCGAATGATGTTTAAGTTTCCCACAACGAAACCAAGATGCAGAGGTTGTGACCCATACAATGCAGTACAAATGGAATTGGTCACTGGCCAAGAAATTCATCACGTAATATCCCTCAGTGAGTCGTGCGCAAAAATACCCATATGATGTGATATGATACGACAGCGTGAATTAGCATTGATCAATAGCTTGCCCTGCGCTCTCACTATTTTGAACTAAAATGCCTCAAGAAAATGGAAGCATGATCGATAATTAACTGTAATTCCTTGCGTAGTAACCAACAACAGAAGTTTATTCACGATGTGTAGTTAAGGAAACAGCATACACGGAGGGGGGGGGGGGGGGGAGGTGGCATAAGCGAAAGAAAAATGTTTCACGCAATATCTTTACCAATCAGCAACCCGACACCGTTTGAACTTTCTCCTATGTTTACCGTTTGATAAATTTTGCACACAAGATTTTTTACGCAAAGACATCATATGCAAAGACATCATCCGTAATAATGCAACACGCGTCAAAAGCTGACAGAACCGTCTGACCTATCCAAGGAATAAACAGACCAAGTACAAAGTCGACGTTACGTGTCATTGTCGTCATCTTGCACACAACATTTTGTTCAAAACGGACACACATACGCGCAAACATACAGAACATACAGAACGTATCTCCCCTCAGTTCGGCCGACATAATCACTAGATAATATTATATCCTAGGGCAGAACAGGTACGTGCAAAGAATAACCAAAAATCTTTTTTCTTTCTTTTTTTCTTACTTTTTTCTTGTTAAAAATAGAATTGTGGACATAATATGTAACAGTTTGGCCTGACTTATGGTTTTATTAGAATGTTTAAAGTCTTTTAAGATGCTTTGGCAATCAGACTTTTGGAAATTTGGATTTGAGGATTTGTATTCGCCAGATAAATAATGTGATATGACTAATCGCAACAAGCTGCCAGTGAAACTCTCCCCCCAACGCACATGTCAATGTAGTTCACAAACTATATACACTTGTATATTTTAACAATCTTAGTTTGAACCTGATAACAAAAGAAGTTTTGACAGACAGACGGACACGGGAACTACGCGTTGGCAGGGGAGTAACTGGGTTGATGATGTTTTGATTGCTCGTAGTTAACTTTTCAGTTTAAAATACAGTAAATCCTCGTTAAAATGACATCGCCAATATCGGTTCGGACTGCATTTACCGTGTTTACAGAATGCACGTCACAAGCCAGCTGGAAACGGTGCCGACGAACTGGGCGTCAGATAGTAGTCGTGTGTTTACATTATATCACAAAATAATTCTGCGCAGATATTACTTGGCTTCACTGAAGAAGCGATGACACAGTCAATACTGGGGCTGGCCGAAGTTTGCAGGCATCTAGAATTAAGGGCGACAGCGAACGGGGTAACCATTGTCAGAACTACACATTTACAGTACAACGATAACGGAAGTTGTTATACGTAAAAAATACAATAACATGTGCAGCCGTCGTTCTGGCACCAGCGCGACCGCTAACATGTGCAGCCGTCGTTCTGGTACCAGCGCGACAGCTAACATGTGCAGCCCTCGTTCTGGCACCAGTGCGGCAGCTAACATGTGCAGCCGTCGTTCTGGCACCAGCGCGACCGCTAACATGTGCAGCCGTCGTTCTGGCACCAGTGCGGCAGCTAATATGTGCAGCCGTCGTTCTGGCACCTGTGCGGCAGCTAATATGTGCAGCCGTCGTTCTGGCACCAGTGCGGCAGCTAATATGTGCAGCCGTCGTTCTGGCACCAGTGCGGCAGCTAATATGTGCAGCCGTCGTTCTGGCACCAGTGCGGCAGCTAATATGTGCAGCCGTCGTTCTGGCACCAGTGCAGCAGCTAATATGTGCAGCCGTCGTTCTGGCACCAGCGCGACCCCTAACATGTGCAGCCGTCGTTCTGGCAAGAGCGCGGCAGCTAACATGTGCAGCCGTCGCTCTGGCACCAGTGCGGCAGCTAATATGTGCAGCCGTCGTTCTGGCACCAGCGCGACCGCTAACATGTGCAGCCGTCGTTCTGGCACCAGCGCGACAGCTAACATGTGCAGCCCTCGTTCTGGCACCAGTGCGGCAGCTAACATGTGCAGCCGTCGTTCTGGTACCAGCGCGACCGCTAACATGTGCAGCCGTCGTTCTGGCACCAGTGCGGCAGCTAATATGTGCAGCCGTCGTTCTGGCACCAGTGCGGTAGCTAATATGTGCAGCCGTCGTTCTGGCACCAGTGCGGCAGCTAATATGTGCAGCCGTCGTTCTGGCACCAGTGCGGCAGCTAATATGTGCAGCCGTCGTTCTGGCACCAGTGCGGCAGCTAATATGTGCAGCCGTCGTTCTGGCACCAGTGCGGCAGCTAATATGTGCAGCCGTCGTTCTGGCACCAGCGCGACCACTAACATGTGCAGCCGTCGTTCTGGCAAGAGCGCGGCAGCTAACATGTGCAGCCGTCGCTCTGGCACCAGTGCGGCAGCTAACATGTGCAGCCGTCGTTCTGGCACCAGCGCGACCGCTAACATTTGCAGCCGTCGTTCTGGCACCAGCGCGACCGCTAACATGTGCAGCCGTCGCTCTGGCACCAGCGCGACCGCTAACATGTGCAGCCGTCGTTCTGACACCAGTGCGGCAGCTAACATGTGCAGCCGTCGTTCTGGCACCAGCGCGACAGCTAACATGTGCAGCCGTCGTTCTGGCACCAGCGCGACAGCTAACATGTGCAGCCGTCGTTCTGGCACCAGCGCGAAAGCTAACATGTGCAGCCGTAGGTAAGGCACAGTGAGGCAGTGCGACATCAAACATATGCAGCCGTTGGAGTGGCACCAGTGCGTCGGCTAACAAATGTCAGTTGTAAAAGCGAATTTTACAAAATATTGTCCACTTATTGACCAATACTGGGACTTCATTCCTTCTTTTGTTTCCGCTCATCGGCCAGCATCATTCCAGTCCCTAGAAGTGAAGAGATGACGCCGAAAAACGCATTTTTAGACATAGGAATTTTCTCCGCCCATAAAAAGCCAGCCGGAAGCCAGTTGACGGCCATCACAAGGTCACACAGATTTTTCACCAGGTTGAGCATTTCTCTTGATTGTCCACTTACACAAGCCTTAATATCACCGGCACTGCAACACACAAAAACACAAAACTAAAGGTTTTCTTAAATGCAAATTATTCTAATTATTCTTAAATGCAAATTATTCTAATTATTTATGGTGACAAAAATTGTTTCCGTGTCTTCTATCATTTTTTTCATCAGCCGCATTTCCTGAAATCAGTTTTTATATGCATTTTTGAGCCAACTTTGTGGCAGGTTTTAACATGATGCAAGTGACTTGAACCTATTACACAGACTGTGTGTAATTCAAAGGGAGCCAATGGGCGACTCCGTAGAACCCATTAATTTCGGACATGCGCAGTTGATAAGGGTCCTATCCAGATAAACATCCGGGTATTTCTCATACACTTGTATGCAAAGTTGTACTTTCATTTTTTCCTATTTATAATGCCCAATACATGTTTTTGTATTCCAAAATGTTATGAATGTTAACATTATTTCACAGATCTTGTCCAAATAAATAAAGTGTGGGTAACATTTATTAAGTGGCATAAATTTGTGCCAAATTAGCACAGTATTTTTTGTTAAATTCACTTCATGGAAGAGAGTTGCATATCACATTTGCTTTTAGCAAGAAATCTCTTAAGAAATATATATAAATCTAGTCTTCATATAAAACTATAATTAACATAGTTTCCATGATGCAAACGCTGTGATTGAAAATAAAAAGTGTAGTTCTTAAATCATGTTTTAGAAATGTAAACACATTTTTCTGCATTTCTCTATTGACCGTCACCCCAAACACACTACAGATATGTGCCTGCGGTGCACGTCCCAGTGAATACTGCTGTGAAGCGCGCTCATTACTGATGCTAAAATCCTGATTCCCAACACATAGATCAAGCATACTATGTGTTGAAAAAAGAGAAATTTTGCAGTGTGCCTAATCCGTGCACTATCCATGGACCGTGTGATGAGTTTGTAATACACATAGTATTAGAAAAGACTGCTAAAACTTCCCTTTCTTATCGACTTTTAACTATATAACTTTTTATAGGGCAATGTGTTATTGTGGCATTTCTTGCTATGTATTGATTTTTGCTTTATGGACTAGAGATGATGTAAAAAATATGATAAAAAAGATGCCACTCTGAGAAGAGTAGGCTTGTTACTTTTTATCTTAATCTATTGAAACAAAGCTCCAATTTTTATCTCAATAACTGAGCGTTTTCCTGTGAAACTCTCACTTTTCATTTCTGACATTTTGTTTTAACTGTATGAGAGTCAAGTGTCCAAAATAAACGCTTATTTGTTTGATTAAATGTGTAGTTTTTATAAGTAAAGATTCCATATGTTTACACTGAAAAAAACCCGGATGAGAACGCATCTGGACCCTTGACAACAGTGGCGCCGCTCTACAGTTGCAAAAACACACTATTTTAGAGTCCCCCATTGGGAATCATCAGACATTGGGAACGGTATAATGTTTCTCCGTCTTCAAATACAACGCATACAATACACTTTTTACACTGCACAGTGCACAAAAACATTGGTACACAGACATATATATCATGTACTTTCTATTGAAGCTTACTTAATTTCTTGTTTTTGTAACAAAACAAGTTTGTCCAAGGACAAAGTCCCAGCTAACGAAAAGCAATAAAACCAATTCCAGCGTGCATGAGCACGGGAATTTTCCTGAAAAATTGGGCTTCAAAAGATGAGACGGCAAAGAGCTAGCCCAATAATTAATTTAGCACCGGACCAGAACATAGACCGATAAATGCATACAAAGATTTCTTTCCCAGAAAAATGGGAAACAGATTTTTTGTATCTCTGGTAGACTGGATAGTCTGCCATAGATACCTTCAAACAACGCTCGCATTTCGGACCAGTGCGCATATTTATGTAACTTGCTTTGATGCGCGGTTCTTATTCAGACAAGTGCGCATGTTTTTTAATTTTGCGTAGATGCACGGTTCCCATTTTGGAACAGTGCACATGTTTATTTAACTTGCGTTGATGTGCGGTTCGCATTTCTGACGAGCGCCCATGTTTTTTTTACCTCTTGTGGATGTGCGGTTCTTATTTCGGATCAGTGCTCACGTTTATTTACCTTGTGTTGATGTGCGGTTCTTATTTCGGATCAATGCGCATCTTTGTTTACATTGTGTTGATGTGCGGTTCTTATTTCGGATCAGTGCGCATGTTTATTTACCTTGTGTTGATATGCGGTTCTTATTTCGGATCAGTGCGCATGTTTATTTACCTTGGGTTGATGTGCGGTTCTTATTCCATACCAATGCGCATGTTTATTTTACTTGCGTTGATGAGTGGTACTTATTTCGGACAGCCCAAGTTTTCTTAGGTTGCCTTGATACGTGGTTCGCATTTCGGACCAGTTTGCATGTTTTTTATTTAACTTGCGTTGATGCACGGTGCTTATTTTGGACGTGTGCCTATGTTTATTTAACTTGCGTTGGTGCGCGGTTTGCATTTTGGGCCAGTGTGCATGTTTATTAACACTTGACAAGCCTCTGGATTGCAAGGGTTATATGAATTTGTGCGAGAAAATTCGTCCTTTTTTTTTTCTTGACAGTTTTTCCGACTTTTTGTGTCTTCTTCTCTGACAATTTGGGCCCTGCGACCATCAAACTTGGGACTTATGAAGAGCTTGATATGAACATGTGCATGTCACTTTTTATTTTCGTCTTTGATTTCGTTTTCTTTGTTAAAACGCCGTGTGAAAAGAGTGTATTTTTTGCAAGTAAATGCGTAGCATTTAATGCACAGCCAGAACACAGTTGCTGAGCTTTGTGCGGGCTCTCACTGCGTCAATAGATAACACGACGTATGCCTGATCAGTCAATAAAACTTTAAGTCAACAACAACCAAACACTACTCGGCTTATAAGGCGCATTCAAGCTGTGTTGTTTGCAATATATTATTCAAGAAATAACCCACTGAAGGAAGTATTTTTGCGTTTTAATTTTTGTCAAGTGTTTAACATTTCGCTAGCGGAATGAGCTTCTCGTTTAACTTGCGTTGATGAGCAGTTCGAATTTCGGATCATTACGCATGTTTATTTAACTTGCGTTAATGCGCGGTTCGAATTTCGTACCAGTGCGCATGTTTATTTAACTTGCGTTGATGCGCAGTACTTATTTTGGACCAGTGCAAATGTTTATTTAACTTGCGTTGGAGCGTTGTTCGCATTTCGAACCACTGCGCATGTTTATTTAACTTGCGTTGATGCGTGGTTCGAATTTCGGAGAAGTGCGCCTGTTTATCTAAGTTGCGTTGATGCGCGGTGCTTATTTTAGACCAGTGCAAATGTTTATTTAACTTACGTTGGCGCGTGGTTCGCATTTCGAACCACTGCGTATGTTTATTTAACGTGCGTCGATGCGCGGTTCTTATTTCAGGCCACTGCGCATATTTCTTTAACTTGAGTTGATGCGCGGTTCTTATTCTGGACCAGTGCGCATGTTTATTTAAGTTGCGTTGATGCGCAGTTCTTATTTTGAATAGTGCGCATGTTATTTAAGTTGCGTTAATGGGCAGTTCGCATTTCGAAATAGTGCGCATGTTTATTTAACTTGCGTTGATGCAAGGTGCTTATTTTGGTCCAGTGTGCTTGCTTATTTAGCTTGTGCTGCTGTGTGGTTCGCATAACGGACCAGCGCGCATGTTTTTTTGTAACTTGTGTTGATGCGTGGTTCGCATTTTGGACCATCGCGCATATTTATTTAACTTGTGTTGATGATCGGTACTTATTTTGGACCGGTGCAAATGTTTATTTAACTTACGCTTATGTGCGGTTCGCAATTCGGACCAGTGTGCATGTTTATTTAATTTGCGTTGATATCCGGTTCGCATTTCGGACCAGTATACCTGTTTCTTTAGGTTGCGTTGATGCGCAGTTCGCATTTTGGGACAAGTGAGCAGGTTCATTTAACTTGCGATTTGCGTTTCGGACCAGAACGCATGTTTATTTAAGTCCCGTCGATGCCCGACTCTTATGTCTATTCAACTTGCGTCGATTCATGGTTCTTTCTTCGGACCACTGCGCATGTCTATTTAACTTGCGTTGATGCGCGGTTCTCATTTCAGACCACTGCGCATGTTTATTCAACTTGCGTCGATGCGTGGTTCTTTTTTTTTTCGAACAAGTGCGCATGTTTGTTTAACTTGCGTTGATGTGCGGTGCTTATTTTGGACCGGATCGCATGTTTATTTAACTTTCGTCGATGCGCGGTTCGCATTTCAGGCCATTGCCCATGTTTATTTAACTTGTGTTGATGCGTGGTTCTCATTTCAGACCAGTGCGCATATTTATTTAACTTGCGTTGATGCGCGGTTCGCATTTCGGACCACTGCGCATCTTTATTTAATTTGCCTCGATGTGCGGTTCGCATTTCGGACCAGTGCGCATGTTTCTTTAGGCTGCGTTGATGCGCGGTTCGCATTTCAGACCACTGCGCATGTCTGTTCAACTTACGTCGAAGCGTAGTTCTTTTTTTCGGACCAGTGCGCATCTTTATTTAACCTGCGTTGATGCGCGGTGCTTATTTTGGACCAGTTCGCATCTTTATTTATCTTCCGTCGATGCGCAGTTCACATTTCGGACCAATGCGTACGTTTATTTAACTTGCATCGATGCGGAGTACTTAATTTGGACTACTGCAAATGTTTCTTTAACTTGCGTCGATGTGCGGTTGTTAATTCTGACCTCTGCGCAAGTTCATTTAACTTGCGTTTATGCGCTGTAGGAGCAGATTCATTTAATTTTTTTTTTCAAAAATTCCGAAAAAAAGTTTTCCAATTCACTCAAAAAGCACAAGCCGTATGCATGACCCCCTAGAGACGGCTCATATCGAAAATAAATGAAACCTGATAAAAACTGTAAGAGTAAATGCATTTTGATTTTTTTTCTTAAAAAATTTTCTCATCGACTGAAAAAGACAGGCCATATTCACGACACCCTAAGCATGCCTCAGCCCCAAAATAAATGATGTTTGATCAAAACTGCAGGAGAAAATGCATTTTGAGGTATTTTCATCCAAAATTCCCCCCGAAATAAAAAATTCCCAAGTCGAGTCAAATAGCACAAGCCGTATGCGAAACCTACCTAAGGATGCCTCATAGCAAAAATAAATGAAATCGGATAAAAACTGTAGGAGGAAATGCATTTTGAAGTTTTTCTTCAAAAATTCCCAAAAAATACAGAAATTGCCCGATCGACTAAAAAGCGCAAATCGTATTCTCAGCCCCTTAGGGATGCCTCACACCCCCCCTCCCCAAAAAAAAGGTTCAAAACTGTAGGGGGAAATGCACTTTGAAGTTTTTTTCTTCAAAAACTCCCTAAAAATACAAAAATTGCCCCATCGACTAAAAAGCACAAGCCGTATGCACTCACACCAAAAATAAATGACATCGAATCAAAATTGTAGGGGTAGATGCATTCTGAATTATTTTCGAAATTTTTGCTTAAAAAATTCCCCAAAAATACAAACTAAAAAAGCATAAGCCGTATGCACGACCCTTTAGGGGTGCCTCATACCAAAAATAAATGACATCGGGTCAAAAATGTAAGAGGAGATACATTTTAAAATTTCTTTAAAAAATCCCCAAAAATTCAAAAATCATCCGATCGACTAAAAAAGCACAAGCCGTATGCACGACCGCTTAGGAAATCCTCACACCAAAAATGCATGACATCGAATCAAAATTGTAGGAGTAGATGCATTTTTTTTTCAAAATTTTTGCTTAAAAAAATCCCCAAAAATACAAAAATTGTCCGATCGACTAAAAAAGCACAAGCCGTATGCACGACCCCTTAGGGATGCCTCACACAAAAAATAAATGACATCGGATCAAAATTGTAGGAGAAGATGCATTTTGAAACAAAGTTTACAGCGAACTAACTAACTAACGGACGCCATCCGCAGACCGATAGGAATACCCCAGCTTACGTGTAACGTAAGCTGGGCTAAAAAACCATTGTTCTCCAATACCCAGTTCCCATTTTACAGAAACAAAAGAGTAATCTTCTTTTTCTGCAAACATGATCACAATTCATAACGAAAAGGCAAAAAAATTCCCATTTTCCAAAAATATTCCAAACAATATTGTCCATGGACGATGCCCCAGCTCAAGAGTGCTGATGTCAAGATTTATGACATGTAAGTATAACCTGTAATCTAAATGTCAATACAGTAAGGCTAAGTACCTGGCGTCAGTCAAAATTTAAGTGCAAAAATGGTGAATCGCAAAAAAAAGGTGTTTCGGTCAATTTTTTTCGAATCGCAAAAAGTAATAGGAAGGTGGACATGTATACCACTGCCTTCCATCAAAATTTTAGGACGTTTCCATTTAAATCCTAGGAGGAGATACGCTTTCATGAAAGTATATTTCCACCAGTTTTAGGCGAATTACGAAAAACAAGCCATCGCCGAAGACGCAGACCCCAACTGGACACAACAACCCGTCAAGTGCAAAAAATTTCGCACAGCTCCTCTGCTCGGCCCAACCCTCCCCCTCCCCCCCCCCCCCCCAAAAAAAAAAATTAGCTAAAGAGTAGGTTTTCAAAAGCGGGTCGCCTAGTGAACATTTAAGCAAAATTTGAAGACAATCCGATCAAAATTATGTGGGAAAAACCTATCAAAAACTGACTACCACAAAATTTGAAAAATGTCCCCTCTTCAGCCAATTTTGGTGGATTGCAAAAAACTTTCAAGAGAGGCCTACCCAGTAAACATGCTTACAAACTTTAAAAGGAATGCAATCCAGGTCGGCAGAGAAAAAGCACTTTGAAAAGTGGCTCCCAACAAAATTTGAAATGCACCCATTTTGCCAATTTTCTTTTGGATAGCCAAAACCTAACTTTTCAAGAGAAGAAAGCCTGAGAAAGAAGAACATATATGTAAAATTAGAAGATAATCCGACCAGAATTGTGGAAGTAGAAACATTTTAAAAACTGGCTACCAAACACTTATGAATGTCCCCCATCTGGGCAATTTTTGCAGGATCGCCAAAAAGTAGATTTTCAAGAAGAAACATCACTAGAAAAAACACACAAAATTGAAAGGAATCCCATCCATATTGTGGGAGATGAAGTATTTTGAAAATTGGCTATCAGTAAATTAAAAATGCCCCTATTTTACCAATTTTAGCAGATCGCCAAAAAAAGTAAACTTTCAAGAGAGGCCTAATTAGAAAACAACTGCACACAACTGGAAAGGAATCCAATCCAAATTGAGGAACAAGTTTGTCCAAGGACAAAGTCCCAGCTTACGAAAAGCAATAAGACCCATTCCAGCGTGCATGAGCGAAGGAATTTCCCTGAAATATCGGGCTTCAAAAGATACGGCAAAGACGGCAAAGAGCTAGCTCAATAATAAATTTAGCACCGGACCAGAACATAGACCGATAAATGCATACAAAGATTTCTTTCCGTGAAAAATGGGGAACAGATTTTTTGTATCTCTGGTAGACTGGATAGTCTGCCATAGTTACCCTCAAACAACGCTCGCATTTCGGACCAGTGCGCATATTTATGTAACTTGCCTCGATGCGCGGTTCTTATTCAGACAAGTACGCATGTTTATTTAATTTGCGTTGATGCGCGGCTCTCATTTTGGAACCGTGCACATGTTCATTTAACTTAATAAAGATTAATGCACGGTTCTTATTCCAGACCAATGCGCATGTTTATTTTACTTTCGTTGATGAGCGGTACTTATTTTGGACAAGTGCACAAGTTTCCTTAGGTTGTCTTGATGCGCGGTTCGCATTTCGGAAGAGTTTGCATGTTTATCTAACTTGCACGGTGCGCATGTTTATTTAACTTGCGTTGACGCGCGGTTCGAATATCGGGCCAGTGCGCATGTTTATTTAACTTGCATTGATGCGCGGTGCTTATTCTGGACCAGTACAAATGTTTATTTAACTTGCGTTAGAGCGTGGTTCACATTTCGAACCACTCCACACGTTTATTTAAGTGGCGTTGATGCGCGGTTCGAATTTCGGACCAGTGCGTATGTTTATTTAACTTGCGTTAATGCGCGGTGCTTATTTTGGACCAGTGCACATGTTTATTTAACTTGCGTTGATGTGCGGTTGGCATTTCGGACCAGCGCCCATGTTTTTTTTTACCTTGTGTTGATGTGCGGTTCTTATTTCGGATCAGTGCGCATGTTTACTTACCTTGTGTTGATGTGCGGTTCTTCTTTCGGATCAATGCGCATGTTTATTTACTTGTGTTGATGCGCGGTTCTTATTTCGGATCAGTGCGCATGTTTATTTTACTTGCGTTGATGAGCGGTACTTATTTTGAACAAGTGTACAAGTTTCCTTAGGTTGCCTTGATGCGCGGTTCGCATTTCGGAAGAGTTTGCATGTTTATCTATCTTGCGTTGATGCACGGTGCTTAATTTGGACGTGTGCATATGTTAATCTAACTTGCGTTGGTGCGCGGTTTGCATTTTGGACCAGTGCGCATGTTTATTCAACTTGCGTTGATGAGCAGTTCGAATTTCGGACCAGTGCGCATGTTTATTTAACTTGCGTTGATGCTCGGTGCTTATTTTGGACCAGTGCAAATGTTTATTTAACTTCCGTTGGCGCGTGGTTCGCATTTCGAACCACTGCACATGTTTATTTAACGTGTGTCGATGTGCGGTTCTTATTTCAGGTCAATGCGCATATTTCTTTAATTTGAGTTGATGCGCGGTTCTTATTCTGGACCAGTGCGCATGTTTATTTAAGTTGCGTTGATACGCAGTTCTTATTTTGAATAGTGCGCACGTTATTTAACTTGCGTTAATGCGCAGTTCGGTTCGCATTTCTAACCAGTGCGCATGTTTATTTAACTTGCTTTAATGCTCGGTTCCCATTTCTGACCAGTGAGTTTGTTTATTTAGCTTGCGTTAATGAACGTTTCGCATTTTCCACCAGTGCGCACGTTTATTTAATTTGTGTTGATGCGTGGTTCGCATTTTGGACCAGTGCGCATATTTATTTAACTTGTGTTGGTGCTCGGTACTTATTTTAGATCAGTGCAAATGTGTATTTAACTTGCGCTGGGGAGCGGTTCGGAATTCGGACCAGTGTACCTGTTTCTTTAGGTTGCGTTCATGCGAGGTTCGCATTTCGGACCAGTGCGTAGGTTCACTTAACTTGCGTTGACACGCGAATTGCATTTCGGACCAGAACGCATGTTTATTTCAGTCTCGTCGATGCCCGACTCTTATGTCTATTCAACTTGCGTCGATTCGTGGTTCTTTCTTCGGACCACTGCGAATGTTTATTTAACTTGCGTTGATGCGGGGTTCTCATTTCAGACCACTGCGCATGTCTATTCAATTTTCGCCAATGTGTGGTTCTTTTTTCGGACAAGTGCGCATGTTTGTTTAACTTGCGTTGATGTGCGGTGCTTATTTTGGACCGGATCGCATGTTTATTTAACATCCGTCGATGCGCGGTTCGCATTTCCGACCATTGCCCATGTTTATTTAACTTGCGTTGATGCGTGGTTCTCATTTCAGACCAGTGCGCATGTTTCTTTGGGTTGCGCTGATGCGCGGTTTTTTTTTTCGAACCAGTGTGCATATTTATTTAACTTGCGTTGATGCGCGGTTCACATTTCGGGCCAGTGCGCATGTTTCTTTAGGTTGCGTTGATGCTCGATCCGCATTACGGACCACTGCGCATGTCTATTCAATTTGCGTCGACGCGTAGTTCTTTTTTCGGACCATTGCGCATGTTTATTTAACTTGCGTTGATGCGCGGTGCTTATTTTGGACCAGTTCGCATGTTTATCTTCCGTCAATGGTTCACATTTCGGACCAATGCGAATGTTTATTTAACTTGCGTCGATGTGCGGTTGTTAAATCTGACTACTGCGCAAGTTCATTTAACTTGCGTTTATGCGCTGCAGGAGAAGATTCATTTATTTTTTTTTTAATTCCGAAAAAAATTCAAAAGTTTTCCAATTCACTCAAAAAGCACAAGCCGTATGCATGACCCCCTAAAGTCGGCTTGTATCAAAAATAAATGAAATCTGATAAAAACAGTAGGAGGAAATGCATTTTGAAGTTTTTTTATTCAAAAATTCCCCAAAAATTCTGATCGACTCGAAAAGCACAGGCCGTATTCACGACACCCTAAGCATGCCTCAGCCCCAAAATAATGATGTCTGATCAAAACTGCAGGAGAAGATGCATTTTGAGGTATTTTCATCAAAAATTCCCTATCGAAATCAAGAATTCCAATGTCGAGTCAAATAGCACAAGCCGTATGCCCGACCCACCTAAGGATGCCTCATACCAAAAATAAATGAAATCGGATTAAAACTGTAGGAGGAAATGCATTTGAAGTTTTTCTTCAAAAATTCCCTAAAAATACAGAAATTGTCGGATCGACTAAAAAGCGCAAGCCGTATGCTCAACCCCTTAGGGATGCCTCAAACCAAAAAAAAAAAAAAAAAGAGAGAGAGAGAGAGAGAGAAAGATCAAAACTGTAGGGGAAAATACATTTTGAAGTTTTTTTTCTTCAAAAGCTCCCTAAAAATACAAAAATTGTCCGATCGACGAAACAGCACAAGCCGTATGCACGACCTTTTAGGGTCATCGGATCTTTGAGAGGTTTCGGATCAAAAATGTAGGACGAGATACATTTTAAATTTTTTTTCTTCAAAAATTCCCCAAAAATTCAAAAATCACCCGATCGACTAGAAAAGCACAAGCCGTATGCACGACTCCTTAGGGATGCCTCACACCAAAAATAAATGACATCGAATCAAAATTGTAGGAGTAGATGCATTTTGAATTATTTTGCTAAATTTTTGCTTAAAATATTCCCCAAAAATACAAAAATTGCCTGATCGACTAAAAAAGCACAAGCCGTATGCACGACACTTTAGGGGTGCCTCATACCAAAAATAAATTACATCCGGTCAAAAATGTAGGAGGAGATACATTTTAAATTTTTTTCTTTAAAAATTCGCCAAAAATTCAAAAATCACCCGATCGACTAGAAAAGCACAAGCCGTATGCACGACCCCTTTGGGATGCCTCACACCAAAAATAAATGACATCGGATCAAAATTGTAGGAGGAGATACATTTTGAACCAAAGTTTACTAAATAAACAACTAACTAACTAACTAACTAACTAACTAACTAACTAACGGACACCGCCCGCAAACCGATAGGAATACCCCAGCTTACGTGTAAACGTAAGCTGGGCTAAAAAGAAGCATTTTAAAAACTGGAAGCCAAAAAATTTTAAAAATGGTCCCATATGACCAATTTTTCGCGGATGTCTGTGTTATTCGTGCGTGAAATTTCACGAAAATCAGAAGAATAGTTTTGGACAACACGTTCAATTTCATAGACAAAATCATACCAAAAGAAGTTTCACCAAATTTTGAAATACTGTTATTTTTTAAAATTTGCATATATTCGAACAACAATACGTAGTACACCTGCAATATGTGCTCTATCGTGTGCTAGATTTTTCAATGATCGAAAAAGATTATGTCACTATTTCAAGGATCAGAAAAAAATCACGACACTTCACATATGCCATATGTGTTTAATCCTTGTGCAAAATTTCAAAACAATCCGACCTGTAGTTTCGGAGATATAACTCAGATACGCCGTTCCATTATGCGGATAAAATTACATAAACGCTCAGTTTACCAAACTTAAAAAATATGTCATTCTGAGAGTTTTTCATGATTCTGAACAAATATACTATGTTGACACCTTCAATATGTGCTCTATTCGTATGTGAAATTTTAAAGATATAGCCTGGTCACGACGTAGAAAGTGGAAAGTTCGAACAATCGACAAAATACTGCCATTTTGACAATTTTCAGGAATCGAAATAATCCCATAATATGCTTTATCCATGTGTGAAATTTTAAAAAAATCCCACCCATAGTTTCGGAGATATATACTAGACACGACGTTCCATTATGTGGAAATTGTACGAATATTAATTTTTCCAAATTAAAAAATACTGTCATTTCGACAATTTTCCATGAATCGGAATGACAATACGCCACCTTCAATAACTGTTCTATCCGTATGTGAAATTTTAAAACAATCCAATTATTGGTTTTGGGAGATCTAGCCTAGACACGACGCCAAAAATACGCTAAATGGTTTTGGGAGAACTAGCCTAGACACGACGCCAAAAATACGCTAAGTGGTTTGGGAGATCTAGCCTAGACACGACGCCAAAATACGCTAAGTGGTTTGAGAGATCTAGCCTAGACACGACGCCAAAATACGCTAAGTGGTTTGGGAGATCTAGCCTAGACACGACGCCAAAATACGCTAAGTGGTTTGAGAGATCTAGCCTAGACACGACGCCAAAAAACGCTAAGTGGCAACAATCGAAAAAATACTATGATTTTGACAAAAATGAATACGAACAAAAACACGACGTTGCACATACTGGGGAGATATAGCTCCTACACGCATGAGGACAGACGGAAAAGCTCATAACTATATCTCTCCGATGATAATAATAGACCGGTGAACACACGTGCGTGTAGGCCAATATTTCCGCCTGTTTTCGGCAGATCGTCAAACAAATGTAACAGCCAGGCCGCTACTTAAGTACATTATCTTTACTCATAATTTGGAGACAGTAAGGCTGGTGTCAGTTAAGATTTTACTAAAAACTGTATTTTTGAAAAAGTCTTTCGCCAAGTTTTGGTGAATAAAAAATACTAACAATAATCAGGTATGTTCGACAGCAGGCTGCCTTTATACAAAATCCTTATACCTGGCGTCAGTTAATATTTCAGTAAGAAAATAGTAAATTAGTTATAACACGGTATTATTTTAAATAAGAATTCTGAAGCAAATAAGAAACTACATATTTTCTGGTAGGCTATTCCGGAATAGGCTACCAATAAATCGAATGTCACAGAAATCGATTTTTTCATTATTTCACCATTTCATGTTGCAGACTCCGTAAATAGATTATTTGCTAATCTTATAAATATAAACATATGAAAAATTAAAGCTACAAATGAATTTTTCAAATTTTAAAATTTCAATAGGTTATTCAACACTGAACTACCGACATTTTAATAAACTATCAAGTGATAATTTAATTTTTCAATATTTTTTATTTTTCTTTCTTCAAAAGATAAGAATTTACATTATTCAACTTATTTCCACCCTTTGGCTTAAGAAAAATGAAGCATTATTGATTTCTGTGGCATCTGAATTATCGGTAGTCTATTCCGGAATAGACGACCAAAAAATATCTGGTATTTTATTTGCTTCAGAATTCTTATTTTAAATAACACGGTGTTTTATATGATTTGTTAGCGACACGGCGGACCTTCAGCGGGTTGCATTGTGTAAGTATATGCCAGTGAATATCAAACATTACTATCACAGTTAAAAAAACGTGAACTAAAATCGCGTTTTTTCTACAACGATGAAATAAGAATAGCATCTAGAAATACTGATACAGGTTGATTTCTTTTAAAATTGTACCGGGTTCTACGTCATCAAAGAGATGGCCCAGGCAGTCAGCTATGAAATGACGTGAGCGTATGTCTCGGAGATCGGTACAGTCTAATAAAATATGTTTCACTGTATACCGTTCCCAACACCATCCACTTAGGTACTAATGTCCACTACTACCAGCCACAGTTTCTAGACAGTCAGCCTAAAAAACCCAGGAGGGGATCCGTTTTTTTTTAACTTGAAAGCGTTCATATACACATATTTGCATGATCGTTATAGACCCTGCTTCTGTAAGGGGTTGGAATTAAAAAGTTTATTTATTCTCAAAACGTTCTATTTGACACAAGAATCTAATAGAAATCTTTTATGATACTAAGAAGCTGGAAAAATAGACACACGCAAACTATAGTACGACCAAACTTCTTACTTCAATATTTACATATATAAAAGTCAAAACTAAAACCAAAAGATGTCATTCTCAGTACTTCTAGCTGATATGTTAAAGACCTAACTTTATTCTTGAGAATATCAGACTTGAAAAGGGGAAAGAAAATGCAAATAAAGGAATTAGAAATGGTCGGGCAAATTTGAACGTAGTAGCTCAGGTTTATTTAATACATAAATTAATACAATTATTTATTGCATAAATTAATGCATAAAAACGGATTTACATGGTAAAAAAACACACAGAAATATTATTTATATTGCAGCTAAATGCACCATTTAACGGTTTTGAATGACGAAATGGCAAAAAAGAGAAAAAATGCAGCTGCAACACAGGGTCCAAACGTGGTGCAGCAAGGCCGCACTCCCACACAAATCCTTCAACCGCACAGGTGCTCGCAATATGTTCTGCATTTCTCGCAAGCTGAATGGTTGAGAGCCACGAACAGTCACAGCGCCACCTATAGTTCTCACACTTTCTGGAGTGCACACTTCACACATTTTCCGGTAGAGCAAAGTGATTGGACAAAGCGGGGACATTTCATATTCGAAGTAAGGGTTTTTTACCTTAACATGATACACACATTTTAGTGCACTTAAATAGCAGACATGGCCATTTGTCTTCAAATGAAGGAAATGTCCTCAGTTAAAAGGCCTTCCCGTATGTAATATCAAGTTTTTGTTGTCAGATTGCCGGTTGGACAAACACACACAAGACACAAACAAACAAACAAACAAACAAACAGACGATGGATACCCCACTAATGATGGAATAGCCCACCGACATATGACACTTGTCATATGTTAGCGTATGGAATCAAGAGTTTTTTATCCTCTTCACGTACTTGCAAATGACAAATTTGTTTAACATTACCTTGAAGCGGTGCCTTCTGGCATCTCAAGCTTTCTTGCCTTTATCAGACTTCTTTTCCTTGCACCAAGCACCGATAACTGTCGCAGCGACCTGTGTGAGCAAACGCCAATACGTTACTGATACATTTGAGTCACCCAAACCGAATACCACAAGGTCACACAGAACCGGTGTTGGCTGATGTCGGGTAAATACAATTTGACCAACCGTAATTTGACCAACCACCATTTGACCAACAGAAATTTGACCAACTGCAATTTGACCAACCGCTTAATGGAAAAACTGATATTTGACCAACTTTCAGTTTTAGATATACGTAACCTTATAAATCTAGGAGTTCGAGGTTTCGTAAGAAAAATTTCAAAGAAGTGCTCATTTGCATCAAAGAGATGTTGCGCTAATCCCCTCTCTGACAATGAGTGTCATAAGGTTGAGTTCCACGTGCCCCGTTAATCTCCGTAATCCGACGTTATACAAGGTGTTATACAAACAAACCCAAGTTTTGAGAGGATATGAGATTACTGACATCCCGGTACATTTGGACAGTACTTTTACTTTCAGTGTTATAACTGTTTAAATGTTGCTTTTGTCGGAACATTTGTGATTGCTAATGTTTTACTGATAAGTGGTACAAAAAACAATAAATTATGAAGTTGGTCAAATGTCCGTTTTTTTTTTCATTAAGAGGTTGGTCAAATTGCGGTTGGTCAAATTTCAGTTGGTCAAATTTCGGTTGGTCAAATTTCGGTTGGTCAAATGTCCTACACCCGGCTGATGTAAATGGACCCTTAACTATGGGGCTCTATGGAGAGAAGGGGTTTTGCACAAAAAGGGGGGTGTAGTCCATTTTCATCAGGACTTTTTCCGAAGACTGTTTTCAGAAAGGGGTGGAAAAGGGGAAAATGGGGTAGACAATCCCATAATCCTATGTGCATATATAACTTTTTTATTTACAAATACACGATTACTCTAATTTTCTACGATTTTTTTGTTAAATAATAAATAAATAATTTTGTTCAATTTTTTCTCTACCATTAAAAACTTTTGTTACTGACCTAGAATTTCTTCCCGAGTTTCTAATCAAAGAATATGTCAATCCTAACATAACTGCATATAAAAATAAGACAATACCAGAGACTCAGATCAAATACTAATTTGTTGGTAAATCTCCTCGGAGATATAAATCCTGTGGATTAAATAAACCTCGGGTGTGGTATATTTAAAAAAACGGAGATTTAATTTAGGAGTAAACTCAAGACTCAAACTGGGTAATTATGTGAACGGTATATAAATGAGGTAAGTTTTTGCATTTTTATTATGAATACAAATCATTACATATGGATGTAAAGCAAGAAAACGAGATAGTGACCAAACGTAGTAAGCCAGGTAGACCAGTAAAATGTTCGGATACAGAACAAAACGGAATGGATAAATTACACCAAATGAAGTAAGTGACCAAGATTAAATCAGTATTTGCATTTGAGATAAATCAGACATGTATTTGCGGTTGAGATAGTTTGTTAATTTGTAACTGGCTGAATTATTTAGAAATAAATTTTTATGCAATAAAACAATAATCTTTTCAGAGATTTATTAGACAATTAAATCTGACATGTATTTGAGATAAGTTGAAAATGTGTGATTGGCTGATTATTTGGACAATGCAATTGGCTGTAAATATATCTGCTACGCAATAGTGTTTTTCACAAATAACATAATTATTTTTTCTTTCCTTTTTGGTGTATTAATGTTATTAATGTTACAGAAAGAAATATGTTTTTGGTAAATAAAGAAGGCATGTTTGTCTCTCAACGCCCCAGTATTTATCTTTGGGTCAAACAAACCAAGGATTAGGGTCGATTTATTGCAAGGGTCTATATCCAAATCGCGTAAGGTGTGCGACCAAAATGGACGTCCAGTTACATCACGGTCCATTTACATCACACAACACCGGATTAGAACTAGATATGTAAATGCACACAAACACCAATGTACAGGAATATATCACAAAACGTAGAATCTAAGTAATAAGACTAGGGGATAGCCGCAATATCCTCTAAGTAAGTTCGACCGCAGATTCTATCTTAATATCTTTTCTTTTTGCACGTATAAGGACATGTTCCTTTTCTAGCTTATCTAGATTTCGCCTGGCATTTTCGAAAAAGATTTTACTGACAAAATACTCAAACGACAAAATCTGATATCCCACTTCCCTGGTCCAATAAACGCGTAATATCCACTCAGTCAATCCCATGGTTTGCGTTATACCAACGTTATACTTCCCTGTTTAACTGGCAAAAAAAAAAAAAAAAAGACATACTCAGTCATTGGAAAATTGGTGGTGTAACACTTCATTTCTTAATAAATTTACCAGATTAAAAAAGCTGGGGGTTTTATTTGCTTAATATTTGAACAGCAGTCCATTGTGACACAACCTGTCTTGAAACCACGCGATGCAGACCAACAAAACAACATCCAAGGCGGTAGGCTTTCTCTAACAACAGGCCCAACATACTTAAAGCAGTTTTATGATATTGTCCATATTTGATAATTTACATGTATATTGTATAAACGTGTAATGTGTTTGTGAGCGAAACGAAGCTTTAAACAAGAACCAAGGAAAAACTAAACCGTTTTCGCTACCGAGTCGCGAAAATTACACTTGGGGGTCACAAAAAAACTCTTAATCTCTTAAATATCGTCTTTTAGGTCCAAAGGGTCGAAAATAAGCTCAAAATCGCTCTCTAACCGTTTTCGAGATAATGGCCCACTTCCGGTTTTTTTACTTTGACCATGACCGAGAAGTTCAAGGTCATCAAGGACCCCGTACATATCGTCTTTTAGGCCCACAGAGTCGAAAATAAGCTCAAAATCGCTTTATCTCTAACCGTTTTCGAGATAATGACCCCTTTCTGTTTTTGTCTTTGACCATGACCGAAGAGGTCAAGGTCACGGAGGTACCTCTTACTTATCGTCTTTTAGGCCCAAAGGGTCGAAAATAAGCTCAAAATCGCTCTATCTCTAACCGTTTTCACTCTTGTATTGTCAATATCAACTTAGCTTGACGAGTTTGTCAATCTCATATCCTACAAGATGTATTTTCTTTGATTTTGTTCTAAAAATTGGCAAAAAGTAATAATTGTTAGGTCGCACATTTGGGACGAATTATCCGAGCCCTCGTTAATTCATACTTTTCCATGGGAACCAACAGGTCCTAAACTTTGGACCGACGCATTTAGTACCAGTTAACCGGGGTTACGAATTAACCGAGGACGAACTAACGACGGACTCCTGTATCAAAACGATTAGAGCAAAGCTGTAGGAGGATTAGCATTTTAAAGAAAATGTTTAACAAAGGCACATACATTCAAGCCCCCTATAGTGATACTACTAACCCAGTCCGACCAAGATGGCTGGGTCAAAAACGGGAAAAAACATGCCACAACTGCGGCTGAAATTTTCGTGCAAGTTCAATACACTAGGGGATTTTGGCAAATCCCTAAGTGTAAAAACGAAACCAACGCTAAAACGAACAAAAGAACCCAATGTGATGTTTAGATAAACCTATATATTCCTTTCTGCTATAAATATGTGATAAGCGTTGGAACAGAGTTATTTTGCTTTGATTATGTAATAATAGGTTCAAACCGTGTTTTGAATAACGAACCTCTATTGTACTTCCAATGGATGCTTCGGTAATTTCTCATTTTCTAAACAAGGCACATGTCTCCTTGACAAACCCTTAGTTTTTCAATCCCCATCTTTCCTTTCACTCAAATTTATGAAAACTAGATCTTCTCTTTCTGTTCACATAATCACAATTCATTATCAAGCACCAAAAGGCTTGCATGGTCCCAAAACGTGGGTGTCGCATTTAAAACATAGGCATCGGAGATGCAGAGCCCTCAGTCAATAGCGGTTACATCACTGTGGTTCAGTTATTCTTTTGAAATACCGCCTGGAGAAAAGCAATATAAAGGTGCAACGGATGGGTCCTTGCACATCTACACTATATATACTTTCTTCCTGTAAGGTTTGGTTACGATCCGATGAACAGTTGCTGAGATATCGCCCGGACAAGAAAAAGTTTAAAGTGCGACGGGCGGACAGATGAACGAACATGGGACAAATTGAACCCCCCAATGCATATCTACACTATACAGTCGAATCCATTTAAACCGACATCGCTTTAACCGACATATCGTTTTAACCGACATGTTTTCACGGTCCCGAAGGATTTACCCCATTGACCCCCATTATATAACGTCGGTTTAAACAAATATCGTTTGTCCGACGTAAATTCTGCTGTCGAACAAATTTTTTCAGCCCCTTTTTTTCGACAAATAATGATGATTGACAGATCCCTTTTGTACGATATTATACCTATTGTCATTCACTGTGATGTTATACATTTGAGCCATTGTTTCTACTAACATCACAGAAGTTATGTACACACAGAAGCCTATTATTCATCAGTACTCAGGCCATTCAAAGGTATGACATCTACTCGGGATTTCGACGATGTTTGGGTTTGCGTGTAATCGTTACACTACAGAAAACAATGCTACATGAACAAACTTCTGATCAGACATTAAAAAGAGTTGCTCAATAGCTCAAACGATTCTTTAGACTTCGATTGATCAGAACATAAAGAAGCGATTATTTCGTGTGATTTAAACTTCACAGGCCTTATTCATGTCTGTTAATCATGTCACTTGATTGCAATGATTTAATCAACTGCAATTTTGCGAATGGCAATTTCATCAATTGCAATTAGAAAATAGTGTTGTAAATTGCAATTTAGACCCTACCTGTACAGTATAAAAGGGCTGTAAGAATGAAAGCAAATCAAATGCGATACCGCTCAATATGGCATTTCATTTTATGTGCAAGGCATGAGACTTTCTTACTTTCTTTCAAACAGTTTCAAACAGCCAGTACCTTTTAACCGACACATTTTTTGCTCGGTCCCGACGATGTCGGTTTAACGAGATTTCACTGTATATACTTTCTTCCTGTAAGGTTTGGTTACGATCCGATGAACAGTTGCTGAGATATCGCCCGGACAAGAAAAAGTTTAAAGTGCGACGGGCGGACAGACGAACGGACATGGGACAAATTGAATCCCCCGTTGCACATCTGCATTATATATACTTCCTTCCTGTAAGGTTTGGTGAAGATCCAATAAATAGTTTTTGAGATACCGTCCGGACAAAAGTTCAAAGTGCGACGGACGGACAGAAGGACGGACACGGGACAAACTGAGCCTCCCGTTGCATATCTACACTATATATACTTCCTTCTCGTAAGGTTACGTGAAGATCCGATGAATTCTTTGTGAGATATCGCCCGACCAAGAAAAAAGTCCAAGTGCGACGGACGGACAGGTGGACTGACACGGGATAAACTGAACCTCCCACCCCACCCCCCTCCCCGTTGCACATCTACACTATATATACTTTCTTCCTGTTCGGTTTTGTGAAGCTCCGATAAATAGTTTTTGAGATATCGCCCCGTCAAAAAAAGTTTACGGACAGACAGAAGGATAGCAATAGCCTTCAGCCTATATTGCCTGAGGGCTAAAAACTGGTTACTGAAAATTTTTCAATGGCCAGCATTTGTCTAATATCTGGCAGATCCCAAAAAAGGTAAATTTGAAGAAACCCTAACCTTGGACTACACTCAAAAATTGAAAGCAATCTAAGTCACTTGCAGAAGAAGAACTATTCTGAAGAACTTCATCCGTAAATCTTCAAACGGTCGTATCAACAGCATTATTTTAAAACTAGACCGAAATTCGCACAGCGAATTAGACCCTACTTGGAATGATAACTTAAAACGGAAGGTAGATCGTATCGCTGTTTGTTAAGAATTTTCACATGTCTGAATATAGAACATCCTCCTAAATAATACCAACTATACCGGTAAGGTCAATGTCAAACAATTTTATCAGGTGCACCACTTCAGATGACCCTCCATACATGTGAATAGTTTGGTTGGTTTAGCTTCAGCGGTCTTGGAGGAGATGTCTGGAAACCGATTGCTCTATCTCTTACCGTTTTCGAGACAAAGGCCAACTTCCGGTTTGGGGCTCGAAAGTGACCTAGAGGTCAAGGACACCGGACGCTATACCTTACGTATCGTCGCACAGGGGGTGAAGGTCGAAAATCAGGTCAAAATTGCTCTGTCTCTTACTGTTTTCGAGATAAATCATTGTTTTTCTTAAAGAACGTTTTTCGCGATTTGACCTTGACCATCAAGGAAACCGATTGACCTTTTTCGCGATTTGACCTTGACCAGTACGGTCAAAAAATTTTATCAGGTGCACCACTGCAGATGACCCTCCATACATGTGCCAAGTTTGGTTGGTCTGGCTTCAGCGGTCTTGGAGGAGATGTCTGGAAAACGATTCCGCGGACGAAGAAAAAAATATAAAAAAAGCGAGGAAAAAAAAATAGGTGAAGAATTCGAGGCAATCCATCCCATTTGGTATTTACAATACCAAGTGGAAATTAGAACTAGAGCAATGTGCATAACACACATATTCCCCACAGGTCCTCCATCAGTTAAACACGGCCATCAACAGTCAATCAAGTGCTGAAATTTTCCAAGTCCAGTTGGGTTATTTTCCTTGGACAAACCTGGCCCAGTTGCAATACTGCTCTGTGTTTGTTCCCACAGAAGCTACACAACAAGTTTCATTAAAATCCCTGCTGCAGTTTTTAAGTTATCGTGTTAACAAGCTCACACAATAGTCAATCAAGAGCTGAAATTTCTAAGTCCAGCTGGTCCATTTTCCTTGGACGAAACTGGCCCATTTACAATACCGATCTGTGTTTGTTTATATAGAAGTTACATAGCAAGTTTCATTACAATCCTTGCAGCAGTTTTTAAGTTATCGTGTTGATGACACGATAGTTTAAGCTGTTGATGACAGACAGACGACAGACGGTCGATCGCATATATTCCTCACAGGTTCTAGAATAGAGATTGTAATTCCGATATCAATGGGGTCCCGAGCTAATGTAAACCAGTCTCCTTCATGACGCTGCTTATAATGGGTTCTTCGTCACAGGAATCAGACTCTTTTGATAGGTTGATCTAATGTATTTATTATCCCGCAGGTAGAGAGATGTTACGCATCCTGGGTACTCGATTATGCGAAATCAGATTTCTTGTCAGTGCTCAACAATGGGATAGCTATAACTACGTGCAACGAATTCAGCGAAGAGATAACTGAAAGTGCGTTGTAATCCCGAATCGTTTCGTATGCGCTGGGTGATTCATTTATCACTAGTGGGTTTACTGAATATTTGAATTAACGTTTTTGCCTGGATACATCTACTAGATGAGCCATGTGCAGCTGTGTTTCAACGGAATTTGTTAGGATCCATGAGCTGTATGATGGGGTCAGAAATTTACAGAATTTGTAAGTTCTTCCTTATCAGTACTACACGACAATTGATTGTTTTCGGATAGTCTTCGTTGTACTGCTCTGAGCACTGCCTATAGTTCTGATGGAGGATCTAGAGAAGGAGATAAATGTCCACGATTGCAAGTCGCTTCTTATGATCATCGGCCTGGGCATCTGAGACACTGCTATAACGTTATAAGTTGCAGGTTTGTTGTCCAGGTGCAGGCTGAAAGTTGATTGAACCAAAATGTTCATGCGCCGACACTGTGTAGGGCCGCCCTATTAGATGTCTGGCAACTTGTTTCAGTCTCTGCAAAATTCTCTCTGCACACACACGGCCTTTTGCCAAGTGGAAGCGGCAATATATATGCACCTTCCAAGAGAATCAACCCTACATGGGCAGTTTTTACTTTGTCTGTTGAAATTCTACTTCTTTCCAAACTTGTTGCAAATCCTCATAAAAGTGAGTTTGGATAAAACTGAAAGGTATTTTATTTGTTGGATTTCCTTTAGTTTTTCTCGAGTTTTTCGGTGTATGGATCCATTTCATCAAAGCCCCGTGTGCTTACGTATAGTGGGCTACAACCACTAGAGTTGAATTTAGACTTTTCTGTTTTTGTGGAATTTTATTCAATTTTTCGGGCAATCTCTTAAATATATTCGATCGGAATGGAGAACTAAAATCCAGTCCAGGAACACTTCACATCCGCAAGGTAGGGGGAGGAGAAAAGGTTCACAATTTATTCACTGGGTTATAATAAGGATACAATGTAGGAAATAGCAGCTGACGCACTGTCCGATTACTGGCTTTTGACTGCGGTTTTATAGCTGTTGTTAACCGTAATTGTGTCCCAAATTAAAATATTGCCAAATAAGTGCCACACTGGATTGCGCATATATGGTGCACTCGTCCACATAAAAGTGGCTTTACTCAGCGGGGTATCAGGGTTCAAAGTTAACCACACAAATTTAAACTGAGTTAGACAAATTGTACAGCCAAAGAGTAAATTATTTACTTCACCAAAAATAGCGTCCGGAATAGGAACACCTAATATAAATTTATTCGTGGAATAATACAACTAAGAAAACAATTTAATATTTTTAGCAGAAAAAAGACAAGTAGGTCAGTGAAACTGACGATGTCCCCCGCCGGCGTACAACCGCTGTATTTGATTTTGTTTGGTTGGACTACAACCCTCAAGCAATTCGTATCATATTCAGGAATATATGTTAACAAACTCATTCAAGTGCTCAAAGTTAAGTTGGGCCAGTGTCCTCGGGCAGACGTGGCTCATTTACAATACCAAACCTTGTTGGTTGCAATACTGTTCATAGTTAAGATATCTTATAAATCGATGAGGAAATGTAGGCTCGAGTGTGTTAACAAACTCATTCCAGTATGTAAGGGTTGTGAAAATTTCTGAAGTTCAGCTGGGCCAATGTCCTTGGGCCAAAAGGGCTCATTTACAATACCAACCTTCGTTGGTTCCAATACTTCCTATATGTAAAAGATTTCAACAATCGATCCAGAAATGTAAACTTGAGTGTGTTGACAAACTCATTCAAATGAGTAAGGATTGGGAAAATAAGTTCAGATGAGCCAATGTCCTTGGGCTGACATGGTTCATTTACAATACCAACACTTGTTGGTTCCAATACTACTTATAGTTAAGATCTCTTGCCAATCAATGAAGAAATGTAGACTTGAGTGTGTTAACAAAGTCATTCAACTGAGAAAGGATTGGGAAAATTTATGAAGTTCAGCTGGGCCAATGTCCTTGGGCCGACATGGCTCATTTACAATACCGATCCTTGTTCGTTCCAGTACTACCCATATATACAATATCTTAACAGTCGGTCGAAAAATGTGGGCTTGAGTGTGTTAACAAAAAAGGTGTCGACAGACGGACAGACAGACCCGAAAACTATAGTCCCCCGGTGGGGGACTAAAAAGTCCTGGACGGGATTTCGTGCTTTCGCTATGTAACATTCTCCTTCAATTGAACCATTCAATAAATTTCAGTTTACTTTTCCTTTCTAAATGTGGTGGTGGAAAACTGAAGATCGATGTCCCTCCGTTAAGTCACTGTGGCTCCTTTCGTATGTTTTGTATGGGTCCTTTCTGGTTTGGCCACATGGGGGTCCTTTCGCTGACTGTCTGGTCGACTCTTGGCCGCGCGTCCGGCTGGCAATGCCTCTTTAGCTCTTGTGCCTCCCCCGTTATCTTCCCCAGCGGCGCCCACAGCTATAGGCCATTTTGTAGTATATGCTGGGGATAACGAACTTTATTTCGTTCTAGTATCAGCCAAAAATTTAAAGATCCTGGTCGCGGTACCAAATTTGTAGCAGATGTCGAATATTTATGACTGGTGATGTCACAAATACGGTCGAAGGTTCCGTCCGCTCACTACTGGAGGGTGGTTGCGAATTCCTTTAACTTATTTGTGTACGATGGCAACAGATAATGGCAGGGCTCGAAATTAGTGGGAGCCCGGCAGCCCGAGGCTCCCAGATTTCGCGCCGGGCTCCGAGATTTTTGGATCTCGGAGCCCGGCTGGCTCCCGGAAAATCCGGTATTTTTTTTTACAATACTAAAATCGGATTTTATTTATTGTGACGTCAGAAACTTAACAATGAACTTAATTATTTTTATTTTTTGAGAAATCCATGCTTTGAAAACTGCACACTGGAGCACACCAGGTTTCTCCACAATGAAATTGATAAGAAATCAGCTTTGAAAAATTTCAAGACTACACTGTGTAACTAGAACAGTGTGCATAGCTCACATATTCCCCACAGGTTCCCCATCAGTTAAACACGGCCATCAGTAGTCAATCAAGAGCTGAAATTTTCCAAGTCCAGTTGGTACATTTTCCTTGAACGAACCCGGCCCATTTACAATGCTGATCTGTTTTTGTTCCCATAGTTGCTACATATCAAGTTTCATTAAAATCCCTGCAGTTGTTCTTGAGATATCGTGTTAACAAAGTCATTCCGATGCTGAATAATTTCCAGGATTTGGTAAATTTCAAAGTACATTCGGATCATTTTCCTTGGGCCAACCTAACCCATTTACCACATAGACCCTCTTCTTCAGTGACCATCTACACTATAGGGTCTTTCTTCCTGCTAGATGTGATCAAAATCGAATTAGCTGTCTCTGAGATACCGTGTGCACATAGTCAAAAAGTCAAAAACGCTCCAAAGTGAAATTTTAAAAAATCGTTCAAAATACTATTTTTAATCAGAATCAACCTTCGTGATGATGTGCACTATCTGGTCTTTCTAATTCCAGGGTTTGGTGAAGATCCGATGAACTGTTTTATAGATATCGCGTGAACCAAGTCCAAAACAGCTAAAAACAAACCAAAGTGAAAGTACCAAAAGTTCGTCAAAAATTCAATTTTTGACAAAAGTAAAAAATAACCCTTTAGAATGATCGTCACAGTATGGTCTTTCTTTTAAAAGGTTTGATGAAGATCTGATAAAATGTTTTAGAGATATCGCGTAAACAAAGTCCAAAACAGTTAAAAAACACCAAAGTGGAAATTTAAAATTTTTTTCAAAAATTCAATTTTTGAAAAAAAAAAAAAAAATCAAAATAATTCCTCAGTGCAAATCTGCACTATGTGATCTTTCATTCTGCAAGGTATGGTAAAGAGCTGATGGGCTATTTTTGAGATATCGCACAAACAAAGTCTAAAAACAGTACTGAAATCACTAAAATTTAAAAAAAAATTATCGGACCGCCAAAAAAATTGGTGTGCATCAAGCGACGACCATGGGAGTGAGTCCTGTAAACTTTCAGACAAAATGGCGTACACATCTAAGAGGAATGAGTGGTAACGGATGGAAAGACGGACGAACAGACAGAGCCCAATCCATAAGCCCCTTCCGAGGCATAAAGCCCCAGTTGGGGGGGGGGGGGGGGGCTAAAAAACGAAAAGTGCCTAAGTGATGATCAGAAGAAATATTTAGCTTTCACCCTAGCCATGCTATTGATCTTTGGGCCACTTCAGGTGTTCGAAAAAGGCGTCCCGATATGATGAACTAAAAAGAGGAAAATAATGAAAAAGACAAACAAGACGTAAATGAAGAAAAAGAAGCTTGGCAGAACCTAGATTTCATGTTAGGACAAGTGTGACATTAATAAAAAATGGAATGCACTGATTTTTTTTTCTTTTTTTTTTTTATTTAATCAAACATGTATACTCCGGGCTCCCAGATTTTGGGTCGGGCTCCAAGATTTTCAGACCCGGGAGCCCGGTGGCTCCGAGTCAAAAATAGTTAAGTTCGAGCCCTGGATAATGGCAATCCTTTTTCTTGTAATCTTGCAAGATGGTTCACACTTCGCTCAGTTTATTGTTTTTATAGATTCCAATGCTGAACTTTTCAGCGTATTTCAAAATGAATTGAATGCTTCGCGTTGTGTTTTTATATTTTCAGGTTCATAATTTTATCAACGTCCAAAACGGCTGCTCAGTTCTTAACATGCCTCGAGCCACACAAGCAACAGTTTAAATCACCTTGACTACGCGTTCTACCGGAGAGAGACGCTTTATATACCACGGCAGAGGGAACCCTAGATTTTCGATAAAAATGGTCCAAAAGGTTTTGTTTGTTTTTGACAAAAAGGAATGGCGTTTTGATCTGCACCAAAACAAGGATACTGTATAATTCAGGTTATGTCCATTCTGATTCAACTTAGACATTTTAATTGGTGAGATGCTCCTCGTAAACTGTCTGACTTCCACCAGAAAAAAGAACACGACTCTATAAGCTTAATGAGTGTTTATTAACAGCTGCATGACCTTATTACACGCTACACGCAACACAACACCCATATGGTGTCTTAATTCATCACTGGACATCTGACTAAATGTGAATCAGTGAGAATAAAACTGTTTTGATGTACCATTCTTTACAGACACTTTGTACAATTCGGTTTAACCTTGTAAACTCTACCTTTTTGGCAACGTCTTTTGATCATCTCTTCAAGCCGAAACAATATACTAGCAATAAGCTATAGCGGCAACTTTGCCGTTCTCACACAAAGTGGGTGTTGTATTTTGCAAATATACACAAAATATTTTATATATTATTCAATGCTTACTTCAAAATTCCGAAGACCAAAAACAGTGCCCAACACGCGACTCCAGCCTTCCACCACTTGTATGAAGAATCTAATGGTAGAATTTCTCTGTCTGTCAACCAAGCTATTTTTTCAAATGGAAAATATGCCAGTATTGAAATATTTCCCAGGACTGTCAATGCTTTAGTGGCACGGTCGGGCTCCTGTAACAGTAAATTGGTAAATCGCTATTAAACAAACAACGGTCTGAAAACAGATAAAGCCCTTTGAAAAAGAGGTATGACCGATCCCTCATAGTTTACTAAGATAAGAAATTTAGTTGGATGCTTTAGTTTCATTTTGTTAACCGATGAGAAAAACACAGAACAGCCACAAATATTTCTGCGGTACCAATGGTAAGAAAGTGATAGTACTGTTGGAGAAAAAACGCTTCTCAGCGTCACTCTACCACACGCAAAAAGATAATAATGATAATAAAATAACCAATATAGAAGGAACCTTCGAGCTTTTTTAACTGTATTTTTCAGAAGCTACGACTTGAAACCCAGTTATGTTGGAGAAGTTTATTCAGTCTCAACAAGATTGTCCATGGACAATGCCCTAGCCAGCGAATATTTATGTCAGGATGTAAGAATTACGTTATAACCGCAAACCGAAGAAGAAAAAGGCCACTCAGGTACTTACATGCGCTAACCTTTTTAACAGACGGACAGACGTAAAATATCAAGACAGTAAGGCCATGTCACTACGCAAGTTAAGGTCTTAAAAAAATTTCGCCAAAGTCTCCCCATTTATTTATTTGTAAACTGTCAAAAGAGCAATAGCGACATGAACACTTGTGTCTAATTCAGTCAATTAATACCGTATGATATTTCCACTGAAATCGTAAGAAGACGTCTTAACGTTTTAAGGAAAATTGATTTCCGATCAACACTTCCGTTACTACTTGACAAATCGGCAAAAAAACAACGCCCATTTGGACAGATATGCTCCCTACCTACAAACAAAATTTTAAGAAATACATTTTGAAGAAATCGCCAAACAAAGGCAATCTTCCGGCAGGTATTATTGCCTGTACCTTACCAAACGTTTAAATTAAGTAAGACTTTTCTGGCGTCAGTTAAGATTTAACAAAACATTGTACTTTTCAACAATGTTTTGGGTGAATCAATAAACAAGACCGCCAAATGATGGTGCCCCGGTGCCGTCAGAGTAACATGACACGAACTGGCATTGCGATTCTATCACAATAATATTTAATATTATTAAACATTTTATGTATCCCGACAGAAAAGTTTCTAGACACTGGGCTTATAGATTCTGAGAACTTGTGTGTACAAAACAAGTCTCGATTGCAAATATGAAAAATTTTGACAACTGTCGCCCCGCTAAATTAGTTTTTATTATTTTGTACTTTGAACAGCTGTGTACCATCCAATTAAGTTTGATATTTATTATTTTTGTCGTCTTACTAGCATTAAAATAAGACTAAATCACGATAATAAGAACTCGCATGCGTTTTCATTATTTACGAAATAAGGCACTGTACTCAAAGTTAGTGTATTCTGGAAGAGACTAACTTAGGTTAAGGACAATTCAACTTCTATATTCTCTATCTATTTCAGTTAGGCTGAGCCTCACTCAGTCGATTCCGGAATAGACTCACTTTGTCGACAGTGCATTATCTGCCTTCAAAAAAATATGATTTGTGTGATGTATTCCTCTTTTAAATGCTACATATATACACTAAAAATTGTGAACCGTGTGTGGTGAAACGTGTTTTACTGAAGGTATTTATTACCTAAGATAATAATTTCAGATGAAATTGAACAACTTGTTTTAGGCTTTTAGGAAATATATGTGTAGTTACGGAAAAATTATTTTAATATTGACAGTGATAGACATTTTACTTTGAACTTTAGAGCTAAGGTACTTGATTGGCATAAACCTTAAACAATAGAAGTCATGTTAGTAGATTCAATTATATTAGTGTTTACGTACCTCGTGCATTACTTGGATATTGATTCTAGTACCATAATGTGTCAAGGCATTCAAACAAGAATTACCTATCGCTCGAAATATAAGACACAAAATAGAAATGTGAATAGATGTAACCTGACCGAAATTCGTTAGTTAACTTTCTCGAGTTGTTAGACTCCTCTGGCATGACCCCACATGTAAACGCTCCAAACCCTGAACACGGTCACACGTTAGACCTGGCGCTTAGCAGAGATGACGGTCCCACAAAAATACTTGATTTCGACATAAACGATCAAATCTCGGATCATTTTATTGTAAGTTTTAGTTTCTCATTTCCAAGACCAGAAATATTCTTAAGATTCCCCCCCCCCCCCCACGCCACAGGGGGAGCCAGAAATTGTGAAAAAATCGATTAGCTTCCGAAAAATAAAGGATATTCAACATTACGCGCTGATGAAAGATTTGTCAAAAATGGAGATATTTACAAATTACTTATCTAGATACTCTAGTTGAAAACTACAACCTCGCGCTTCAATCTACACTAGATAAGCATTCCCCAATTCTTGAAAAATCCATCAGCACCCCCTTGGCACCAGAGTAACTTACTGGATGCGCGTCGTACTTACCGCTGCCTTGAAAGGAATTAAAGAAAGACTGGCTTTAAGATGGACAAAGTGGCATACAAAGCTAAACGCTTATGGTAAAGCAAAAGACGATGCCAAAAAAGATTATTATAAGCGTAAATATTCAACTGCAGAGGGGACTCTGGTGCTCTATTCAAAATCGCCAATCAATTACTCCATCGTCTGAAATCGAACCCCCCTATTAGACCATCTAAATTCAACTGAACTGTGCAACGATTTTGCGTCATATTTCCAATCCAAAATTGGCAATACAAGAGATATATTCCATGATCTCGACCTGGATGTTGCATGCGCACCTGACTCTGAACCCAACTGCCCTAGCCTGCATGACTTTCGATCGCTTTCTTTAGGTCCCATCCTAATGGGACCTAAAGTCTACGAGTATACGAAGCCTTAAGGTGCCCTGATCCGAGCGCTCTTCATTTTTTCACTCCTACGCTGACGACAGTCAGTTGAAAAAACCTGCCGATCCAGAGTGTACCGATAAAAGCTTTCGGCTTCGCGAGTCTTTCATAATCAAAGTGGATGATGGCTGGGTTGGCAAGAATTGGCCGGCCAGAAATTGTCCTGCCAGATTTGCCCGGCAATTGCCGGCAAGGCAAAATCTCTTTAGGTGGCCCAATCTGGCCAAACCTGACAGAATCTGGTTTTGTTTCGCCCAATTTTTTTAACAATTTTTTTTGTTCATTCACTCTTAATATTTATTTATTTATTCCCCACAGGGGGAATATATGCGATCGACCGCGTGTCGGTCTGTCGGTCTGTCATCAAGAGCTTGTTAACATGATAACTTAAAAACTGCTGCAAGGATTTTAATGAAACTTGTTATGTGGCCTCTATGGGAGCAAACACAGATCGGTATTGTAAATAGGCCAGGTTCGTCCAAGGAAAATGGACCAGCGGGACTTAGAAAATTTCAGCCCTTGACTATTGATGGCCGTGTTTAACTGATGGGGCCTGTGGGGAATATGTGGGCTATGCACACTGCTCTAGTTTTTCTTGAAATGTAGTAAAACTAGTTTTATTCACAGAAGCACGCGTTTATTTACATGAATAATGCACTTTCCTATAAATTCAATAGCACATAGTAGAGTATTTAAGTACATAAAAGGGGGAATTTTTTGGTTAAAACGTCTAATCCGCAATTCTACAATTAATGTCTCTGCAGATGATGCACGTTATCTACTACCCTGTCGATTTACTCTGTCGAGTCCTTAAAGTAGTAGTTCGGAGTAATCAATTTGAGTGGTAATTCGGAATAGTTGCATCTCCGGTAAGCCAAACGATGTATATGAAGCTCTTGACATATGTCCAAGTGGATACGCTTTTATTCGCGTTGATCGAAACGACAAAAACGGGGGTGGAGTCGCGTTGTTATCAATGAACAGTTTAAACCGCGCCGTTTAAAATCTAATACGTTCACTTCCTTTGAACATGTTTTAGTTGCACTAAACGCTTCACCTCATACCCTACGGGTGCTAGTAGTTTATCGGCCACCGTCAAGCCGGGCAAATGAATTTCTGAGTGAATTCGCTTCGCTTTTAGAAGATATATGCCTTACAGGCTGCCCGTTGGTAATAACTGGGGATTTTAATATCCACCTAGATGATCTTAATGATAGTTTTACTAGAAGATTCTGTGAGACTTTATCGACGTTTGGGCTTGTGCAACATGTTAAGGAGTCCACACACGCTAGGGGTCACATTCTGGATTTGATTATTACCCGTGAAAAAGACCTACTAACTGTAAACAATTTACAAATAGGCGATCTTATTTCAGATCACCATGTTGTTTCATGTCAGATTGCAATTAGTATGCTAAAAGCAGGAAAACAGGAAATTAGTTATCGTAATGTAAAATCTATAGACATTTCTGCCTTTCAACAAGACATTATGAAGTCAAAACTCGTAAAGTCTTTAAATAGTATGAATCTGGAGGTACTTGTTGATACGTATAATACTGAATTATCCAACATCTTGGACAAACATGCTCCTTTAATACATAGAAAGGTACGTACACAACGCCGTGAGCCGTGGTACAACGATCAAATTTATGAAGCGAAACGAACTGCGCGTCGTCATGAAAGACGCTGGCGTAAATCGCGAGTAGCTGAGGATTATGCCATCTTCTGTAGAAGTCGGGACTATTGGAAGGATCTTATTAAAGAGTCCACAAGAACGTATTTTAGTTGTTTAGTGTCCACGAGTGCGAATTCTAGTGAACCTTTTAGGAATATGAACAGGATCATGCATCGTACTAAATCGAACCCGCTTCCAGAATCGTCTTCTAAAGCTGTACTTGCTAATGAATTTTGAGAATTTTTTGTGTCAAAGGTTGCGAAGATACGTGACAGTTTCAGACTTCAGTAATGCCTTGCAGTTATGATGGCTCATCTGTGGAGGTTCCTCTCTCGGATTTTAGAGTAATTTCTGTAGATGATGTGAGAATGATTTTACAGAAATCTTCAGATAAATTTTGTGAACTTGATCCTGTTCCGATAATAATAGTAAAGCAATACAGTGCGCAACTTGCTCCTGTTATCACGCGCATAGTTAATTTATCGCTGCAGTCAGGTTGTATGCCCAAAGCTTACAAATCAGCTATCATCAAGCCGTTACTTAAGAAACCATCTCTAGAGACGGTGACAAAAAACTATCGTCCCGTATCTAATCTTCAGTTTGTGAGCAAACTGATAGAAGAGTGTGTCGGAAGGCAACTATCAGTTCATTTATCAACAAATAGTCTCGGTGAAAACTTACAGTCAGCCTATAAAGCCCAACACAGCACCGAAACGGCGCTAATAAAAGTGTTTGACGATATTTTTCACAATTCAGATAGTAATCGGATTGTGCTGATGTCAATGTTAGACTTATCAGCCGCTTTCGATAGTGTGGATCATAGAATTTTACTACAACATCTTGAGCGCTCATTGGGATTGACCGATCTGGCACTACGATGGTTTGAGTCGTATTTATCTAACCGCACTATGCAAGTTTCCATAGATAACGTCAGATCGCAACCTGTTCTTTTGGAGTGCTCTGCGCCACAGGGGTCCAAATTAGGTCCTCGTTTATACAGTGATTATACGCTTCCTCTAGGAGTTCTTATTCGCGTATTGCTCCTATTATATCATTTTTACGCTGATGATTCTCAGATCATGAAGTCATCATCTCTCTGTCCTATGGACCAATTCGAAAACGCACAACAGCTTGAACGGGGAGTAGAAGCTGTCAGTGATTGGATGTTATATAACAAATTAAGGCTCAACCCCGAGAAAACGGAATTTATAGTGCTATCAAGCTCTCAGAATCGTGATAAAGTATGAGTGCAGTCTCTGGATATTTGTGGTGATACGATTCCACGAGTGCCAACCGTTAAGAACCTGGGGGTTATTATGGATTCTAGTCTGGATATGAAGGATCATATTAATCATGTACGTGAAACATGTTACTACTATATTTCCTGGATTAAAGCAATACGGCACATGCTTTCCGTCAACTCGGCTAAGTTACTGGTACACGCGCTTGTTATTTCACCACTGGATTATTGCAACGGGTTACTTATCGGACTCCCATCATGTGCAATTCAGCAGTTGCAGATCGTTATGAACGATGCAGCAAGAGTCGTAATGGGTGTAAAAACAGACAGGGATACCAGTGTTACTAATTTATTATGTAACCTTCACTGACTTCCGATGAGACAGCGTTCTCAGTTTAAGATTTTATCGCTTTTATAAAGCATTACAAAATCAGGCCCCCGATTATATATGTGATATGATTCGTGTCTGTTCATCAGTGAGATCGTTACGGTCTTCTAGCGCAATATGCCTCCATATGCCCAAAACCAGGAATAGATATGACGAACGTGCTTTTAGTGTTGGAATTCTTTGCCGTACAGTATTCGTAACGAGCCGTCGTATGGTTCTTTTAAAAGAGCACTTAAAACGTTTTTGAGCGCAATATAAAGAACTCTAAATAAATAATTAAAAATTACATCTCTTTGTATGTGGCTTCACGACAAATTAATCCCCTCGGGCATTCTTAATCTCTGGTTTCATACAGTGTTTTGATGTTTAGTAATCAGAAGTTTAACCTTCTGAATACCTTTTTATTATACCTATCAAAGTTAGAAACTCCGTTTCCCCAATTATAAAAAACCTGGCGATAATTGATGACTTTAAATTTTGCCAGATTTGACCAGATTTTCCCGGCAATTGCCAGATTTTTCCGCCGGCAAGGCAAAATCTAGATTTGGGCGCTTTTTTGCCAACCCTGGATGATGGGCATATTGGAAAATCTCAAACCGTCTTCACTTCCCCAGGTTTGAAGGGAGTGTACCGAGGATTTTACCGAAGACGACGGTGTACGAGATTCCTGTTTTACACTACCAAGACATTGTAAAATCGCCCACAAAGAGTGATCCATCTACCCCCTGCTGAAGGCATATTTATATTCCTAATAAAAAGAGAAGAATTTAAAGAATACAACTTCTCACAAATGAGTCTAGCCTTGCACGTTGAGCCACAGTGTTCCTAAGTTTTCCGACACCACTCTGGATATCACCAAGAAGATGAAGTCTGTCTATCTTTTGGGACTGTGATGGACCGGTACCTTATGGCCGGGGTAAAGCTTGATAAAGTTATAATTCAGGTTATCATACGCTTTTCAGCTTTGGGGACGTTTTGGCCTTGAATTCATTTGGGGACCTTACGCCCGACAAATATTGCTTTGGGGACCTTTTGGCCCGTTCAATTGTATAAGATGAAGTATTTTGAAAACTGGCTATCCGGAAATTTAAAAATGCTCCCATTTAACCAATTTTTAGCGGGTCGGAAAAAAAGTAATTTTTCATGAAAACCTGCCTAGTGAACAATCGTACAAAATTAGATAAAAATCCAACCAAAACTGTGTGAAGAGAAACACGTTGAAATTTTTAAGCCAATAAATTAAAAAATGCACCACATCTGGCCAGTTTTTTGGCGGATCGCCAAAAAAAAGTAACCTTATAAAGGAGGCTTCCCAAGGGAATATTCGTACAAAATTGCAAAGGAATCCAATCAAAATTGTGGGAGAAGAAGCATTTTTAAAAATTGGCAACGAAAACATTCTTAATGAACTCCTCCCCCCCCCCCCCCCTCCGACCGCCGCCATTTTTAGCAGATCGCCAAAAAATGTACATTTTGAAGAGAGGCCTGCCTAGACAACAACCAATCCAAAATTGTGGGAGAAGCATTTTGCAAATTTGATGGCAAAAAAAAAAAATAATAAAAAATGCCCCCCCCCCCCCCCATTTGACCATTTTTATGGCCGTTTGCCAAAGAATTTTTTTTTTTCAAGAGAGGCCTACCTAGAACATATTCGCACAAAATTTAAAGAAAATCTTGTCGAAATTATGGGAGAAGAAGCATTTTGAAAACTGGATGCCAAAAAAAAAAGTAATTTTCAAGATAGGCCTACCCAGACACAATCGTTCAAAATTTGAAAAGAATCAATAAAAATTTGGGAGAAGAAGCATTTTGAAAATTGGAAGCCAAAAAAATTTAAAAAATGCCTCCCCCCCCCCCCCCCCCCCCATTTTGCCAATTTTTGGTGGGTCGCCAAAAAGAGTAAGTCTTCAAAAGAGGCCTAGCTAGAGAATATTCGCTCACAATTTACAGAAAATCTGATCAAAATTGTGGGAGAAGAAGCATTTTTAAAATTGGCAACCGAAAATTTTCAAATGGCCACCATTTGGCCAATTTTTGGCGGATCGCCAAAAATATCTGGAAAACATTCACGCAAAATTTGAAAGGAATACGATCAAAAATGAAGGAAAAGAAGCATTTTAAGTAAAAGCTTAAATGCATACATACAGACGACGGACGCCCCTCTATTGATTTGATAAGAGCAGCCCGACGGAAGTCGGTTGGTCGAAAAAGACCTTGTAAGCAAGAGAGGCAAGCGGTGCAAGGTGATGGCACAAGAGGGGGCAAGCATTTTTTTTAAACAAAAACAAATGGCAACGACTGCCTAAAGGGTATGACATGTTCGGGTATTCTGGTGTTGGTGTGCACTGGCCACTCTAGTATGATTAAATAATAATGTTTGGGGTTGGTAACCAGAACTGGCCACAATGTCCTTAGACAACGGTGTTAATTTAAATTATTTCAAATCGTAATGATTGTCTCTATTCTGATAGTTTGTCAATTACTTGTTACAGATATTTTACCGAATTTGACACCAGATGTTAACAAACTGCAATTTGACAAATATATGACAAGAAAATGACAAGCCTGAGACACATTTTTGACAAATTTACATTGTTGAGTAAGACATGGTTACGTTGACGAATTTAAGGTCATCAATCAATTTGACAAAATTGACAGTTTCGTACTAACGAGTTTCTGACAAATTATTGACGAATTATTAGCATGACTAATTTATAACAAGCTTTAAACAGAAAAGTTGATCACAAATATATGACAAAGTGCTAACAAACTGTTGACTGCAATTTGTTGAACTGGGTGCAATCAAACTGAAAATGCAAATTAATCAATCTCTTTTTAATTCGGCAATTTTTCGACAAATTCTTGACAAAGTCAAGAAATGATAGAAAAATGTAGAAGAAATATCGCAAAAACAGCTTATACTCGGAACATAAGGTTGTTAAAAACCCGATTGCTCTTTTTATAGCAGCATTTTTACCCGGTTATTTTTATTCGAAACGCAGAACTTTTGCACATTTTTATTGGGAAGGCCCTAAGTGTGATTTGGCTTATAGCATGCGAGTTGTTAAAAACCCCGATTGCTCTTTGGTGCAAGAACAATTTGACATTAAGGCGAAATCTCTCTATCATTTCTTTCATTTTTACCGTTACTTTTTTTCGACACGCAGAATTTGTGCGCATTTTTACGGGTAGTCCTAGATGACTCTTGCGGTCTTCCTATGGCAGCAAGAGTCATAGTTCCTGTAATAGGAAATGTCATTGATGTCAATTTTCAAATCTCGGCGCACGACTGGGGCCAACGGTGTTATTTTAGAAAGGGTGCATCACATAAATGGCCCAATTATAAATTATGGCACACAAGTTTTATGGTCAGATAACAATTTTTTACTGAGAAAAATATGTGTTTTCTTGAGATCAGGATATCGAATCCCTCATTATCGCCCACAACAACAGTGAATCCACAATTGCAAACCCACGCTTTACTCTAGTTTGGGAGTTTTGCTGAGGTCGAAAATAATGCGCCAGGTGCTCCTCAGTGTGCTTTTAAAGAAAAAGCCTGCCAGTTCGAGCTTCGTTGTCCTTGAACGAGCGCCGAAAGATCCAGAGCCTCCAAAATTGAGACCAATGGCCATTTCTATTGTAGGAACTGTGACCCTTTCTGTCCTAGGAAGATAGAAAGGTCCGCTGGGACTATTTTACGGGGAACGCCCAAACTGTGATTTGGCTAGTCCTAGATGACTCCTGCTTCCCAGCACGAGTCATAGTTCCTATAATATAACTTGTCATTGATCTCAATTTTGCAATCTCGGCGCACGACTGCGGCTAATGGCGTTATTTTAGAAAGGGTGCATCACATAAATCACCCAATTATAAATTATGGCACACAATTTTTATGGTCAAATAACAATTTTGTAATGAGAAAAATAGATGTTTTATTCAGATCAGAATATAAAATCTCCCATTATCGCCCACAACAACAATTCGCCATTTCGCAATGATCAACAGACTTCTTTATTTACAGCTCAGAACGAGGCTCGAATGTCTACACCAAAATTTCAGGGTTTCTGCCTTCATTCGGCAACAAATATGAGACGCGTAAAACAGCAGAAACGTAACATATTTTGCAAACCTGAACTATTTCTTTATCTTTCTTATACCATAACATTTTTTTACGAAATATCTTACAAAACTACTTAACTTAAGTTGTCTATAATGCATATTTAGCCGTTCGAACTGCTTGAAATAAACGGGAACTAAAATGGAATAATGCATTTTTCACTTATAACAGATCAAAATCCCTACGAAAGGAACCTTTCTAGATTGATTACGACGACGTAAATAGCAGTATTGAGGGTTTTCCAGGGTTCTGATTTAAAAAATAAAGGTTTTGTAAATAGTTTTTCCGACCTATCTAAAATAGGGCTATTCGGGGTTTCTTGACCATCAAATTTAATAATACTTAAATATGTGACGTATAAATATATATCTACCAACAAAAATCATAAAACACACATTTAAAGTGGTTAGAATTTTAGAAAAAAATCCGGATAACATTTTATTAGAATTTATGAATCAAAATACGTAAACAGAACACATAGCCCTATGAGAATTGGTTCCTGTAAGAATCATATATTATCACCCACAAAATTCGTCAATATGCTCTTAATGTAAATAAAATTCAATAATATTAAGTGAAAATAACTTTTGAAAATTCACTTGTTTATTTGCGATACAAACATGTATATTCATGCAACAGTGTTTGAAGATACTGAAACTCGAATGCCCGTACTCTAAGTAAAGACTTCAAGAAGGAGGCATTTGACCTGTGTTCCTGTTTCTGATGGCGAATGAATCATTGCGAAATCGGGAATGAATCTGCAGTTGCAAAACCACTCTTTACTCCACTTTGGAAGTTTGGACGAGGTCGAAAATAGTGCGCCAGAATACTTCTCAGCGTGCTATTTAAGAAAAGGCATGCTACTCCGAACCTCGGTGTCCTGAAACGTGCGCCGAAAGATCTCGAGCCGCGAAAATTGAGATCAGTGGTCATTTCTATTATAGGAACTGTGACCCTTTCTGACCTAGGAAGACAGAAAGGGTCCACTGGGACTATGATTTGGCTTACCCACTTGTGGTCGGGTTCACTATAAGCATCACTGGACATCTGATTTACCTTTGATTTTAAACTTGCTAAGGTTATCAAAAGCATTGGAATGTCATCAAAAAGTCTCAGTACACATCTTGTAGCCCCGAAATGCAAGGCGAGTGTCTGTAAATCTTTATTTATTTTGCCTTTAAACGCCCCTGAAATAAAAACTGCCGTGTAACCCAGGGTTCGCAGAACTTTATCTCTTCCACTGTATGTTTTCAGCAATGACATGTACACTGCTAACGGGGAATTGCTTTGCATTTTAGAAGCCATCTCAAAGATTTCTTCGTAAAATCAAATTTCTACTTCGGTGACCAGAATAAATCAAACTTTTTTCTGATCTTTGCTCCCAACAGAGTCCTAGAAATCAGACTGCCGAAAATGATATCTTTTATTATTTACAACATTTTGCGACATTTATAGGTGTGGCTCGTTGTTATGAAGCAGACGACCTCTGAGGGGATATCAGAATCAGAATCAGATTTATTATAGCTCATTGCAACCGTCAGGTTGAAAAAACATGGTATATATATATATATATATATATATATATATATATATATATATATATATATATATATATATATATATATATATATATATATATATATATATATATATATATATATATATATATATATATATATATATATATATATATATATATATATATATATACCATGTGGTACCATATATATATATATATATATATATATATATATATATATATATATATATATATATATATATATATATACATATATATATATATATATATATACATATACCATGATTTTTCAACCTGACGGTTGCAATGAGCTATAATAAATCTGATTCTGATTCTGATATCCCCTCAGAGGTCGTCTGCTTCATATATATACATGTATGAATAAATGGATGAATGGTTCATTCCGATTTCAAGGATAATGCATACAATTGTTACAATAATCGACATGCAAAAATAAAAACACAAAATTTAACTGGTTTACAATATCTGAATACAACATATTTGGAATCAGAAAGGCAAGGATTAGAAGTTATGAACTTATTCGAGAACTTACCTTTCATTTATAAACTTAGCATATAAATTGGAACAAAATTTACGTTAAAGATACGTCAACTGATAAACCTAGGATCCTAATCGTTGTACTGCATTATGAAATGCTGTTTGAGGTTTTTCTTAAAAGATTGAATACTTTTGCTTTCAGTCACACGTTTAGGAAGTGCGTTCCAAATTTTTGGACCTACCACCGATATGTACTTCGTTTTTGTACTTGTTCTTGTATAAGTAATTTTTTTTTTTTTGCACTGACGAGTTAAATACTGACTTTTATTCTGTCCTAATTCAAAGTATAACTGCATCTTTTTAGGAAGATGACTGTGAAAAGCTTTAAACATAACACACGAGGTTTTAAATGCGATTAAGTCCTGAAACTTTAAAATATTGTTTTCATAAAAAAATTTTGTTGTGTGTGCGTATTTATGTACATTGCTCAATATGCGCACCACTCTTTTTTTAAGATACACTATAGGTTGGAGTTTTGTCTTGAACGTATTGCTCCAAACTTTGGAAAAATAACTTAGATAGGGTAAAAATAAAGAATTATATAGAATTAACAGTGCTTGCGAGTCAAGTTGTTTTCTAGCTTTAAACATAATGGCACAACACTTTGACAATTTGCTTGTGACTCTATTCATGTGTTCACTCCATAGTAATTAATCATCAATTAAGACACCCAAAAACTTTGTACAGTACACTCTTTCAATTACATTATTACTTATAGCTGTCCGTACTGTGTCGCTAATACACTTTTTTGAAAATATCATATAAGTTGTTTTGAGAACGTTTAAAGATAGTTTATTTATATTAAACCAGGTATGCAATTTATTCAATTCTTCAGTGACTGTGTTACATAGTTCATTCAAATCATTACCACTTTTGAATAAGTTCGTGTCATCTGCAAATAATATGAATTTTAATAGTTCAGAAACATTACAGATATCGTTTATATATAGAATAAATAATTTAGGTCCCAGAATTGAGCCTTGTGGAACTCCACATAAAATTTCTAGATGATCTGAACTCTGATCACCCACTTTAACATTCTGATTTCTTTTTGACAGATAACTTCTTAACCAGTCATTAGCTATGCCTCTGATACCATAATGGTTTAATTTACTTGATAAAATAGAATGGTGAATGGTATCAAAGGCTTTGTTTAAGTCAATGAAAACACCAAGTAAATACTTTTTTTTTCGTCCAGGGCTGCAGTAATTTCTTCTACTAGTTCAGCAATTGCCATCGAAGTAGACTGGTCGGCCCTAAAGCCATATCGACTATTATTTAGTATATTACACTTGTCAATAAATTTGTCTAAACGAGAATCAAAAAGTTTTTCAAGTACTTTTGAAAGTTTTGGGAGTAATGAGACTGGTCTATAATTATTGAAACTTGAATTGTCCCCATTTTGAAAAAGTTGTATCACTTTAGCAGTTTTCATTTTATCCGGGAATACCCCATTTGTAAAGGACAGATTACAAATATAGTAAAATGGTTTAACAATATAGCAGAATATTTCCTTCAAAAACTTTATTGAAAAATCGTCACGGTCTGTAGATGATTTATCTTTACACATACCTACGGTATTCGTTAACTCACATTCTAAAACTGGTTCGAAAAATAATGAATGTGCGTTTTTTCTCTCATAAAATCGAAAATATTTACATCAATTTTAGGTATTTTTTTGGCCAAAAGTGGTCCTATATTTACAAAAATTTATTGAAATTATTTGCAATATTATTATTTCCCACTATTACATTTTTGCTGTCATCAATAAATTCATTCTATAAACTAACTGTGTTCGATCCACGGTTTAAGACCTTATTTAGGATATTCCAGGTCGACTTAACATTTTTCCTGTTTTGTTCAAGTAATTTACTATAGTATTGTTTTTCACAGGAACGCATAATACTTGTCAATTTGTGTTTGTATTTTCTTTCAAGAATAACTGATTTAGTTTTAACAAACTGCATATACAAATTATTTTTCTTTTTACAAGCGTTTAAAAGACCTGGTGTTATCCATGGCTTCTGCATGTTGTTGGAACGCACTAATACTTTTTTGCTAGGAAAGTACTTATTACACAAGAATTTGAGTACGTCAACCAAATAATTATAAGCTGTATTTACATCTGAAGAATTATAAATATGGTCCCACTTCTGAGAATCGATTTCTTTTATAAATTGGGATTTATTTTCTTCTGTAAATTTTCGAATAATTTTGTACTTTTTTGAGCTGTTTTAAGCAATACTATTGTGTTCGCAAACACAGAAAATTGGCAAATGATCGGAGATATCGTTAAATAAAATACCACTGACACAATTGTAAGATAAATCATTTGTGAATATATTGTCAATTAAAGTAGCCGACACTGAGGTTATACGTGTAGGCTTATTGATAAGAGGGAACAACCCGTAGCTGTACATCATGTCAATAAAATCTTTAGTTCCTTTATGTTCACTGATTTTCAATAGATCTAAGTTGAAACCACCACTAAAGTATACCGATTTCCTGTGAGCATATTTCAATTTTTTTTTCAGTAAAATCGGCGAATTTAACAACTTCCGAACCCGGAACTCGGTATACGCATGACAGTAAAATGTTTTTACCACCGTCCACAAATATTTCCAACGTTAAAGATTCCAGAATGTCTTCATACACGTTAGACAATTCTGTTATCTTTTACCCCTTCAGTTCATTATTTACATATAGTGATACTCCTCCCCCTCTCTTACGAGATCTTATAGTGTTATACATTTCATAATCGTTTAAAACATATTCATTTAATTCATCATTGTCGTCAAACCAGTTTTCAGTAATAGCTAGTACATGAAAACAATGATTTAACTTTGCAAGGTATGTTTTAATGCAATTAAAACTTGCCTTCATACTCCTTGCATTAAAGTGAATTAATGCTAGACCTCGTACTTTTTTTAAATTGATGTCAAAAAAGTTTGTCAGTCAAGTATTTATATTCAGCATTGTAATTATTGAAGAAGTTTGAATCAGAGTCAATGCTTCCCCCCATTCGCCAATCATGCAGTCATCAAGTTCAAAAGTGTTCAATGGATAATCTTGGCATGTTTTATATGCATTGAAAATATTTTCATGAGACTCAAACTCACTGAATATAAAAAGTAAATCGTCATTATTCATATTCATAAAAGGAAATACTTCAGTACATGATGGACAGTAATAGTTCTGTTCTGTTCCACCTATACGGGCTAATTCTTTTTTGCTCAATTTTGCACAAATTCTGTGCACCCATAGTTGGCACAGATCACATTGAACAGATTCAATTGAAACTTGCTTCCTGCATACACTGCAAGGGTAGATAGTTTGTTTACCCATGAACAATTATTTTATTAATACTGAAATGATAAGCACAAACAAACACTGGCATGTAAATATGTTTGTAGTTACGCTTTGCTATGCAACAAACACCAGATACTGTTGGCAGACAACAAATACTGCTATGTTGTAAAATTACTGGTTGTAATAACAAAAAATACTGCTATGATGTAAAAGTGTTTTTTGTAAAAATAACATTATGGATTTTCCTTCAATTGGCATTTTTCATTCCCTGAGTACATGGTAACATGGCATGAATCAATTTCCAATCTTTTATATCTTGAAACTTTATCAATTATTGGGTTCATCTAAATACCGCAAGTGTCACACAGACTTCTCATATTTTCTACACACCTCACGTTGTTGTTCTGTAATTTGTTGTAGATTTTGCAATTTGCAATATTTTCTACACACCCCACGTTGTTGTTCTGTAATTTGATGTAGATTTTGCAATTCTTTGTCCAGGCTTCCTTCAGTGTTCCCTTCTTTCTCAGGTCTCTCGCTTTCTTGTACAGTTCGGCATTTTTTACTTTAAGATCTTCGATGATGAATATGTTGCTTCATGTTGCGTGCACGAATGAGCTCATCTCTGGTTTCCTTGTTGTTAAACTTAACAATGACTGTGATTTGCTGGCTTGTGTTGCGTGTGGGGATGACATGCACATCTTTAATATCGGCAGAATTTACAGAAACTTTCAGACAGTTTTTTGCAAACTTTGCGATGTTTTCTGCCATTATACCACGGTCGCGAACGTTTATTGTCTCTGTTTCATCCACACCGTTACCTTGATCTCCCTTGACAGCAGCAGTGAAAGGTCGCACTACTTTCAGGCAGGATATTATCAAGTTGTTCAGCTTGGCATTTTGCTCTTGAGTGTCCACTTTACTCTCGAGTTCGAGGACTTTCTTTTCAAGTAAATTAATTCGAATGTCCTGTTCGACTTGTTCTTCTCAAGAACTTCAACTTTACTGATCAGCATTTTGTTCATATCCATAATGTTTGTTAATTTGACTTCAATATCATCAAGTTTGTTAAGTTTTAGCATGAGTGCGTCAAGGCTTGTCGACGAAGTCACATTGTCTCCACCGGATTTGCTATTGCTTTCAACTGAGCCTAGATTACGGGTAGGTATGGCAGCAGGCTTATAGCATTCATCGCATTCCAGTCGGTCAGTGGACCGAATTTCAACTCCAGTTTTTTTCTTTTTGCACACTTCACATTTCTGATTGGGCGCCATCCTGGAATATCGCTCTTAAAATCCTATGTTTTATTCGCTTAAATAATGAATATTTTTTGTGAACTTAAGTCCGCTGAATTCTCACAGAAACACTCTTTATTAATATCAGTTTTTGAATTTCATTAATGTCTGTTATGTATGTTTTCAGACACTTTTTAAATTATTTTCAGAAAGCATGTTGTTGTTCCAATTCGATATATGCGTGCTGTTATAAAACAGCTGACCTCTGACCATTGTGTATAAACACAAAGCGGACGGATATTTTAAAATGTAGCCCACCCTTAATTAGTATTATTTTCGCTGAATCGACGATGGAAGTAGTTAGGAACGAAGACTTCTGGATGGTTCATCTGGAAGTCTCGATGGACCCCCTAAGCTAAAAAAAATGCTGTGTTAAGCTTCTGGGCAATGCTTTTTTATTTTCTAAATAAATTTCATAAAGCAACAGTCATACACACCAGTTAAACAACATCGACAGATTTTGCGTTTCATTCATACGAGTTGGTGATCCTAAAAAGGACTAAGGTTTTTTTTTTGTTTTTATGTTTTTTCTTTTGTTTGTTTGTTTTTTTGTTTGTTTGTTTTTTGTTATTTTTTTATTATTTTTGGTTTAGTTGATAAATATCCGGTCTCCGTGGATTCTACCGTCATTGCCCTGGTCTCCGTTGAAGATGTGGTACGTAGTCAGAACTGTACACTCTGGGCAGATTGAAAAGTAGTCTCCGATTCTTGCAGCATCTAGGGTGACGAAGCACGCACATGATGTACACAGCATATCTGGGCATTGTGTGTTCATGCACCTGTCTTCTTTCATCTAACGCCCGCACTGCCCGTATATAGAGTTGCATACACGCTAAAGTATCCTGCCAAGAGTGCATACCGTCGTCTTCTTGCCTTGAAGGGTGGCCTCGTCCCAGGCATAAATTGTATCGTGAGGCATTCTCTCAGGCATAAATTGTATCGTGAGGCATTCTCGAAGTCATCTTTTTCAACTGCGTGTAGCAGCCATACTTTAACAACTCTGAAACACCGCCCTTCCCCCTCCTGGAATCTGGAATAAGTTCATATAGAAACAGCCTGCATGGAAACGCCTTTAAATTTATGCCTGGAACAACACCTTCAACGGTGAGGGAGTCACTAAGTTGTGCATCCTGAATAATTGGTTCGACCTGCTTGATTGTTAACGGTTCGTGAATCTCCCAGTCTCGCATTCCAGTACCAATTATGAAAGTTCATGCAGACTGAGAGACGACACGCGCTATATATATATATCCACAACCAGGCAGTAAATTGAGATTTTTGCATAGGTTTATGTTTCAGACAATTCTGATCATCTTTCAATTCTGGAATCCCTCTCCCTCCCGCCACTTGAGGCGAAAATCATATTTTTGCATTGTTTCACATTTCAGACAATGCTGATTATTTCTCATTGTCCGAAACTCCTCCCACCCCTTTAGAATTGAGAAATTGCTATATATCACTATGCAAGCAGGTCAGAACATCACTGCTTGTCAGTAAATCAATGTAATCACTCTAAGTGGCTATCAATAAATGGAGATACTAAAGAATTTACCGGTTTTTTCTACTGCTACAGATGTGGATATCCTCGCCAAGAATTGTAATGGACTTATTATAGGAAGTCCTTCATACTCACCATGTTTGTGGTGTGATGCTATTATACGTTATTGATCAATGTCTTGTTACAGCTACAAGTGTCTGAAGAAACCGTATAGCAAAAATCAGCACTGGGACGCAATATGATGTCGCTGCAGTAACCCGAATTAACTGTATTGTGATTGATTCAGATGGAGGATCAGGTTTTATATTCTAATATGATAGCGACATTAAGCAAAGACAACATTCCTGATGCAGAAAATGATCAATACCCATGATAGCTGCACGAAGATGATAAATACCCGTAGTAGCTGCACAATTCTTAAAAAATGATGCTATTATGGCAAATATGACTACTACGAGCACAACTGCAGCTACTACTACGATTACGACATAACACACACAAGTTACAACTGTGAGTACATGCAGATACAGAAGTGAAAAAGAAGAGAAAGAGAAGTTTAAGAATACCATCAAAAGGAGAGCCTAGTGCTAAACTGAAAGCACATCGTGCGCATTATAAAGAGGAGCAGAAGAACTGAAAGCACAATGCGCATTATAAAGAGGAGCAGAAGAAGTTGGATGTAGAAGCACAGCATATACCACAACGTATACCATGAGATAGATCCTTTGTGATGACAACGGTTAAAATTACACCAAGATAACATTGTAATGTGAAGGCACATCAACCATATATGTATATATGTAGAAACTATAATTTAAATCATTTACCATCAAGACAGTGAAATGATAACACATATGGATATACCAAATGAAGAATTAAAATGTGGATGATGTCATGCAGTACTGCCAAACTGAAATGAATATGAGAGATATTTATGTGAAAAACCGAATGCCTTTCGTAAAGAAAGAGGACTTATTAATTGCCGCGTTTGCTTCTATGTCTTCAACAATGCTGAACAATATGCAGGTCATATATTTGATGATACTCGTGCAACACCAATGCAGAACATACGTATAAAAGTTTAACCTCCTGCAAAGAAACGAAAGAAGAAACAAACTGAGAGACAAGCAAAGACAGAAATAAAGAAGGATGCAATGCCAATGGGTAAAGGCAGAAGAACAAGCCTTAGTGGACATCCGCATCAAGAAGTGTTTAAGCCTGAAAATGAATCCAACTTGCTACTGGAAATGGGACAGCAAGAAAATTGCATTACACGGCATTTAAAAGATAGATGGAATAAAATGGCACATTGTCGTTTTAGCTCGATTGAAGCAAAATAACAACAAATAAAGAGGGGGTATTGGTAGAATGTGTGGATAACACTTATCTGAGCACTCAGACTTTAAGAGCATTCAAGAAATAAGTATTGAAAACGATTTACCACGTGCATTCAATAATTTGTTCAACAAGTTTGATGCGCATGAACATCAAGGATCTGGATTGGTGCTGGATAAGATTCTTCAGATTGAAGTTCATACAGCTACATTAGAACCCTTGCAGGCCTACAGCCACATTGAGTTGTCAAAGATAAAGAATACCAAAGGTGTTATCAATATCAAGAACACAGACAATAAGTGCTTCCTATGCTCTATGTTAATTTTTATCCGATGAATAACCATGTAAGTTCAGTATGCACGTATCAACCTTTTGAACATGAGCTGAATGTGGAAAATTTGGCATTTCCAACAACAATTCATCGAATTCCTGAATTTGAGAAGATAAACAACATTACCATCAATGGTTCTGGTTGGGAAAATCAAGTTGTGGTACCCATCCACATAAGTCACATGAGTCAACATGAAAGTAACAATGAAATGAACTTACTGATCATCAGTGAAAATGAAAAGAGACATCATTACCTGACTAAGTACTTTAGCCGACTCATGAAGCATCGTGCAAAACAGCGTGGTAAAAAGTTTCACTGCTTCAATTGCGTGCATGGGCTTAGGTGTTAAGGCCTTTTGGACAAACATCGTGAAGCTTGTGGGAAGCATGGAACAAACGATTGTCATTTCCAGAGGATACAATAGTAGCTATAGGGTCACTTCAGACCAATTGGCCCCATAGTTAAGGCGGAGCAATCTCGGTGAAGGGAGTAGAGGAGGGGGTTAAATGAGTGCACTTACTTGTTATTGTTGTAGTACGGTGTAGGGTACATTATGACGTAACAGTATATCCTTTATTTATTTATGAATATTGTTTATCCTTTGTTGCATTTTTTGCATATAATATCGGCACTTTTTTATCCTTGTACTGGTCATGTTTTGAATTGTTGAATGGCTGACGTATGCAGTACACTAGGGTTTTCCCCATTCCATATATGCTAATGCCATTGTTCTCTGCAGTGGGGTATAATTTGACCACATGCGTTTAAATGTGTCATTGCTGGTTTTGACACCGAGGTGACAACACCTAAATTGGTTAATTATAAAGAGACTATCGAAAGACTGCTATTCAATAAAAACTGGGCATTCAAGACCTTCAAATACTTAAAAGCGTTCCTGTACAATAGAGGTAAGTGTAAAGCAACGAATTATAGTCGTTTGGCTTGAATGTGTAATGCATTTTGAGGTCAACAGCAGACGTTACAGATTTGTAACGCCTGCAAGTTGTAATAAAGAATCTTTACTTTGAGGGAGGGGGCGGTTCTAAGGAAGTTTTACATGATTGGGAGATAAGATCAAGAAGGACAGAATAATGACACACCTTTATACAGTTTGAGATGTTTATTTCATACGTAATCTGCAATTCTAACATACATGGTTATATTTAATACATTAAGCAAATAAAGCATGCACATATAGCATTAAAACCTTAATTACAACTTGGTATATACACAATTATAATTATAGTATTATAACATTTTTATACTAATTTCATCATTTGAACTTGAAGAGGCGGGGGTATCAGATCGTCGCAATTATGAGGTAATGACTGTAAATGAAGGAATGTTTCACCATTTATACCTAACTGCTTGACACAACGCCATTTACAATTAGGAATGGTGACAATGAGATGAAATACAGTAAAGATCATATTTCACTCATGGCACCAGTTTCAGTGTTATATATATATATCCATTGTTTACCTTACAGTTTGACGAAGTTTCGTCATTGACGATAAGGAATGGATGTATGCACTGAAAAAAATGATCTCATTCTTTACGATTTTGAACCAGATGAAACCAGTTTTACGAGTGACTTTACACCCCCAAAGCAGATGGATAACATACAAACGTCTATATACAACTAAATACGTTTCACATCACTCTTTAACCCAACTATTAAATTTCACCGGCCAGTAGAGCCATTTAACAAAATACAGTTTATTTCGACCATATCCCCTCTCTTTCAGAACTTTTTTTAATTTTAAATAACTCATCGCCTTTCAACTCTGCTTCCTGTAGTTCTGATTGATAAAAACTACCAGTTATAGAGTCACCATTATAGTGTTTGAGTGTGTAAATAGGAGTACTACCTCTATGAAAGCGTTGTGCCACAGTGAATATTTCACCTGTCCATCTTTGGTCATACTGTCGTGTGAAGACATTTCTCAGATGCATACTACGTACCTTGTCACCTAGTTTAAATTGATATCGACTAAGTGCTTTCTTTGTATCATTCCTGCTGAAGTAAGTAGCCAGGTGCACATCTTCTGCATTGTTTTCAGTCACATCCTTTGGAGCCATGCCGATTGCATTGTAGCATTGTTGTATCCCTCGGCAAAGCTTTGTAGTGTATCCATATACTTGTAGGAATTCTTGAATGTAAAGTACCGATAAATTTTTGATTTGATAGTCTTAATAGCACGTTCAGCTATAGAGGCTTTGTTTTCGTTTTCTGAAAAAAATTGTTGATTGCCCTTGGACTTCAATAAATCTCGTACTGCTTTGGCTCGAAACATCCCACGAAAACGCCGTAGCGCCACCCTGACAGCTTTTGTGTTATTATACCCTTGTGTCACATTTTCATCAATTGCTTTTAAAATTTGGCTGTGTACTATGCCAGCACGAAACTGAATCCATTGACTGAGCAGTGTATGATACTTTGCAGAACGCTTCGCATGTCAATATCCTTCATCTCATTATCAGTCCTTATAGTCCTTATAGTTGTTAATATATTTATTAATGTGTTTTCGCCATTCGTTTTTGCCTTCCTTTCTGACATCATTCATGAGCATTTTGAGAACTTCAGATTCGCATTCTGATGACATTTCTGGTGTGGAGGTATCTTGCGTCTCTACGCTTAATCTTTTTTAAGCGGAAGACCATCGTTTTCAGGACACCAGCCTTTAACGCGCCTCTGTAGGTCATGAATGTTTTCAAAGATTAATCCGCGTTCATCACAAGACACGATTGTTTCTGAGCTGTTATTGCTTACGTCGTGAATTGATAAATGAGCATCGTTTGGCATCTGTGTGCCTTTATAGTGCTAGGGGTTTCTGGTTCCTTAAAACTGTTGGTTTTAAACCGATCCGTCTCAGACGTGCTGTGTTTTGCATCAATGAGCAAATAGCCATATGGTCCTGTGGCCCTGTGATAGAAGTAGTAGGAAAACGACAGTTCTGGAACACCCCCTCCCCCCCCTAGGGGTTGACTGTCAGAGGTGAGGACCCCCCTAGGGGTCGACTGTCAGAGGTGAGGACCCCCCTAGGGGTCGACTGTCAGAGGTGAGGACCCCCCCCTAGGGGTCGACTGTCAGCGATGAGGACCCCCCCTAGGGGTCGACTGTCAGAGGTGAGGCCCCCCCAGGGGTTGACTGTCACCGGTAAGAAAATTTGAGGACCCCCCCCCCTAGGGCTAAGAAAGTTTTGCGATTTCAGCATAGTTATATGTTTCAGACGAATCTGAACAACTTCGCTTTTGAGGACCCCCCCCCCCAGGACTGAGAAAATTTTGTGATTTGAGCATAGTTATCCGTTTCAGACGATTCTAAGCAACTTTGGTTTTGAGGACCCCCCCCCCCCCCAAGGCAAAGAAAATTTTGTGATTTCAGCATGGTTATATGTTTCAGACGATTCTCAACAACTTCGGTTTTGAGGACCCCCCCCCCCCCCCAGGACTGAGAAAATTTTGTGATTTCAGCATAGTTATCCGTTTCAGACGATTCTAAGCAACTTTGGTTTTCATGACCCCCCCCCCCCCCTCCTTACTTAAAATTGCGATAAGTTTCGTTATAGTTGACCGATTTGTATGAAAATTTCACCATTTGATTCAGTGTTATGTAAAGTTTTGTTATAAAATAGTCATGGGCTACTTGTGCAGCTGGCCGTATACATATTTATAGCATGTAACCATTTTAACTTAAAACTGGGATAACTTTTGTTATACTTGACCGATTTCAATGAAAATGTCACCATTTGATTCAGTTAATTAGTGTGCTATTTCGCGGATGAATACTATTTAACTTCACCGTCAGATGTCTCTGCTTTACAGCTGTACAGCAGCACAACTGTAAGTGAGACATTCATATACATAAGTAAAATTCTGCTGAGTCAACATTTTTAACAATTTTTGAACAAAGTTACACACCATATTTTGATTACATGGAAGTAGTATAAAAGCATGAGTGAAACATGTCAACTAGTCAACTAGTAATACATTCTGTCAACAAGTCAACAAGTGGAGATTGTGTGACGAGAAAATACTTCACAATGTCAGCATTACTTCTTGACAGATGTATGACTATGGACGACGTCTTCAAAGTGAATTATACTAACTATGTGTTTTCAAAGCTTCATTCTTTTGAATGGGATTGGATGCAGCAAGTGAAGAATTTACATCTGCATTTGGAAGCTGTCGGAAAGACTATTCCAAGTGATTGTTTCATCGACTCGTTTCTACGTGATTGTGAAGATCTACATATACTATCAACTTATGACATTGATTTAACATTTATCATATCAACTTATGACATTGATTCAGCATTTATCAACGTGAATACAATTTGGGCAGTGGAGCTCATGTTAGTTGTAGCTGCAAGAATCATTTTACTTTGTGATGATGATGTTCCATTGACGACGAATGTATCAGACCTTGTTCGGTTCAACCATGGACGAGTTGAAGTGAATTCAAAGCTTTGCAAGAAGTTTGAAAAGCTTGATTCAGCAGATGGTTGGGTATAAAAGAACGAACCTCAAAGGTATTAGTACATTTTAGACAGATGTGCAGAGACTATGGATGATGTGTTCAAAGTAAACTATACTGACTATGTGTTTTCATTACTTCCTAAATTCGAACGGGATTGCATTTTACAAGTGAAGAATTTGCATTTACATTGGGAAGCTGTTGGAAAGGCCATTCCAAGAGATCGTTTCATCCACTCATTTCTGAGGGAATGTGAAGACCTGAATTTACCAGGAAACACCTATGACATTGAATCGGCATTTATCCACGCGAATACAATTTGGGAAGCTGAACTCATGTTAGATGTAGCTTATAGAATTATTTTACATTATGATGATAACGTTCCATTGACGACGAATGTATCGGACCTTGTTCGATTCAACCATGGACAAGTTGAAGTGAATTCAAAGTTTTGCAAGTTGTTTGAAAAGGGAGCTGACTCAGCAGATAGTTGGGTATAAAAGGAGTGGACTCAAAGTCATCATTACATTGTGCAGCCATGGAGAAGACAAGCAGCTTTAAAATTAGTGCTAACTTAACCATTACTGTGGAGCATGGAGAATTTGGGCCATTTCTTCGCATCACACGTGGAGAGAGATGGCTTGCTTTATCACCATCCTTGTGGAAGATTGTGTTGCAGAACTTGACAAGATTACGCAACATTGGCTTCAAACTGTACTTAACAGAAACGAAGTGGCTTGAAGTCATTTCATACCAAGACATGCGCTATGTGAGTTTTGTGCGCACATCGCTGTTTGAAGGGAAAGAATATACGCGTTACATCAACATGAATGACGGTGAATGGGAGACATTGCTTCAGGAAATCCATAGCATAACCTCAACCTTATTGCCATGTACGGAATGCCATGGGAAGAAAACTCCTGTCAAACTGCTAAAGGATAATCGGATGAAGGTATCGAAACTATCCAAGGACAGACTGGCTGAAGTGCGATTGGAGAATATGAACGTGCAAAATCAGCTTGAACTTACGTGTGAATATTGCGGCGCTTGTGGATATGCCAGTGATTATGATTGTCACTGTCACAAGTACAATTGTAAGATGTGTGAACCAGACAACTTCTGTATCAAGTGCGGTTCGGTAACGGTATCACCTTTTTGAAAATCATTTACTCGCCAGCCGTCATAGTGTGCAGACGTGTCATATGAACATGTAGGATGGATGTAGAAACATGTTTTAAGGAGAAGTATGTGGACTACATGTTAACTGAACTGGAACGTTTTGGGTCTGTTCAACAACAACTACAACACTTTAGCATCTATTGGGAACTTTGTCATTTAGCGCTGAACTTGTCAAACTTACGCGAGGATTTCATCAAAGAGTGTGGTGACATTGACGGAGCTGAGGATTTTGATGTGGAAGCAGCATTTCACTTTGCTCGATTTGATCCAAGACTGTTTGATGAAGTGAGAGAGTGGTTAATGTATATTGCAGTATAATGGCGGACATTACATTGAAACAGTATATTGTGCAAAAAACATATTGTGAAGAAATGTTATTAGCTGTAAAAAAATTTGCATGTTTATTATGTCCTGCTTGTCAAAATGAAGAGTGTGAAGAACATACTTGCCATTTCGCAAGTGTCTATGCATATTGGAATGAAGCTAAATATTATATTCATTTAGATAAAGTGTTAGACAATGCCAACAAACGTTGTGAGAAGTATGGGTTAAATGCTATAACATTTGATGAATTAAGTAGTTGGTTAGTATGCATTGAAGATGAATGGACGCCAATTATTCACACCATTGTGTCTATACTCGATTTATAAAAACCTGTAGCATATGTTTATTGGACAACGAAATAAAATGTAAGATATGTTCATTGAGGTATGAGGTGAAATAAAATGTAGCGTATGTGTACAAGTGCTTTTCATTTAGTGTTAACATGTCAACGTGGAAGGAATACTTAACCAATATTTACTTTAAACCTGGTCAACCCGGTGCATTTGCTTGTCCTTACAAACTTTATCACATATTAAAAAAACATGATCAACCAATTACTCATTCCAAAGTGAAGACATGGTTACAGAATCAAGATGCATTCAGTTTACTACAACCTGTAAAATATAGGTTTAAAAGGCAACATGTCATTACACGCGGTATTGATGACATGTGGGATATTGATTTGGCTGACATGGGAAACATAGCCTCTTATAACGATGACACCCGCTTTTTATTAGTTGTCATTGATGTGTTTTCGAAATATTTGTGGGTGCAGCCAATACCCAACAAATCACATACCAGCGTCATACAAGCTTTCCAGAATATTTTTCATGAAACACGTCGAAGACCGCGAACTCTAAGGTCAGATAAAGGAACTGAATTTAAAAATAGATGGGTAAAAGCATATTTGAAGAATGAGGGAATTCATGCTTATACGACAAAGAATGAAACTAAAGCCAACTTTGCTAAGAGAGTCATTCGTACTCTAAAGGGAATGATGTATCGATATTTTCTACATAATCAAACTTATCGGTATGCAGACATCCTTCAAGAATTGGTATACAATTACAACCATAGACCACATGGCTCTCTCCCTAATAAGTATGTTCCTGCAGATATTCGAAAGGAAAATGAATCTAAAGTGTGGAAGTATATGTATGTAGACAAATTGAAATTGAAACCAAAGAAGAAGAAAAAACCTTACAAATTTAAAATTGGTCAACATGTTCGCATTTCTCACTTGAAATATACGTTTCAACGAGATTATCATATAAAATGGACACAAGAAGTGTTCATTATCACACATCGTTATAAGAAGCAAGGAATACACTTGTATCGTGTGAAAGACTTTTTAGACGAAGATATTGATGGTCATTTCTATGAAGAAGAATTGCAAGCTGTTACAAAAGATATTGAATCCATCTACAGAATTGAACAGGTCTTGAAAACACGAAAAAGACGAGGTGTAAAAGAATTATTTGTCAAGTGGTTAGGCTGGCCAAAGAAATTTAACAGTTGGGTAAAAGAAACAGACATTCAAAAATGAAGCATCCATTCACATGTTTGGTCTCTGGACCTACAGGCAGTGGTAAAATTTCTCTGGTGAAGGAAATTCTAGAGCAAAATTTAATTAAACCCTCTCCAAAAACCATTTTATGGCTCTATGCAGCAGATCAACCTTTGTACAAGGGAATGAAAGGTGTAGAATTTTACCAAGGCATTCCAGACGACATTGAAGAGCGCTTTAACCCGAAAAAACCAAACTTACTCATCATAGATGACTTAATGACTAAATGTCATAGTGATGAGCGTATGACACGCCTCTTTAGTGTAGGCAGCAGCCATCAAAATCTCAGCATTATTTTTATTGTGCATAATTTATTTCATCATGGTAGAGAAATGCGAAATATTAGTTTGAATACACATTACATCATTCTGTTTAAAAATCCTAGAGATAGTCAACAAATAAGTACATTAGCGCGACAAATGTATCCTGGAAAATCTCATTTTCTCATAGAAGCCTATCAAGATGCTACGAGCAAACCTCATGGCTATTTATTCATTGACTTGAAGCCGAAGACAAATGATCAACTACGTATTCGTACAGGCATTTTACCAAAAGATACACATTACGTATATGTTGATAAAGTAGTGCATGAGCAAGAACCAAGTCACTTAACGATTCGCAGCCAAGATGTCTAAACGTATTCAAGCGAATCAACCTTTTCTTCATTTGCTCGCACGCAGTGGGCCTAAACGACGTAAATACTTGTTAGAGCAAGCTACTAAGGAGGAATTAACTAGCTTGTTTGAAATTTGTTTGAATATATTGCGAGGACATTTACCCTTAAGCTCAAAAAGGTATAAGCAATTCAAGCGTGAGCGTCACACCCTTCGCACTCTAGCAGATAAGAAGATATCACTTCAAAGAAAAAAGAAGTTGGTTAATCAGAAAGGAGGATTCCTTGGAGCTATTGCTAAATTTGCATTACCTTTGTTAGCTCAGTTGCTGCTAAAATGAAACATACTTTGAAAATGGTCCTCATTCCTGAATATGAATATAAAATGTTGTTGGAAAAGAAGGGAAAAGATGGTGAAATCAAATCGAAAGTGAATAAACTTTTACGTGGGAAACGAACTCGTGAGAAGGCAATGGAAATGTCTCAACTTCTTGGTCGTCATTTACGAACAATTCAATCACAACAACAACGACAAAAGTCTGTCACATCATCTGGTACAGCAAAATCAGAAAAGTCACAACAGTTTCTAAGCTATTTTCAACCTATATATCATGGAAAACTAACACAACTTTTGGTAGAACTGAAGAAATATGGTACGAGATGGACAGATAAAAATGAACTTGTATTGAAAACTGGAGATGTCATTGAGAATTCTAACAGTATTGATTTGTTGAAAGAAGCATTGGTTGCTACAAGAAGAAAAGAACGACGAAAACCGCCGCAGGGGTGGAAGCAGTTTATTGAGGAAATTGTAGACGCTAATATCCCAACAGCTGTTTTTGGAAAAAAGACAACTCGTGAAGATATTGCAAAAGAGATAAAACAGCGTCAAGAAAGGTTGTTTCCAGAAGGATGGGAAACTTTTTAACATGGTTTAAACAGTTATGGTGTTGCTGTAAAGACAATGAAAATAAAAATACTATTCCTGTAAAAATTAGGTGTGTAAGCGCTTGTTGTCAAGGAGAAGTAGTAGACAGTAATATAGATCATGGAGACAGTAATATAGATCATGGAGACAGTGAAGACGACGTGAGCCAGACATAATGTATATACACATTCAGTCTATCTACATCACATAAACGATTTAGTCATCATGGAGTCAACAAGTTTTTACGTCACTTTGCCCAGCAATGCTAGTTTGAACTATTATTCTACTAATAAGGCGTCTAATTATCAAATTCGTTTACCTCGTACAATATATTTGAACGGAAAATATGAAGTAGCCTTAGCTGAAATTCAATACCCACACACATGGACGACAATGAGGTTAGGAATAGACTATACTCTACATTATCGATCATCATCATCAGATGTATTTTATCCAGTTTATATTCGATATGGTTACTACAGAACCATACCTGAAATATGTACTGCAATAAATGCAGAATTACAAAAATCTATTAATGCAAACCCTATTAGGTTAAAGTATGATAAAATTAGTCGAAAAGTTTCTCTTATTTTAAAAGAGGAATATGATATTGTCTTTTCTACTGGATTAGCTGAGATTTTAGGATTTAAACCAGGTAGATGGTATAGAGAATCCGGTCCTGCTGAACATCAATCCGATGTGAAACATGGATTTTATACACTTTATGTGTATTGTAGTATTTGTGAGCCACAAGTAGTTGGAGATTATTATGTTCCTTTGCTACGTTCTGTTCCCATTGAAGGGTTTGATGGTGATATTATTATGAAAACTTACGAAGAACCTCATTACGTCACTGTAAACACATCCAAATTTGACACAATAGAAATGAATATTAAGGATGACACAGGTTATAATGTGTCATTTCAAACTGGGAAAGTGATATGCAAACTTCATTTTCGACCAAAAGCATTATGAAAGCATATAGACACGATCCGTCAGCATATCGCAACCATTTTCTTCGTCAAGTGGGCGGAGAATTACCAGGATTTAAAGGAGCACGAATACAATATGGAGATGGTATTGGTTCAATATTAGGATCATTGGCTCGCAAAGCTATTCCACTGCTTAAGGCAGGGGCTAAAATCGTTGCACCACATCTTAAAAAGGCTGCGAAAGATGTCGCGAAAGATGTTACAGGCCGAGTAGCACAACGTGTGATTGGTGATGTGTTAGGAGGACAAAAGAGAGCACAACCTGCAAAACCTGTCAGAAGGCGAAAGGCAGCCAAACGGATAACATCAACAAAATATAAGAAAGATATTTTTTAAACATGTCTTTAATTCATAATGATTCTTGTGAATGTAGCCTTTCTCCATTAGAATGGTTTCACGTACCACCAACGCAAACTGCTGTAGAAAAAAGTTATAATGTCGACTATCAACCACTCACTACCATTAGAGAGGGCGCTCCAACAGAATTCTACATTCCTGCGAGTACAGAAGAATATCTAGATTTAAAGAACAGTAGACTTCATATTGTATGTCGCATTGTAAAAGCTGATGGAACACCATGCGATGTTGATGATAATGTATCATGTATCAATGATTTGTTTAATGGGTTATGGTCCAATATTGAATTGTTTCTAAATGATCGTTTGGTATCGCATAGTAACAATACCCACGGTTATACCAGTATCATATCCCATCTCATTCATGACTCGGAAGAAAGTCTCAGTTCTGAGCACTCTATGCGTCTCATCTATAAAGATACTGCCGGGTCAATGAATAGTCATGAGGTGAAAAGAGCTAATCATGAAAGATATATAGCAGGTTTTCATGTAAATGTTGATGGTGGTGAGGTAGCTCTGCAGGCAAATAATGGTTTACATAATCGTTATTTGTATACACGTCAAAGCCGTGAGTTTACGCTTACAGGCGGTTTAAGGGTAGATTTGTTTGAGCAAGAACGCTATCTTCCAAATGGTATTAGTATGAAATTACGTTTACATAGACAAAAAGATGAATATGTATTAATGGCTGCAAATAATGGTTATAAAGTAGAAGTGAGAGATGCGTTTTTAACCATTCGCAAAGTGAGGGTTAGTCCAGGTATTCAGTTAGGACATGCGGATGCATTGATGAAAAGTCCTGCTAAGTTTATTATTACTAGAAAAAAGTGTAAAGTGTTAGCTATTCCAGCTGGATTTCAATCTTTTGTGAAAGATAACATATTTTTAGGCCAGTTACCCAAACGTATTGTCATTGGACTGGTTCATAATGAAGCCTTTGCTGGAACAGTAATGAGAAATCCATACAATTTTGATCATTTTTTTCTGAACTATATGCAACTTTACACGGATGGTGAACCAGTCCTATCCAAACCTCTCAAACTTGATATAAATCGAAGCAAATATCTTGATGCTTTTGAAACGCTTTACAAATCTTTTGATAGATTGAATGGTGAGAAAAGTTCCATTATAAAACGGGAAGATTGGCCTAGAGGTTATGCTTTATTTTCGTTTGACTTAACACCTGATTATGATGGTGATGATCATTATGCCCTTATCAAGCATGGGAATTTGCGACTAGAAATGAATTTTGCTGGTGCCTTGCAAAATACAGTCAATGTTATAGTGTGTGCTGAATTTGATAACATTGTTGAAATAAGGGCAAATCGTAGCATTCAATTCGACTACCAGTCATGAACACGAAGCAGATAGAAGCCATCCTATCCCATGATGCCGCGACAAAAGACTTGTTTCAAGGTGTGTTTGCCATGGATCAGTTACCATCTTTACAACGCGGTGCCTATGTCATCAACACAGACGATCATGATGAGCCAGGAGAGCATTGGGTGGCAGTATATTATGACAAAGACCCTGTAGAATATTTTGACTCTTATGGACTTTTACCTATAGACAGTCGTTTGAATAAGTTTTTAAAGTTTAATTTCATGTATAATTCAGTTCCATTACAAACACCGATATCATCTACATGTGGGTTTTATTGTGTGTTTTATATAATTCAAAGAGCTCGAGGACATAGTCCTTTTGAAATCATTGATGTATTAAGAAGAAGTGATGGTGATTTTGTAGTCAAAGAATTTGTATATAGACATTATAAACCATTATTTTATTGATGTATATAGATCACTATGTTGTATTAGTTAAGGTGTGGTAAATGTCATTCATAATAGGTGAAGGATTTTGTATATAGACATTACTTTAATCATGGTGTATTAGTTGTGGTAATTGTCAATGTTCATTTATTATGAATAAAAACAAGGCAGTTCTATACAAGTTTTGTTTTTATTGTGTTATACATTATTTTACATTCTTCTTTATTCAAAACATAGCATGAGGAATTAGTTACATTTCAAAACACTTTTTTTACAAACCCATTCAATACATCGATAAATAAATGCCATTCATACCAATCTAAAATAATATATGTATCATAGACATTACATCCACGTTTGTAAATGCTATGAAAACTAGCATAGCACTGTCCATTACCAAACTTTATCATTTTAACATCTTCGTGTTCAGACAGTTTCAGTTCATATCCATGATCATTTATATCAATGTCCATCACCATAACACACATGGGATGTGTCAGCTCAATGGACTTTGTGCCCCGCATGAGTTGCACTCCTTCCTCTTTGAATTCAAGCGTCAGGTTCTTTCCAATCCAATGCTTGTAACAGAGCGTACCATTCCACTGTGCTGAGGGTGATGTAGTCGTATCTTTCTGCAAGCTCGTCATACTGACGAAATCGTACAAACACGTCTAAAGAGTTCTCAGTCACACGCACTTCTAAATCCTCTGAGAGTTTTAGAAGAAAGCCAGGTATCCTCAACTTCTCTAGATGGTCTTTCAACACGGATTGTTCGTCAGGGGATAGAATGATATACTTTCCAAAATGTCTTAACACAATGTCATCACATAAGTTTCTCAGATATGAGAAACCACGTGTAATTGGTTCATATTCCGATAAAAAGTCTTCCATCTCGTTCAACAGTCAGATCAACTATGAGCTGTCTTCTCTGCAAAGATCTTTTTATGCTCGGATGATGTCAAACAGTGGATGTTGTATAACTTCTAGGAATCGTAAGACTGCGCGCCAATTCTTGATATCAAAGTGAATCATATCTGTATATGGTGTATCTGGCACAACTCCCTTATAATCTGCTGGATAATCCTGTAAAAGATTTCTCCAAAATGTTACGCGTATGTTAGAATCATGTTCAGTCACAAACACTTCCACTTTATTTTCAAGTCTGCGTTCAAACCCAGCTTCAAGCGGTATGTTTTTCCACACTTCAGGTTTAAACCGATGATAACTTATTCGAGAACCTATTATGACTTCATTCCTCTCATTTACAGTAAGGTAAGCACCATTCTTAAACATGTATGCATTCATGATTTTTCACCTTGTTATGCGCTGTCTTCTTGTCTGCGAAGCCTTTTATCCACTTCTTTCACTTGCTTCTTCAGCATTTTCCATTCAGGTATTGTAAGCAAAATTCCCTTTTTCGTAGGACGGTTTCTTCCAGTCCTCTCATCTCGCAGGTACTTGCGAATGTTTACCACTCCTTCATGGCTCTGTTTCATAATCCTGATATACTTTCCATTTCCTAGAGAAAGCATTCCATCCCACGACTGTGGTGTTGGCGCCGTCGTCGTCGTCTCCACTTTCATTTCTTGATGGTGGTGGTAGGATTTTTCACTTTTAAGTCTTTCACTGTATCTGCAAGAGTATCCATATCAGTTGCAGATCTTTTACGACTTTCACATTCCATGTTCACGCTTCAATATTCACACCTCAAATAACTCTTACGTTGGAGGACCTCCCCCTTTTATAACGCTGCTTTGTAATGTCCATGCGCCAAGGTTGAATAGCCATCATTCAGCACGTACCGCTTGTCGTCATATGGAGAGAGGGCTACTTTCTTCAACTTCTCCGAAAAAAGCTGGTGGCCATGACTTCGAATAATGTGTCCTGTAGCCATCGTTTGAGTTTGATTGAGCAAACTGTCTCTATACTGTACATGTTGCATACGTCTTTGACAAGCTCGAGTGATGCCTTTGGCCGTATGTTTTTCTTTCCCGCCATACATTAAACTGTACATTTTCGGTCTGAGTCCAACAAATTCTTCAATGGGGATGCCCGCCGTCTCATCCTTCATTTTTCCAAGCACTTTTTTGTTCACGTTGGAATGTAGGAAATGATCTGACGGATAGTCACTTGTGTCAAACAGGTCAGCATCTTGCTGCATATCTTTGTAGATATCTTCCGTTTCTATGTCATAGCATAGACTGTCGGTGTCGCTGAACAACAACTTGGCATTGGGATACTTGACCATGATGTAATTGTAATGAAAGTCGAACATAAGCACTTTGCTGAGATCGAGAATGGTGCAGCCAACTTGAATGGGCTTATCAAGAAGCGAATCCACTTTGCGTAAATGTACGGCGGTCAAATCTTCGTTGAAAATTTTAAATTTGTGGAAAGAAGGTTTAGCCACGAGTTTCTTGAACCGCTTTTCTTTGTGAACAAGTTCGACATTGATTCGCTTTCTCACATTTTCCATGGTTTTGCCAAACACAGAATTATTCATGAGTTTGAAGAAGTCTTTCTCAAATGGGTTCTGGGCCAATTTTCTCTTTTCCGTGTTCAAGGTAATGTATTTCTGCAACCATTTGCTCTGTTCAAACATAATAGCACGGTGCACTTTGGTAACTTTCAACCCCAGTGAGACGTACTGCTGCAAATTCCTATAATGAAGCACATATTTCTTCTTGTTGTATAGGTTAAGTATGAGTTTTTCACCAGGTTTGCCTTTCATGTTTAGATCTTTCCGCAACTTCTGACTGTACTCGGACAATTCTTCTACTTTGACGCATTTCCGTTCTGGAGCCACTGGGTAGTGATTATGACGATCATGGATTGTATGTGGGTATTCTAAATCCACTTCTAAAATGTATCCAATGTCGTCATCTTCAGTCACATCCATGAAGTCGAGGGATTCAGGCTCGCTCACCCACATAAATCCACGTCGCGGCATGCTTTGCGACATGGCCCAGCCATACAGGTTGTTTGCGTCCAGGTACATCAGGTAGTTGTTTGGCATCTCAGAATTGTAATTTGACACGTAGGGATTATTTGCTTTCGCATACTTGTGCGTGATCACAGATATTCCTCCACGTAGGCCTTGTTCAACCATTTGGTACATATCAATGTCAGTGATCAATTCCAACTTCACCTTCGTCGCTTTTAGCATAGCATTCCACGACAGTCCTGGCGCTGTATAATAATGGGCAGGATCCAATTCATATGTGTTAAGGCATACTTGACGAAAGTTTTCAAACACGTCAGCCAGCAGCAGCACATCCGATTTCAGGTACAGGTCATGGTATTCACCGAATGTGGTACAGTTGAATGTATTCCACACCTTCTGCGCATGCGCATAATCCTCGTCGCTGATGTCTTCTTCACTGAGCAGACTGTAAAACTTGTCCTTGGACGGCAGTTGTGTTTCAGCAAACTTGGATGACTCATCCACGTAATCATAGGGGTACACCCCCTTTCTCAGCAGTAAATCTTGTTGGTCACTATCGTGAATGTGACACGTCATGTTGTAGAAATTGTCTTTCCCTTCTGCCGCAAGGTTGGATACTAACTTCTGTAGAGAGGTACTCATAAACTGAAAGCTGTCAGTAAATTTTAGATTGCTCATGGTGAATGCAATATATTTCTCAATGGTGTTGGGAATGACCGTAATCGTTTCATTTTTGAATTTCCCAATTTCGTCCATGATCAGGTGACTGTCATAGCCTCGCAAATTGTGGAAAAATACAGGAATGATAAAAGAATCTTTATCCCCCTGCTTATCCTTTCTAAGTCGAAATTGTAGGTTACATTCATTATGGGCTGCTCCGCGATATTTACCATTGATATGATCATGATCTCTCACACGATCTGCTCCTAGAGGCTCATGACAAATGTAGCAATCGATGGCATTCTTAAAATTCTCTTGATCCTCATGAGTCATCACCATATCTACCGGCAGCTCTAAACCACGCACAATACGGTCACGCTCGTTGACCATATGGTCTAAAAAGACTTTTACAGCATTGTCTCCTCGATACACGACTGGTGCGCGTGTTTCATATTGACTGACAACCACATAGGCAAAGCTGTTTGGACGATGATGTTGATACTTGTCTCCTTCATGCTTTTTCGTGAAACATTCAAAGTCGGCATAAATTACAAACGGTGCTCGCCGTTGTTTAGCCACATTCTTAAACTTGATAAAAGGTTCCTTGGGAAATGATAAACGTTGCGCCCCATGCTTACCACACACTTCACGATGCTCATCTAAAAGCTCTTGTCGCATAAACCCGTGAAGACAGTTGAAACAATAAAAAGCTGCACCATCATGCTTTGATCGGTAGGCCATAAGTCTGCTGAAATTCTTGATCAAGCAGTAATGCCTTTTCTTACCATTGCTAATCATAAGCAAGTTAATTTCTCTTGCACTGACGTTTCGACTAAGTTGTATTGGAACAACTACATCATGTTCATATCCAAACACGTTGATAGACACATGGTTCTCCTTTTCAAACCTTGGAATGTCTGTAATCGACGTCGGAAATGTCATGCCTTCCACCTTTAATTCATTATCAAATGGTGTGTAATGATTCACGCGATGGGAGTTGTCGTTATGAGGGTGGAGGTATGCCAATACAGACCATAAGAAGCACTTGTTGTCATTATTCTGAATGTTTAATACACCCTTCGTATTCTTCACTTTCTTCGGCAGCGGGATAAAACTGTTCGCTTCCAGAGGCGCTAACGTAGCTGTATGTACTTCAATGTACAGTATATTATCCAGAAACCAGCCAGAGCCTTGTCGCTCATGTTCGTCAAACTGGGTAAACAATTCTTTATAGGCTGTTGGTAAGTCCTGATCAATATCCGCTGGATTGTACGCTGCATACGTTGGACTGCTGATAAATGCATTATCCAATTGTTCTATCATGATACCTTCTGCATTTGGTGTCATTTTCTTGAAGCGAGCATGCACTACAATGTACCATTTCATTCCATGTTCTAAAGTTTCCAGCAAATGTGTCTTGATACGGTTCTCGTGCTGTCGCATTTCAAGCAGTAAATCCGTTCCATTGTCGGGCTCAAACCGTTTCTCCTGCGCGTTTTCACCAAGACTAATCCTTCTGCCTTTCCCTACTTGCCCCGTCTTTCGCCTCTTTACAGTTTGTTCTTCCTGAGGTGGAGTGCATGTATGCACATCAAACACATCCATTGAGGGAAGTATTACATTGCATCCATGACAGAGAACTGAACTCGGAATGAAAATGCCATCTTGCTCCATCTTTCGTCTCTTTGCTTCTTTCTGTCGATCAAGCTCTTCAATAGCACGTTTCACAACAGTTGTCATCTCATTTTCAGCGCATGTATGCGACTCCAACAATTCCACTGATGGAAATGCTGCATAACACTCATGGCAAAAGATTCGTGAGTCTGAACTATCAGCCATTGTTGCTGTCACATCAATTGCTTGAAGTGAAATGCTTGAAATAGGTTCTCATACATTCCCTTTTATACCACTCAGACTTCGTCAAATTAACTCAAATTGCAAAATGTCGACAAACCAAAGTTACCCAGAATGGCCTGAAAGATATAACTATGCTGAATCGTCAAATTGTCTTACCCCTAGGGGGGGGGGTCCTCACCTCTGACAGTCGACCCCTAGGGGGGGGGTCCTCATCTCTGACAGTCGACCCCTAGGGGGGTCCTCACCTCTGACAGTCGACCCCTAGGGGGGTCCTCACCTCTGACAGTCGACCCCTAGGGGGGTCCTCACCTCTGACAGTGGACCCCTAGGGGGGGGGAGGGGGGTGTTCCAGAACTGTCGTTTTCCTACTACTGATAGACTTTGAGAAATTCATCAACCCGCCCCGGAAACATAAATGCCCCTAAGATTCGAATCTGGTCTTGACTCATATGAGACTTAAAATAATCATATACTGTGTATTTCGATGCTGTGTGGCTGAATTCCTTCCCGGAGGAAACAACGTCTGCAATAGATTAAAACCTGTAAAAGAGCGATGTGAGGAACCTTCAGTAAACAGGTCGACAATCTTTGGATCATTTGCGGTAGTTGAAATGAGATCGTCTATAATGACGACATTGTGTTTCTTCACGTCGAAGAAATCATCACTGTCCAAATTTGCAGGAATGCCTTTTATAAACTCCATATTTGGTATGGTCTTCTGCATCTCGGTGTACAAAGGTTGCCAGCGCTTACAGAGCATAACAATTCTATCTGGTTTAGGTGTAATTTTGTCTTGTTGTAACAATTTCATAACAGAATAACTTTTGCCTGAACCAGTCGGTGCTGAACAAGTCATCGTGCATGGATGCTGAAAGATATGATTGGGTGCCTGTAGAAGCTCCATACTAGACTGCTGCTACTGCATTTGTGGCGGTGGCGGCGGTGGTGGTGGTGGCGGCGGCGGCGTTGGTGGCGGTGGTGGTGGTGGTGGCGGCGGTGGCTGGGGCGGCGTTATCATCTCATTTGATCCAGTTTTGTATTTTGTTCTATTGTGTCTCACCATTGAATCCTTTCTCGCATACAGTTTCCCACAGTGAGTGCATTTGTACATATTTTTTGGTATGTTTCTTTTTTGGTAAGAAGAATCTTCGTTCTTTTGTTCCTAGAGTTATTTGTGCTCATTGTTACAATGCTGTTATCAGGTTTATCTATCAATTGTTTTAATGTCTCAAAATTGATCTCTAATGCATTTTTAAAGTTGAGCGTAATGCCTTTTACTTTTGTAACAGTTTCAATCGCAGACTCTGTTTGAACTCTGTACGTGTAACTTTTTGGACCGCCAGTGACAAAATGTGTTATAACCCCATTGGGAACTTCGTCTGTAAGATCCTCTAAATAATCTCCCACAGGTAATTTCTCTTCTCCTGGTTGCGTTGTGTAAATGATTGAATCCGTGTCGCACTCTAGAACCGAGTTTTTCTAGGCAGCTGTACAATTTTAATCTCGCCTGCGCTGTTGTGTAGGCAGCCAAAACAACATTAGTTTTTATAGAAGTTTCAATAAATTTATCCTTGTAACACCACCTCATTTCTACCACATCCTCGTTCACAAAGCTGACATCGCTGACAATCTATCACTTGTGAGTAAATCGAAATACTTTGCTGGACTTGTGATGTATTCTAGTTGTGTAAGATTAGAGCGCTGCCCAAGTTTACCCCCAAAGCTGTTCAACATAAGCTTTGATTGAGCTCTACGGCCAGCATTCTTTTCAATGTTGTGGTATTCTAAACCAATGCCCTCGCGCTCTTTGTAACGTGTAATATATTGCTACTTGGAGTGTTTCGCTATACACCACGCAGGCTAACCACTGGATTCTTGTTTAAGTTTTAGGAAAGTGTCGATGTAACAAGAAAAAAGTCCACCTTCCTTCGTCTCGATGTTGTATTGTGTCATCTCATCATAATGCCATACTTCGTAAATCTTTACAATTTCATATCCAATTTCACGAGCTTTTTGAATTTCTATGGTTGTAAATGTATTTGTAAATGCTCGTTCATGTGACTTATGCTCACACTTGTCTTGTTGGTTAGTTTCTGCACATGTGAAACAGAGCGAGAACATCAGTTTACCATTTATGTTGCAGTGCAAGAGTGGAATAAACAGGCCCCGCGGTGGTAGCACTCTTCACATAACTAATCTTTCGTAGTTTCTAAGGTCTTCAAACTGTTCAAAGATTCGCGTTGGATGTCCTACCGGATACCTTCTATACTTGTTTATGTAGGGGTAAAGACTTGTAAAATCGACGTAGTCGATATTTACACCTTCTTTCGCTTCCTTGTATAGAGTAAAAGCCTCTGTTTGGCCTAACGAGTCTATGAACCGCTTTAGTTCTGCATTTTCCTTCACCTCTCTGTTCCAGTCACACTTCCATTTCCCTACATATACAAAACCGTTGTCTTCCAAGAACTTTTGCTTGTCAAGTGTAGCTTGATGCAGCTCGGCCATTGTTCTCATATTGATAGGATTAACTGTATCGCGAGCGGAGCATCTCGGACAACCATGGTACAAGTCTCCTAAAAATTCTAGAGCGAATCTTTTCCCGTCTAAAAACCATCTAACTTGTACTTTCCCACTGTGTATTCTCCGCCATTTCGGGGATGCTGTATCTTCACACCCTCTGATAGTTCAACGTATTTCAAACATTGTAGTGCCTTCAAAGAGGGTTTGTCGCCTGGGCAATACCCTTGAGCAGGAAACAAGCCAATAGTGTCTTCCTAAAGAAAATTCTTTCTAAGGAACCTCATGCACGCAGATGCAATAGTAATACATTTATAAAATGGGCCTATCTCACCCTCTACGCTCATAAACAATCTTCGGAGCTCTAAGTATGCCTTTCGTAGGATATCTACATTGGATCTACAATAACGTTCAATTTCGTTCCTGAAGTCAAATCTATGGTTATAATTTTCCTTGTATCACTTCATAAACACCTCACTTTCTTCTCTCTTCATGCTATTGGGGCTGTAAAATTCCACAGCTGGGAGGGTATTTAGGGCCGTATTTTGGTTATCTCTTGTATTGAACAGGTGAGGAAAATACCCTTTGCATAGATTTTTGGTAGATTTTTCAGTGCTGTTGGCATGAAGTTGACAGAATCTATCATCCGTATTTTAAAGGCAGGCACCTCCACAGACATATTTTTGCTACCATTCGGTATAACAGTGGGTAAAACCTCATTGCTAAACAAGAACTTCATGATTGGATAGGAGTCATAGCCTTTAAAATTGTGGCAAAGAACTGTCGAGTATTTATTTGATTTTGAAAACAGCCAGGTGCAAAACATTTCCGTTGTATTTTCACCGTAAAATATAATTTCGTTTGGTCCACATTTATTGCATGTTGACTCTTTGTAGATTTCGTCATTCATGCAAATTGCGCAGACCTTTTGTGCAACATAAAAGTTTGGTTTGTGTAACACGGAACCGCATTCTGACTTCTTGCAATTAGCACATACTTTTGTCAATGAATCTGGTCTGTAGCCACGATCACAATGGTAAATATCTTCTTGTGCGCATTCAAAGTCAAAAAATATAAATGTATTGATCTGGCCATCATCCTCGTCGGATAGTCTTTTCATGTAGCACTGGTGACAGGTCGGAAAATAATCTCCACATGTATTGCATTTCACCTCTCCGCATACATGCTCTTTCTTGTGCAATATTCTGTTTACTGTCTCGCCACATGTTTGACAGCAGTAAAAAGTATTGCAAGTTGAGCTGTTGTCTTTCGTGATATGTTTGTGTAAGTCGAAACATTCTTCTCCTTTGACTGAGAAGTTACACTGGCTGCAATATATAAGTAAAGCCTCTGTTTTCTAGTGAATTTTGCGGCAACGAATACATGCACGTTTGCTCTTTTGAGTTTCTTTTGTGTTGTAGCCTTTTGGCAAGTAGAGCAGTAATAAAGGCGGTTCAAAAAAGCAAGCATTAAAATGATGACATCATAATGATTTTCGTTGTGGTAAAGATATACATTCTTTTCTGCTTCCGGCCCTCTGAATGAAATGCTGTTGAAAGGATCACGTGATACAATAATCACCTGATAACCGTCTAATACAGCTTGGAATTTCTTAATTTTTTCGATGCTGCAACTACCATGAGGCACGTTTGCAACGCGTTAAAGCTCTATGGCTAATTCTTTTTGCACAAATCTTCCTTGCCGTATGCTATTTTATTTGGGATGGTTGTCAATACATGCTTTGGCAGTGACAATTGCCCGAGCACAGCAAATGTCGTCGTTGTTTCTTATTCGCAAAATGCATTTCTTATGTTTTAAAAATGTCTCTAAATCTATGTCTAGCACTACACGACCGCTCCCGTTTGGTAATTTTGCCCAAATAATGTCGATTTCAAAATTTTGATCTAGGAAAAATTGTTCAAATGACTGTAGAACACGCTCAATTTCGCTCAGAAAACGGTCAGCTGTCAACTGTAACTTTTTCATAAAGGGCAATTGTATTGGAAAGTCTAATTCAGGGCTCTGAACAGACATGCTAATAAGGTTATTTTCATCCGCGTTTTGAGCAACCTCACTCATGATTGATGGGAAAGGGATTTTCAAGGCCTTTACAATCTCTTTCACTTCCCTAACCTCTAAGTGTTTAACACTTGAATTATAAATTGTATTCGTCGTATTAAATTTTTTACTTCTCCATTCGCGAATTTTCTTCAATTCATAAAACTGCTCAGGACTGGATTTTAGCTTTTCTGGGGGCAGGTATAGGCTCATCCACGTCCATACCCTCGCCTATTTGATGCCTCCGTTTAGGTTATCTTTCCATCGGAAAGACTTGTGACGCACAGGGCATACAGATACCTTGGGGTTTAGATGATATTGACATGTATCAAATGGTGGAGCAAGGTCTATGAGCGGGCATTTCAATCATTACACACAAATATGCAAAAGTCAACTCCCCTACATTCCAGATTATAATGTGATCAAGTCAACAAACTACATCATGTACTTTGACGTCAACAATCTCTATGGGTGAACTATGTCACAGAATTTTGCCAGAATGTGGATTTGCATGGGTGGAAGATTCAGAATCTCAGATTCAGACAGGATATATTTTAGTGGTAGATCTCACATTCCCGGATGGCATTCATGATCGACATAGTGACTATACAGTGACTGCTGCGAAGAAAACTGTTCGAATCAGAAACTTGTCTGAATACAGTCAGAACCTGAGAAAGCAGTTTGGATTGAAATGTAAGCATAAGGTAAAGATGATTCCTGATCTCAGTGACAAGGAAAAGTATGTTGTACTTTATTGAAATTCACAACAATATGTATCTCTTTGATTGAAAGTGACAAAGGTGCATCGAGCCATTATTTTCCAGCAAAGTAAATGGCTAGCTAAATACGTAGATGTCAATACAGAAAAAAGTGGCAAAAATCCTTTTGAAGAAGACTTTTACAAATTTATTAATGATGCCATATTTGCAAAACCATGGAAAATGTGAAGAAATGAACCAATGTAGAATTGGTTCACAACAAGAAACATTTCAAAAAGGTGGGGGCCAAGCCTATGTTTCACCAATTCCACATCTTCAATGAGGATTTGACAGTAGTACACTGCTTGAAATCTGAAAGCAAATCCGTTCAGATTGGGTTTACTATTCTGGGTCTCAGCAAAACCCTCATGTATGATTATCACTATAATGATATGAAGAAGAAGTACCCAGAGGCGAAACTGCTGTTCAGTGACACAGACATTTTGTGTTCTGACATACCGACAAGTGATTATCCAAATGATCATTTCCTACATTCCACTGTGAAAGAAAGTGTTGGGGAAAATGAAAGATAAAACTGCAGGAGTACCACCTGATGAGTTTGTAAAAGAAAAACGTACTACTAAGGACATTAAACTCGCTTATCAGAGGCGAATGACACATGCTCAATGCAAGGACAGTTTATTTAAGGAAGAGCAGTCACATGTCGTGGAAAACATCTTTCGAAGTAATAAACATAATATCTTTCAGATAAGATTGGAAAGGTTCGCCTATCATCTCTTTATGGCAAGCCCTGTTTGTTGGGAAGTGTGACATTCTAAGACAAAGTCTGAGACAATACCGACAGTAAACTCTGAGACAATGTTTACAGAAAGGTCTGAGGCAAAGCTCATGACAAAGCCAGAGTTGAAGCCACTACCACTGCAACAGCTAAAGCAACAGCCTCAAAGGCAGCTACAATTTAGAAATATGAAAAGAGATGGGTGTCAGCTTACATCTAATATACCACCGTGTAAAAAGCAAAAAATGGAGCTTAAGGTAGCCTACAGCTGCTGTTGCTTCTGCCACAAGACCACAGCTTAAAACTAAGCCGAAAATTGCTGCTGCCCCTGCTGTAAAGCATGAGCGTAAAGTCACTACTGTAAAGTCTACGATAAGTGTAGATAATTTAGAACCGATTATGATACCCATTAAGTGAGAAAAATATATTAAATTGTGAAATGCCAACAGCACGTGACGGTTAGCATTCGTGAATATATCACTGATCATGCTTATGGGACATATATCCTACCAAGAAGGGAATTTTGTTGTCATTGAAAGAATGGCAAATGTTGAAGAAGCAATTGACGTCAGTGGATCGTGTGCTTCAGCAGACTGATGCGTATAAATGCTGCAATATTCAGTATGGCAGCCAGTATGACTATGATAAAGAACAATGTCAATAATTTTGAAATACTATTATTACATCATGTAGATGTGAAAGTGATTGGTTTGGATCAATGTTATGTCAGTTTTCATAGAAGTTATAAACGGGGTGATAACATTTATGATACTTATATCAATTTAAGTTGTTGGGAGTGGACTAATATGTTACATGTATTAGCATAATATGTATTTGAAATGTTTTTGCTTTCAATAATTACTTGTAATTTTTTTATTCTCATTCTCAATAATTTGTGATTTGTTAAATTGTTGTTGAATCAATTGCAAATATTTGTAATTTCTTATGTTACATAAAATAAGTATGATGCTTTTCAACTGTTTACTTTTTTTCTTAAACAATACTTGACATTATTGCATAAGAATATATGATACATGATACATGGTTTAAGAGTGATTTAACACTCGCTAGGGACCCTCCGTAACAATGAAACAAAAAACAAAAAAGGGTTTACGGGTGAGGGATTCTCCTTTTAAAGAAGAGGTTTATGAGTGAATTAACACCCTCCAGGGACCCTTCATTTGAATCAAAAGAGATTTACGCGTGAATTAACAAGTTTAATATAACGATCGTTAATAATGTCTATATATAAAGACTTTCAGTACAAACTCTCCATCAGTCTTTTTAATATATATATAATGTCAAACATACTAAGATCTCGAGCTCTATTTAATATATAATACAATAAAACCACATGTATTGGAAATGAGCGTTGCAGTGGTATGGGATTATATACATGCTCATTATTTAAAAACTTTTCTGACTGATTATCTGTAGGTGCAAGTCCATAAGAGTCAAAATATCCCACAACTTTGTCAAAGTACACGGCAACCCAATGTTCATCATGGTTCATCATGATTGTCTATGTTGATCACATAAGCCCCTTGCTGTAATGCTGGCAGTTGATCGATGGAAACACTCCGAGGAATAAGTCTTGTCATGACATCATGCGTCAATATGGCATCTATCTGCTTCGTATTCATGGTTTCAAATTAAATATAGACTATGACAGTGCCTTTATTTTGCGAGGCGTTGACAAAATTAATCTCTAGCCGCAAGTATCCATGCCTGATGAAGGCGTAATGGTCATCACCACCATAATCAGGTGTGAAGTCGAAAGAAAATAAAGCATAACCTCCAAGCCAATCTTTTATGATGGAGCTTTTCTCACCACTCAATTTATCAAAAGATTTGTAAAGAGTTTCAAAAGCGTCAAGATATCTTCCTTCAACAATGTTAAGCTTGAGAGATTTGCAGAGCTCGCCATCAGTGTAAAGTTGCATGTAATTAACAGCAAAATGTTCAAAATTGTATGGATTTCTCACCACTGTTCCAGCAAAGGATTCATTATAAACCATTCCAATTGCAATACTTTTTTGGTAATTGACCCAAAAAGATTCGCAAAATTTTGAAATCCAGCCGGTATGGCTAAAACTTTAATTCTTTTCTGGTAATGGGAAACTTGCCAGGAGTTTTCATGAATGCACTTAATGAAAATGAGCTATTAATAAATATTCGTCTGTTTGCCTATGCAAACGCAATTTCATATTCATATCATTGGGAAGATAGCGATCCTGTTCAAACAAATCCACTCTTAAGGCACCTGTCAGCACATAATCATAGCTTAGACGCATATGCAAATAACGATTATGTAAACCAGTAGTTCCTGCTTCAAGTATTTCATTTACATGAAAGCTTGTTATATACTTTCAATTGGCTAATCGATCCAGCAGTACCTTTATAGATGAGACACATGGAGCGCTCAGAACTAAGACTGTCTTCCGAATCATGGATAAGGTGAGAAATGATGCTGGTATAACCATGGGAATTGTTACTATGCGAAATCAATCGGTCATTCAAGAATGATTCAATATTGGACCATAAACCTTAAACAAATCACTGAGGGATGTTACGTTATCATCTATACCACAAGCTGTGTCATCTCTCTTCACAATGGTGCACACAACATGAAGTCTACTATTCTTTAAATCTGGATATTTTGTCTGCACTAGCGGGAATGTAAAACTCTATTGGAGCACCATTTCTATTGGCAGTGAATGGTTAATAGTCAACACCATAACTTTGTTCTATAGCAGTTTGCGCTGATTATGAATGATGGACGTTTTTCCTATATCTGAAATAATGTCTTTTTATGTTGTTTCTTTCACTTTCTTTCGCATTTCAACAACTTTCTTTGGTGTACATCATTTATCAATAGCACCAACAACTTCTTGAGCTACCAACCAGTTTTTAACCACATTCTTTGCAGCCTTCTTGAGATGCAGTGCAACAATTTTAGCCCCTGCCCTAATAACTGGAATAGTTTTACGAGACAATGCTCCCAATAATGAACCTATACCATCTCCATATTTTATGCGTGCGCCTTTAAATCCTGGCAAATCTCCACCCATTTGATGAAGGAAATGGCTGCGGCATGGGGATGGATCGTGTCTATATGCTTTCATAATGTTTTTTGTCGAAAATGAAGTTTGCAGATCACTTTTCCAGTTTGAAATGTAACGTTATGATCTGTGCCATCCTTAATATTGATCTCTATTGTGTCAAATTTTGATCGGTTAACAGTTATGTAATGAGGTTCTTCATAAATTTTCATAATAATATTACCGTCATAACCTTGAATGGGAACAGAACGCAGTAAAGGAACGCAATAGTCTCCAACTACTTGTGGTTCGCAAATACTGCAGTATACATAAAGTGTGTAAAATCCCTGTTTCACATCTGCTTTATATTCAGCAGGACCAGATTGCTTATACCATTTATTTGGTATGCATCCTAAAATCTCAGCTTATTCAGTAGAAAAGACAATTTCATAATCATTTTACAAAGTAAGAAAATTATCTAATTTTATCCTACTAGAACCGAATAAAGTTGCATTAATAGATATTGCCAATTCTTCATTTACTGCATCACACATTGCAGATATGAATCTATAGTAACCATATGGAATTGCAACTTCATAAAACGTATACATGATAACCGATATTGGATGTAATAGTCCATTCCTTATCTCGTTGTCGTCCATGAGTGTGGGTGTTTAATTTTAGCTAAGGCCACTTCATATTTTCCTTTCAAATATAATGTACGAGGCAAACGAATTTTATAATTAGAGGCTTTATTAGTTGGATAATATTTCGTGCTAGTAATACTAGGCAAATTAATGTTAATACTTGTTGACTGCATGATCACTAAATCGTATAAGTGCGTTGATGGACTAGGTGCGTATATACATTACTTCGTGTATGGCGCGCGCCATTCACATTTCATGTATTGCGTGCATTACGTACGCTGTGTGTATGGTCCACATTGTTGCTGTGTATTACTTCTCCTTGACAACAAGCACTTGCACACCTTATTTTTACAACAATTTGAGTTGCATTTTCATTTGCTTGACAACAACAACATGACCTTTTTAACCATGTTAAAAAATCCTTCTCAAAACTATATCTGTTGACGCTGTTTCTTTTCTTTTATAATATCGTCACGAGTTGTCTTTTTGCTAAAAACAGTTTTTGGAATATTAGCATCTACAATTTCTGAATAAACTGCTTTCAACCTCGAGTGGAACTTGTCGTTCTTTTCTTCTTGTAGCAACCAATACTTCTTTCAGTAAATTAATACTGTTGAAGTTTTCAATTACATCTTCAGTTTTCAAGACAAGTTCATCTTGCATCATATTTCTTAAGTTCTGCCAGAGGTTGTGTTACTTTCACATGATATATAGGTTGAAAATGGTTTAGAAATGTTAACCGTTCTCACTTTTCTGACTTTTTGCAGCCGCTGTTACAACAGATTTTTGTTACTGTGATTGAATTGTTCATAAGTGACGACCAAGAAGTTTCTTTTTTAAGAGTTTATTCACTTTAGCTTTAATACAATCATTCAAAGGTTGACTTGATAATAATTTTCTAAATTCTGATTCAGGAACAAGGACCATTTTTATTGCATGCGTCATTTTTAATAACAACAGAACCAATAATGGACGCACAATTATTGCGATTGTTCCAATAAATCAATCTTTCTGATTAGTCAAACTTTTTTTACGCTGAAGGGAAGTTTTCTTATCAGCCAGGTGTCGAAGGATTTTGTTATTCACGCTTTAATTTTTTATGCATATGTGACTTCGATGGTAAGTGCAAATGCAATATATTCAAACATATTTTAAATAAACTCGCCAATTTATCTATTTCTTGCTTGCTTCAATGAGGAAGGAATGGTTGATTCGTCTAGACATTCGATTTCAGACTGTTGTAATTTTTCTTCGTACACTATTTTATTAATATAAACGTAATATGTATCACTTGGTAGAATTCCTGTGCGAATACGTAACTTATCTTCTGTCTTCGGTTTTAAACCAATGAATAAACTAGACCGTTTTTGCTACCGAGTAGCGAAAATTACACTTGGGGGTCGCAAAAAATACGATTCTCAACTCTGAAAATTCAGAACTGACCATGAACGAGGAGGTGAAGGTCACCAAGGTATCTCTTCCCTTATCTTCTGTTTTGGGCCTAAACGGTCGAAAAAAGCTTAAATTGCAATATCTCTAACCGTTTTTGGAGCTTCAAGTTTTTGACTTTGACCATGACGGAAATGGTCAAGATCACCAAGGTACCTCTTACATAACACTTTTTAGGCTGAAAGGCTCAAAAGTAACCTCAGAATAGATCTATCTCTATCCATTTTCAATACAGTGGTCAATTTCCAGTTTTTCGTTGTCACCATGACTGAGGTGGTCAAGGTCACGAAGGTACCTCTTACAGTCTCTTAGGCCCAAAGGGTTAAAAATAAACTAAAAAGCGCTCTATTTCTATCCGTTATCGAGATAATGGTCAACTTGCTGTTTTTATATTGACCATAACCGAAGAGGTCAAGGTCACCGAGGTACCTCTAACATGTAGCCTTTAATGACCAAAGGGTAAAAAATAAGCTCAAAATCGCTCTATCTGTAACCGTTTTCCAGATAATGGTAAACTTTCGGTTATTTCTACCATGGCCAATGAGGCTAAGGTCACCAAGGTACCTCTTACATACAGTCTTTTACAACGCAAATGGTCGAAAATAAGCTCAGAATCTCCAACCGTTTTAGAGATAATGGTCAGCTTTCGGTTTTTGACCTTGACCATGGCCGAGGAGATCAAGGTTACCAAGGTACCTCTTAAATATGGTCTTTTAGGCCCAAAGGGTTAAAAATAAACTCAAAATCGCTCTGTTTCTAACCGTTATCGAGATAGTGATCAACTTCCTGTTTTTTATATTGACCATAACCGAGGAGGTCAAAGTCACCGAGATACCTCTAACATGTAGCCTTTTACAACCCAAATGGTCGTAAATAAGCTCAGAATCAATCTATCTCTAACCGCTTTAGAGATAATGGTCAGCTTTGGGTTTTTGCTCTTGACCATGGCCGAGGAGATCAAGGTCACCAAGGTACCTCTTAAATATAGTCTTTTAGGCCCAAAGGGTTAAAAAATAAACTCAAAATCGCTCTATTTCTAACCGTTATCGAGCTAATGGTCAATAATTATATTGACCATAACCGAGGAGGTCAAGGTCACAGAGGTACCTCTAACATGTGGTCTTTGACGACCAAGGGGTAAAAAATAAGCTCAAAATCGCTCTATCTGTAACCGTTTTCCAGATAATGGTCAACTTTCGGTTGTTTTCACCATGACCGATGTGGCCAATGTCACCAAAGTACCTCTTACAGTAGTAGGGAAATGGCGGAACTGGAACAGGAAGTGACGTCATCAGACCCCCCTTACCCCTCCCACCCCCCTACCCCCTAGCCCCCTACCTCCCCCACCCCCCACCCACCCTACCCCCTACCCCTCCCAGGGATCGACTGTCACCGGTAAGAAAATTTTGCGATTTCAGCATAGTTATCCGTTTCAGACGATTCTGAGCAACTTTAGTTTTCATGACCCCCCCCCCCCCCAGGACCGTGATATGGCTAACTTCAAGAATGTATAACTTTAAAACAACTTGGTTGATTTATATGAAAATTTCACTGTTTGATTCAGTTTTATGTAAAGTTTTGTCATAAAGTGGTCACAGGCTATTTTCGCAGCTGGCTGTATGCATAATGTAACATGCCGCCATTTTAACTTTGTAAAAAGTGAAAAAGTGTGATAACTTTCGTTATAGTTGGTTGATTTCAATGAAAATTTCACCATTTGATTCAGGTTTATGTAAACTTTTGCTATAAAGTGATCATGGGCTAGTTGCGCAGGTGACTGTATGCATTTTTACCACCAATTTAACTTTGTAAAAAATTGGAATAACTTTCGTTATAGTTGACTGATTTACATAAAAATTTCACCATTTGATTCAGTTATTTCCTGTGCTATTTCGCGGATGAATACTATTTGACTTCATCGTCAGATGTCTCTGCTTTACAGCAGTACAACTGTAAGTGAGACATTCATATCAAGCAGTGATACATTCTGCTGAGTCAGCAATTTTAACAATTTTTGAACAAGTTACACACCATATTTTGATTACATAGAAGTAGTATAAAAGCATGAGTTAATAGGTCAACTAGTCAACTAGTAATACAGTCTGTCAACAAGTCAGCAAGTGGAGATTGCGTGACGAGAAAATACTTCACAATGTCGGCATTACTTCTTGACAGATGTATGACTATGGATGACGTCTTCAAAGTGAATTATACTAACTATGTATTTTCAAAGCTTCCTGCTTTTGAATGGGATTGGATGCAGCAAGTGAAGAATTTACATCTGCATTGGGGAGCTGTTGGAAAGGCTATTCCAAGTGATTGTTTCATCGACTCGTTTCTACGTGACTGTGAAGATCTACATATACTATCAACTTATGACATTGATTCAGCATTTATCAACGCGAATACAATTTGGGCAACTGACCTCATGTTAACTATAGCTGCAAGAATCATTTTACTTTATGATGATGATGTTCTATTGACGACGAATGTATCAGACCTTGTTCGATTCAACCATGGACGAGTTGAAGTGAATTCAAAACTTTGCAAGATGTTTGAAAAGTCAACATGTTCAACATGTTCAACTAGTTCAACATGTTCAACATGTTCAACATGTTCAACATGTTCAACAAGTTCAACATGTTCAACAAATTCAACATGTTCAACATGTTCAACATGTTCAACAAGTTCAACATGTTCAACATGTTTTACATGTTCAACATGTTCAACAAGTTCAACATGTTCAACATGTTCACATGTTCAACAAGTTCAACATGTTCAACATGTTCAACATGTTGTTGTTCAACAAGTTGTTGTATATAAAGCTATGTTTAAAGGCTTTCTCATCATTTGAATAGTGTAGGTTGAACCGAAAGGATGTATAAATGCAACATTTGTTCAAAATCTTACAATTGGCCACAAAGGTAAACGTGGTAAAGTTATTTCTAATCATATTAAGTCAACTCACTATAAAGTATAAAAGACAGCCGCCCTCAGACCAAACACACATTCTGTATCAAGATACTGAAGAGTGAACATGTCTGCAGTGAGCGAGCAACAACTACCATCTATGACAATGCCTGTAGAAAAGTCTGAGACAATGCCTGCAGAAAATTTTATAGTAAAGCCTGAGACAATACCTACAGCAAAGTCTAAGACAATGCCCATGGTAAAGTCTAAGGCAAAGTCATGTCAGCAGCGTCAAAAGCGACCACATCCTAGATAGATAAAAAGAGATGAGTTACCAGCTATGACGCCGCCGTGTAAAAAGCGAAAAATTAAGACAGAGCCTAAAATGAAGCGAGAACCAGAGTGTAAAGCTGCCACCACCATGGAGAAGTTGAGTGTAGACGATTTACCGGTTATGATACCTATTAATGGAGAAATATATATTAAATTGGCGAAATATCAACAGAAAGTGATGGTTAACATTCGTGAATATATTACGGATCATACATCTGGGAGGTTACATCCTACCAAGAAGGGAATTTTGTTGTCATTGAACAATTGGTACATGCTGAAGAATCAAATGACGTCAGTGGATCTCATGCTTCAGAAAATGGATTTGTATAAATGCAGTGACTGTTAGAAAATCGTTGATTAGACAGCGAGATGACTGTATACAGTTTTAACTGCAAGTCGAGCTTAGTGGATGCTATGATTTCATCACCCTCAGTGCAGAAGATTGGAGCGAAGGTTTTGAAGCTTGACTCATATGGACATGTACATTTGATATGTAGTTCAAATAAAATTGTCTTCATATGTAGACTATGAAATTAACATGATCTATGTTCATGTAAAGTTAGTTGTTATAAAATTTTAAGTTCTTGTGAATATCCACATGTATTAACATAATATGTATTTGAAATAGTTTTGTTTGTATCATAATTGTACATATTTGTAATATTCAATAAAAACACAAAGCAAGACATATATTAATACACAACGCTTAAGCGAATAAAATATTACAACATTTATAAAGTCTTTATCATAAAGTTTAGTCAAATAAGTCTATTTTTCTTCATCTGTTTCACTCTGTTCACTCTCCATACCACTTTCTTCATCACTGCTGTCATACTCCTCTTCCTTATCTGGTAGCTCTTCAAAGAATGCATTGTTTTTCCTTATAGCCGCCTTTAGTGCCTTTGAATACTTGTAATGTTTTTCATCCACAAAGTAATTAAAGTCCTTTAAAATCTGTTGATAATGTTGGCTTTATTCTAGACGCTGGGTATATTTGAATAGTCTCATAAACAGTTGTTTTAGTCCATGTTTATAAATGGGTCGAAGGTCATAACTTGCTATTTCACGCGCATCTTCAAGTCCTTGTTCTTCATATTCTGAAACCTTTTCTTGAAATTTGTCATCATAGTCATCGTAGACTTCTTGAACCATATCATACCAAACAGAGTCTATTTCTGACTCACTTTCAGAGTCTGTTTCTGACTCACTTTCAGAGTCTGTTTCTGACTCACTTTCAGAACTCCTGTCATCACCATCCTCACCACACTGCTCCATATGTTTGAGCAAAGCTGCTTCGCTGTTGTATAATGCACCACATTGTGTACAAGCATGTGCATTCTTTTCAGCCATTTTAACGCTTTCACTTTCAATAGAAGACTCATCGAAAGTTTCCGTGAAAGGTAGTTTTACAGGGTTTTCCATATCCGATTCTTCATCCACTTCTGACGTGTGAGCAATCTTTAAGTGCCTTTTAAGACTTTGTGGCCAATTGTAAGATTTTGAACAAATGTTGCATTTATACATCCTTTCGGTTCAACCTACACTATTCAAATGATGAGAAAGTCTTTAAACATAGCTTTATATACAACAACATGTTGAACATGTTGAACATGTTCAACTTGTTGAACATGTTGAACATGTTGAACTTGTTGAACATGTTGAACCTGTTGAACATGTTGAACATGTTGAACATGTTGAACATCTTGAACATGTTGAACTTGTTGAACATGTTGAACATGTGGACATTTCAAACATCTTGCAAAGTTTTGAATTCACTTCAACTCGTCCATGGTTGAATCGAACAAGGTCTGATACATTCGTCGTCAATGGTACATCATCATCATAAAGTAAAATGATTCTTGCAGCTATAGTTAACATGAGGTCAGTTGCCCAAATTGTATTCGCGTTGATAAATGCTGAATCAATGTCATAAATTGATAGTATATGTAGATCTTCACAGTCACGTAGAAGCGAGTCGATGAAACAATCACTTGGAATAGCCTTTCCAACAGCTCCCCAATGCAGATGTAAATTCTTCACTTGCTGCATCCAATCCCATTCAAAAGCAGGAAGCTTTGAAAATACATAGTTAGTATAATTCACTTTGAAGACGTCATCCATAGTCATACATCTGTCAAGAAGTAATGCCGACATTGTGAAGTATTTTCTCGTCACGCAATCTCCACTTGCTGACTTGTTGACAGACTGTATTACTAGTTGACTAGTTGACATATTTCACTCATGCTTTTATACTACTTCCATGTAATCAACATATGGTGTGTAACTTGTTCAAAAATTGTTAAAATTGCTGACTCAGCAGAATGTATCACTGCTTGATATGAATGTCTCACTTACAGTTGTACTGCTGTAAAGCAGAGACATCTGACGATGAAGTCAAATAGTATTCATCCGCGAAATAGCACAGGAAATAACTGAATCAAATGGTGAAATTTTTATGTAAATCAGTCAACTATAACGAAAGTTATTCCAATTTTTTACAAAGTTAAATTGGTGGTAAAAATGCATACAGCCACCTGCGCAACTAGCCCATGATCACTTTATAGCAAAAGTTTACATAAACCTGAATCAAATGGTGAAATTTTCATTGAAATCAACCAACTATAACGAAAGTTATCACACTTTTTCACTTTTTACAAAGTTAAAATGGCGGCATGTCACATTATGCATACAGCCAGCTGCGAAAATAGCCTGTGACCACTTTATGACAAAACTTTACATAAAACTGAATCAAACAGTGAAATTTTCATATAAATCAACCAAGTTGTTTTAAAGTTATACATTCTTGAAGTTAGCCATATCACGGTCCTGGGGGGGGGGGGGGGTCATGAAAACTAAAGTTGCTCAGAATCGTCTGAAATGGATACCTATGCTGAAATCGCAAAATTTTCTTACCGGTGACAGTCGACCCCTAGGGGGGGGTCATAAAAACCAAAGTTGTTCAGAATCGTCTGAAACGGATAACTATGCTGAAATCGCCAAAATTTTCTTACCGGTGACAGTCGACCCCTGGGGGGGTAGGGCGGTAGGGGGGTAGGGGGGTGGGGGGTAGGGGGGTAGGGGGGTGGAGGGGGTAGGGGGTAGGGGGGTCTGATGACGTCACTTCCTGTTCCAGTTCCACCATTTCCCTACTACTTCTTACATATAGTCGTTTAGAACCCAAATGGTCGAAATAAGCTCATAATCGCTTTAGAGATTTAGAGATAATGGTCAACTTTCTGTTTTTCACCTTGACAATAGCCGAGGAGATCAATTTCACCAAGGTATCTCTAACATATAGTCTTTTGGACCCAAAGGGTTAAAAATAAACTCAAAATCGCTCTATTTCTAACCGTTATCGAGATAATGGTCAACTTCCTGTTTTTTCATATTGACCAAAACCGAAGAGGTCGAGGTCACCGAGGTTCCTCTAACATGTAGTCTTTAACGACAAAAGGGTAAGAAATTAGCTTAAAATCGCTCTATCTGTAACCGTTTTCTAGATAATGGCCAATTTTCGGTTTTTTACCTTGATCATGACCAAAGTGGACAAGGTCACAGAGATATCTCTTACATGTCGTCTTTTAGACCGAAAAGGTCGAAAGAAAACTCAAAATTGCTCTACCTCTAACCGTTTTCGAAGTTAGCTTTTTTCGAGATCAACTTCCAGTCTTTGATATTGACCATGACCGAGGAGGTAAAAGTTACCGACGTACTCCTTACATGTCATCTTTTAGGGCCAAAGGGTCGAAAATAAGCTCAGAATCGCTCTATCTCTAACTGTTTTCGAGAGAATGGTCAACCTTCGGTTTTTGATATTGACCATGACGGAGGAAGTCAAGGTCACCGAGATACCCCCATCATGTATTGTTTTAGGTGCGAAGTTTCGAAAATAAGCTCAAAATCGATATATCTCTTACCGTTTTAAAGATAATGGTCAACTTCCGGTTTTTATTGACCATGACCGAGGAGGTCAAGGATACCGAGATACCAAGGTCACCGAGTTACCTCTCCCTCATAGTCTTTTTGTCACACAGGTTCGAAAGTAAGCTCAAAATTGCTCTTTTCGAGATAATGGTCAACGAGATACCTCTTACATATAGTCTTAAACCATTTTCGAGATAATGGTCAATCGTTTTCGAAGCTCATGGTAAAAAGCACAGGCATCGGAGATGCAGAGCCTTCAGACTGTGGTCTAATTACTCTTTTGAAATACCGCAAGGACAAAAACAATATACGGGGTGCAGCAGATGGAGGGAGGGACGGGTCCTTGCACATTTACACTTTTTATACTTTCTTCCTGTAAGGTTTGGCTAAGATCCGATGAATAGTTGAGATATCGCCCGGACAAGAAAGACTTTGAAGTAAGACGGGCTGGCGAAAAAACGAACATGGAACAAATTGAACCCTTTGTTGCGCGTCTGCATTTTATATACTTCCTTCCTGTAATATTTGGTGGAGATCCAATACTTACTTTTTGACCTATGGTCCGGACAAGAAAAAAGTTTAAAGTGCGACGGACGGACAGACGGACTGACATGGGACAAATTGAACCCTAACACATCTACACTATATATGTTACAGCGAATCTGTAAGACCAGCGAATCTATAGACTGGCTGATTCACTTAGCGAGTCTGTAGATTCGCTGAAAATTTGCAGAATCTACAGATTCAACAGACTCGCTGGTTTTTCACCTTTAAAATTATATAGGTTCGTTGAAATTGTCTGATCAGTCCTCTTTACCGACAGGATTACTTGTGTTGCGTGGTATTTGACATTTAATTGCTTTTATGTGACTTCTTTACTCCAGAGGCGTTTTACACACTTTTTCCTTGTTTTTTGAGAATGCGGTATATTGCAATCAGAATTTCTAGTTTGAAATGAAAAACAATATTAGAAAGCGTTCGAAAATATTTGCTATCAATAATCACAAAGGCTTAAATTAAGTTTCTGCCTTTGTGTTATCGCATTTCGTAAAAGTGATCACAGCAAATCTTAATACTATTGTTTCTAAATAAATTCCAATAATAACTCTCCTTCTGAGTATCATTCAAATAGCCATTAACTAAATTTGCAATTATTTTTCGGTGAGTGCAACACAAAAATCTCTTCACCACCGGGTGATATAAATTGCAGTTGAATTACAGTACGCTTATCCAATCTTTAATTTTCGATGCTGCGCATACTAATAGTTTAATTTAACAGAAATTGATAGGACAAAGATTTCAACGAATAGAAACTTTATTCCGGTGTGATAGCATATGAACTGCTGCACTTTCATCAAATGACCAAAAAACCTCAGCTACATGAAATGAGTTAACAGCAATGGAAATAGAGAATGAAACTCGGTTTTAATATATTCCCTTCACAAAAACGAAGAAAAATGTGGGAAATATGCTCGTCAACAGCTCTTATATGTGGAGCGAGATTGCCAAAAGCTGTATAAAGTCAAAGAGGTTTGTTTTGTTACTATGTTTATTGACAAGACTCTACACAATGTAAAGGCATTACAACGCTCTAATGACATAACGCATGGCACTTATTTGTATGTTTCTTTATAATATATCAAAATTTGACACCTTTCCTATCAATCCACGAATTCGATGTAGCGACATTTAATCTAAATCTGCGGGGTACGACAATTGGTCTAGATTTCATTTCTGTTTTTATTGAAAGAGAAAAATACAGCAATTGAACAATTCTCATCTTCTTATATTCGCCTTCTATACCACGATGCAAAATAATCAAGGTTTCAAAATAAAGTCAATAACTTTTCTATTTTCTATTCAACATAGAAGAGCTGCATCAAAATTCCATCAATGCCACGGAGTGTCTAACTGGAGTGTCTTGCTTTTACTTGGACATAATCTCCCCCATTGTACCAGACTTAATCCTTAACCCCCCTTTTCAGTGTCACGCCATGCCTATCCGGATTAAGTCTGGTACAATATGAGTAGGGTAAAAGTGGGGGTTTTGGCCCACGTTTCTGTATAAGGTGAGGATTTCGGCCCGCTTATCAAGTGGGCTATATCCCCCATGGGGTTTTTGGCCCACTTATCAAGTTGGCTAGAATGCTATTTGCAGAGCAGGCTGGACGTTTTGTTTTTTTCTCTTTTTTCTCTCTCTTTCTCTCCGCACACGCACGCGCACACGTATCAATACCATGGCAGAATTAGCGCTTATTTCGCAATAGGTGGTGGCCGCCCTAACGGGCTGCCAGGAGACGAAGCTCCTCGCTGGTTGCTGCTGGCGCTGCTCACATCGGGCTGCTCCTGCTGCAGTGACACTTCCTCCTGTGCACGGCAATCATCCCCGCCGTTGACTTGAACTCCCTGCCTAGAACGCTACAGAAATAAGCCTCAGTTTTCATAGCGTCGCAATTTGTCTCGAGCTTACTCCTCGTGACACCCTGTGGAATCAGAAACCCACAGAAGTAACAAAATATGGAATATTCATTCACTGAGCTGAGGAGCTGCACGACTTCTCGTATGAACTCCTTACTGGGGTCGTCCAGGTTCAAGTCAACAAACAGTTCCGATTCTTGAGAGTTAGAAGTGTGCTGCGACTGGCTGACGGCATCTGTGTCTTGAATGCTTGCCACGGCAGCGGCTGTCTCATCATCCGGTATGATGGTTGCGGCTGGTGGGCTGGCAGCAAGCATATCAAAAGTCAATGGTGGGCTGACAGCAGGCGTTCTGACAGCAGGCTTGCTCACGGTCGGTAGCTTGGTCACGGTTGCAGGCTTGCTCACGGCCGTAAGTATGGTCACGGTTGCAGGCTTGGTTACGGTGATAGAACGGGAGCAAACAGCAGGCGGCGGTAGCAGCAGCCGGTAGGCCGTTCCTGGAGAGCGCTGTCTGGCACGTTTGTGAGATTCCACCACCGTCCTGCCAAATCTGTGATGCTCCTCACGTTGACTCATGCGTTGTCTCCACATCTCCGTTTTAAATAGCTCATATTCAATGTATATCTCCTCTATCAGGCAGATATCTTTATCTGATAGTAGATACTTCTGCCTCCTCCACGGTGTAAAAAACAGATCTTTAAACTCCATCTCGCCGCAGTGAAAAGTTGCCAAATGTGAGAAGCCAGTGATTTGAGCTGGCTATATAATGCAGGCAGGCGGCTAAATCAATATATCAAAGGGCTCACAGCGTGAGAAGCAATTAAGCCAAGAAGCAAAACGTGGGACTTTCACACAGTGCTAAACGGGGAGAGGGAGAGGCAGCAAGTCATTCTGCAATAAGTCACTCCTGTCAGTTCTGAACATTTTAGGTTTTCAGAACCCCCAGGGGCCATTATGAGAGGTTTGCATATTTACACGTTTCAGACAATTTTGAACATTTTAGGTTTTTAGAACCCCCGGGGGGCATTTTGAGATTTTTGCATATTTATCCGTTTCAGACAATTCTGAACATTTTTGGTTTTCAAACTCCCCCCGGGGGGGGGGTGCATTTTGAGATTTTTGCATATTTATCAGTTTCAGACAAAACTGAACATTTTTAGTTTTCAGACCAACCCCCCCCCCCCCGGGGGGCCATGTTCAGATTTTTGATTTTCAGGCACCCCTCAGGATGGAACGTAAAAAGTCCTGGAAAATTCGTATAAAAGTGCTGTTTCATCCGGGAAACGGCAATTGCATCATCAAGACATCATGGAAACGTCGCTGAATACACCTCCAGCTATCAGCATAGACATTGATGACATGTTTGGCTTCTCTGCTAACGAAACGGCTGTTTTTAATGATACAGTGTTAACTATGGAAGAGAATGATGTGTTTCTAGTTGCAATGACGGACGCCTTGGAGAAAGCGTTAGACGCTCCATCAGACGTCCCTACAGTGCAGCAAAGAATGCCTGAGGAAGCGTTACGCACTCCGTCAGACGTGCCTACAGTGGAGCAAGAAATACCAGATCCTGAGGATACTGACTACCCGTTTAAAGCAGCGCGAATATAATATGGAGATGGTATTGGTTCAATACTGAGATCATTGGCTCGCAAAGCTATTCCACTGCTTAAGGCAGGGGCTAAAAAAGACTGCAAAAGATGTCGCGAAAGATGTTGCGGGCCGAGTAGCACATCGTGTGATTGGTGATGTGTTAGGAAGACAAAAGAAAGTGCAATCGACAAAACGTGTCAGAAGGCGAAAGGCAGTTAAAGGGGTAACATCAAAAAAACATAAGAAAGATATCTTTTGAAAATGTCCTTAATTCATAATCATTCATGTGAATGTAGTCTTTCTCCATTGGAATGGTTTCACATACCCCCAACACAAACTGCTGCAAAAAAGTTATAATGTAGACTATCAACCACTCACTACCATTAAAGAGGGTACTGCAATAAAATTTTACATTCCTGGAAGTACAGAAGAATGTCTAGGTTTAAAGAACAGTAGACTTCATATTATATGCAGCGTTGTAAAGGGTGATGGAACACCGTGTGGTGCAGATGATAACGTATCATGTATCAATGATTTGTTTAATGGTTTATGGTCCAATACTGAATTAGTCCTGAATGATCGTTTGGTATCACATAGTAACAATACCCATGGTTATACCAGCATTATATCCCACCTCATTCATGATTCGGAAGAAAGTCTCAATTCTGAGCGCTCTATGCGTCTCAGCTATAAAGATATCGCTGGATCAATGAATTCTGTTGAGGTGAAAAGAGCTAATCATGAAAAGTACGTAACAGGTTTTCATGTAAATCTCGAGGGTGGTGATCTAGCTGAAGCAGGAAATAATGGTTTACATAATCATTATTTGTATACTCGTCTAAGCCGTGAGTTTATGCTTTCAGGTACTTTAAGTTTAGATTGTTTGAGCAGGATCGTTATCTTCCCATTGGCATCAGTATGAAATTGCGTTTACACAGACGAAAAATGAATATGTATTAACGGCTGCAAAAAATGGTTTCAAAGTAGAAGTGAAAGATGCATTTTTAACCATTTGCAAAGTGAGGGTTAGTTCAGGTATTCCGTTAGGACATGCAGATGCATTGATGAAAAGTCCTGCTAAGTTTCTTATTACTAGAAAAGAATGTAAAATTTTAGCCATTCCAGCTGGATTTCAATCTTTTGTGAAAGATAACATCTTTTTAGGCCAATTACCAGTCATTGGACTGGTTCATGAAGAAGCCTTTGCTGGAACAGTATCGAGAAATCCATACAATTTTGAACATTTTAATCTTAACTACATGCAACTTTACACTGATGGTGAAGCAGTCCTATCTAAACCTCTCAAGCTTAACATAAATCGGAACAAATATCTTGACGCTTTTGAAACTCCTTACAAATCTTTTGATAGATTGAACGGTGAGAATAGTTCCATTATAAAAAGGGAAGATTGGCCTAGAGGTTATGCTTTATTTTCTTTCGACTTAACACCTGATTATGATAGTGATGATCATTATTCCCTGATCAAACTTGAGAATTTGCGGCTAGAGATGAATTTTGCCAGGGCCTTGCAAAATACAGTCAATGTTATAGTCTATGCTGAATTTGATAACATTATTAAAATAAGTGCAAATCGCAACATTCAATTCGACTACCAGTCATGAACACGAAGCAGTTAGAGGCCATACTGTCCCATGATGTCGCGACAAAAGACTTGTTTCAAGGCGTGTTTTCCATGGACCAGTTACCATCTTTACAACGCGGTGTCTACGTCATCAACACAAACGATCATGATGAACCAGAAAAGCATTGGGTAGCAGTATATTTTAACAAAGACCCTGCAGAATATTTTTACTCATATGGACTGTTACCTACAGACATTCGTTTGAATAAGTTTAATTTCATTTATAATTCAGTTCCATTACAAACACCGATATCGTCTACATGTGGATTTTATTGTGCGTATTATATCATTCAAACAGCTCGAGGACGTAGTCCTTTTGAAATCATTGATGTATTAAGAAGAAGTGATGGTGATTTTGTTGTAAAGGATTTTGTATATAGACGTTATAAACCATTATTTTATTGATGTTGTATTAGTTGTATTAGTTAAGTTGTTGGTAATTGTCAATTTCATTTATTATAACCATTGTAATTAAAAACAAGATAGTTTTATACAACTTTCTTTTTTATTGTTTTATACATTATTTACATTTCAACAATTATTTTACATTAAACTTTTTTACAAATGCATTCAATACATTGATAAACGAATGTCATTCATACCAATCTAAATTAATATATGTATCATAGACATTATATCCACGTTTGTAAATGCTATGAAAACTCGCATAACACTGTCCATTACCTTTATTATTTTAACATCTTCATGTTCAGACAGTTTCAGTTCATATCCATGTTCATTCATGTCAGTGTTCATCACCATAACCCACATGGCATGTGTCAGCTCAATGGATTTGGTACCTTGCATGAGTTGACTTTTTCAAGTCCTCTTTGAATTCAATCGTCAGGTTCTTCCTAATCCAGTGCTAAGAGCATACCATTCCACTGTGTTAAGGATGATGTAGTCGTAGCGTTCTGCAAGCTCGTCATACTGGCGGCATCGTACAAACATATCTAGATAGTTCTCAGTCACACGCACTTCTAAATCCTCTGAGAGAATAAGGAGAAAGCCAGGTATCTTCTAGATGGTCTTTCAACACGGATTATGCGTCAGGCGATAGTATGATATACTTTTCAAAATGTCTTAACACAAGTTTCTAAGATATGAGAATCCATCTCTAATGGGTTCGTAATCCGATAAAAAGTCTTCCATCTCGTTCAACAGTCGGATCAACTATGAGCAGTCTCCTTGTCTGTGAAGGCATTTGTATGCTCGCAAGATGGTGAAGAATGGATGTTGTATGGCTTCTAAGAATCGTAAGACTACGCGCCATCTCTTCATATCAAAGCTATTAATGATGAATATGGAGTATCTGGCACAACTCCATTATAATCCTCTGGATAATCCTGTAAAAGATTTTGCCAGAATCTAACACGTATGTCAGAATCATGTCCAATCACTAACACTTCAACATTATTTTCAAGTTTGCGTTTAAATCCAGGTTTTTAAAGTCTTTCCACACTTCAGGTTTAAACCGATGCTCAGAATTTATAACAACTTCATTCAAGTCATTCACGGTGAAGTATGCGCCACCGTTAAACACTAATGCATTCGTGATGGCAGTACGTACATTTTATGAGCTGTCCTCTTGTCTTCGAAGCCTTTTATCCACTTCTTTTACCTGCTTCTTTAACATTTTCCATTCAGATATTGTCAACAAAATACCCTTTTTCGTAGGACGGTTTCTTCCAGACCCCTCATCTCTGAGGTACTTGCGAATGTTCACCATTCCTTCATTGCTTTGTTTCATAATTTTAATATACTTTCCATTTCCTAGAGAAAGCATTCCATCCCACGACTGTCGTGGCGAGGCTGTCGTCTCCACTTTCAATTTCTTGATGGTAGTGGTGGTGGTAGGATTTTTGACTTTTTAGTCTTTTACTCTATCAGCAAAAGTATCCATATCAGTTGCAGATCTCGTACGATTTGTAACTTCCATGTTAACGCTTCAGTGTTCACACCTCAAATAACTTTTACGTTGGAGGACTTCCCCCCCTTTTATAATGTTGCCTTGTAATGTCCATGCGCTAAGATGGAATAGCCATCATTCAACACGTATCGCTTGTCATCATATGGGGATGGGCTACTTTCCTCAACTTCTCCGATAAAAGCTGGTGGTCATGACTTCGAATAATGGGTCCTGTAGTCATCGTTTGAGTTTGGTTGAACAAACTGTCTCTATACTGCATATGTTTAATGCGTCTTTTACAGGCTCGATTGATGCCTTTAGCTGTATGTTTTTCTTTCCCACCACACATTAAACTGTATATTTTCGGTCGAAGTCCAACAAACTCTTCAATGGGGATGCCTGCTGTCTCATCCTTCATTTTCCCAAGCACTTTTTTGGTCATGTTGGAATGCAGGAAGTGATCTAACGGATAGTTACTTGTGTCGAACAAGTCAGCATCTTGCTGCATATCCTTGTATATATCTTCCGTTTCTATGTCATAACATAGACTGTCGGTGTCGCTGAACAACAACTTGGCATTTGGATACTTCACCATGCTGTAATTGTAATGAAAGTTAAACATAAGCACTTTGCTGCGGTCGAGAATTGTACAGCCGACTTGAATGGGTTTGTCCAGAAGCAAATCCACTTTACGTAAATGTACAACGGTCAAATCTTCGTTCAAAATTTTAAATTTGTGGAAAGAAGGCTTGGCCACAAGTTTCTTGAACCGCTCTTCCTTGTGAACAAGTTCAACATTGATTCGCTTTCTCATATTTTACATGGTTTTGCCAAACACAGAGTTGTTCATCAGTTTGAAGAAGTTTTTCTCAAATTGTTTCTTAGCCAATTTTCTCTTTTCCGTGTTCAAGGTAATGTATTTCTCCAACTATTTTCCCTGTGCAAACATGACGGCACAGTGCACTTTGGTGACTTTCAACCCCAGTGAGATGTACTGCTGCAAAGTATTATAATGAATCACATATTTCTTCATGTCACACAAGTTAGGAATGAGCTTTTCACTAGGTTTGTCTTTCATGTTCAGATCTTTCCACAGCTTCTGACTTTGCTCTGACAATTCTTCTAAAATGTATCCAATGTCGTCATCTTCAGCCACATCCATGAAGTCGAGGGATTTTGGCTCGCTTACCCACATAAATCCAATTTGTGGCATGCTATGCGGCATGGCCCGGCCATACAAGTTGTTTGCGTCGAGGTACGTCCGGTAGTTGTTTGTTATCTCAAAATTGTAATCTGCTATGTAGGGGTTATTTGCTTTCGCATACTTGTGCGTGATCACATATATTCCAACACGTATGCCTTGCTCAGTCATTTGGCACATGTCAATGTCAGTGATTAATTCCAACTTCACCTTCGTCGCTTTAACATAGCACCTACGATAGTCCTGGCGCTGTATAATAATGAGCAGGATCCAATTCATATGTGTTGAGGCACACTTGACGAAAATTTTCAAACACGACAGCCAGCAGTAACACATCTGATTTCAGGTATAGGTCGTGGTATTCACCGAATGTGATACAGTTGAATGTATCCCACACCTTCTGCTCATGAGCATAATCCTGATCGCTAATGTCCTCTTCGCTGAGATGACTATAAACCTTATCCTTTGATGGTAGCTGCATTTCAGCAAACTTGGATGGTTCGTGAACGTAATCGTAGGGGTCTACTCCCTTTCTCAGCAGCAAATCTTGTTGGTTACAATCGTGAATGTGAGAAGTCATGTTATAGAAGTTATCTTTCCCTTCTGCCGCAAGGTTGGATACCAGCTTCTGTAGAGAGGTACTCATGAACTGAAAGCTATCCGTAAATTTCAGGTTGCTCATGGTGAATGCAATATATTTCTCAATGGTTGTGGGAATGACCGTATGATCGTTCTATCTTTGAATTTTCCAATTTCTTCCATGATAAGATGACTGTCATAGCCTCGCAAATTGTTGAAAAACACAGGAATGATAAAAGAATCTTTATCACCCTGTTGATCCTTTCTTAGTCGAAATTGTAAGTTGCATTCACTATGCACTGCTCCGCGGTATTTGCCATTGATATGGTTATGATCTCTCACACAAATGACAAATGTAGCAATGGACAGCTTCTTACAATTCTCTCGGTCCTCACAGGTCATCCCCTTTGGTTGCTCTAAACCACGCACAATGCGATCACGCTCATTCACCATATGGTCTAAGAAGACCTTTACGGCATTGTCTCCTCGATACACGACTGGTGCACGTGTATCATACTGGCTAACAACCACATAGGCAAAGCTGTTTGGACGATGATGCTGATACTTGTCTCCTTCTTCATGCTTTTGCGTGAAACATTCAAAGTCGGCATGAATCACAAAAGGTGCTCGCTATTGTTTGGCTACATTCTTGAACTTGATAATAAGTTCCCTGGGGAATGATAAACGTTATGCTCCATGCTTGTCACACACTTCACGATGCTTATCTAAAACATCTTGTCGCACAAACCCCTGGAGACAGTTGAAACAATGAAAAGCTGTAGCCTTATGCTTTGATGGACAAGATATAAGTTTGTTGAAATTCTTCATCAAGCAGTAATGCCTTTTCTTGTCATTGCTAATCAGAAGTAAGTTGATGTCTCTCACACTGGTTTTTCGACTGAGTTGTATTGGAACAACTACACCTTGTTCCTATCCAAACACGTTGATGGACACATCGTTCTTCTTTTCAAACTTTGGAATGTCAGTAATTGGCGTTGTAAATCTAATACCCTCTACCTTTAATTCTTTCTCAAATGGTTTGTTCTCATGAGAGTGAAGGTAAGCCAATACTGACCATAATAAACACTTGTTGTCATCATTCTTAATGTTTAACACAACCCTTGTATTTTTCTCTTTTTCGGCAGTGGGATAAAACTACTCGCTTCCAGAGGCTCTGATGTAGCTGTATGTACTTCAACGTACAATATATTATCCAACACCCGGCCACAGCCTTGTTGCTCATGTTCGTCAAACTTAGTAAACAATTCTTTATCGGCTTCTGGCAAGTCCTTTTCAATATCCGCTGGATTGTATGCTGTATATGTTGTACTGCTGATAAATGCATTATCCACTTATTCTATCATGACACCTGCATTAGCAGTCAATTACTTAAAACGAGCACGTACCACAATATACCATTTCATTCCATGGTTTAAGGTTTCCACCAAATCTGTCTTGATACGGTTCTCTTGCTGTCGCATTTCAAGTAGTAAATCCGTTTTATCCTCAGACTGAAACCGTTTTTCCTGTGCGTTTTCGCCATGACTAACCCTTCTGTCTCTCCCTACTTGTCCCGTTTTTCATTTCTTTGAAACATGTTCTTCATGAGACACATTTTTCATCTTAGCTGGTATGCATGCATGTGCCTCAAACGCATCCAGAGATAGAAATTCCACATTGCATTCAAGGCAGAGGAATGGACCGGGTATCCAAATGTCATCTTGTTCCATCTTTCTCATGCTCTTCACGAACACCTTTCACTAGTTTTCATCTCAGCTTTACTGCATATATGTGTATCAAACAATTCCAAAGATGGAAATTTCACATTGCATTGAAGGCAGAGAACTGGACTGCGTATCAAAATGCCATCTTGTTCCATTTTTCGTCTCTTTGCTCCTTTCTCATGCTCTTCACGAGCACGTTTCACTGCAGTTTTCATCTCAGCTTTACTACATGTATGTGTCTCAAACAATTCCAAAGATGGAAATTCCACATTGCATTCAAGGCAGAGGACTGGTGTATCCTTGACTGAACTAGCTGCCATTGCTGTTGTTTTCACATCAATTGCTTGAACTGAAATGTGTTCTCAGACGTCCCCTTTTATACATACGCACACACAGGCATCCATAGACATAATCAGCGTCATTTTATAAGCGAGGATGACCCTTAGAAGGGCCGAAAGTTTTATTAAGTTGGCTCTTCACCAACATGTCGGGTTCCTGCAACTGCGTTGGTATCTGTAGAACTGTTGCATGGTAAACGGTCTTCCTGCACACTTGAAGGGGTGGAAGTTGTAATATGTTGTGTTTTGAGTGTCGCGCCACACCACCACCAGTCTGTACACACCGGTCACGGCCCAGGCAACGTCGCTGTAAACTTGTACCAGAGGAGACCGCCATAAGTCTTACAGCAGAACCGACGCGGTGCGTTGCGGTGTATGGGGCAGTTGTGAGGCTGCCCTGCATATTCTAACCACACCCAGCACTTGTAACACTCCGTTGTCAGTGTCACTGGACGGCCGTTCCTCATCATTGTGATTGTCTTGTTAGTTGTAGTCATTTTTCTGGTTGATTTGAAATGTTGTAACTAGCTCTTGACCTCCTATTTATACGCTATTTTTAAGGGTTTTTCAAGGGTTTTTCTGGGAGGAGGGGGGGAGGGGGTTGTCTGAAAACCAAAAATGCTCAGAATTGTCTGAAACGGATAAATATGCAAAAATCTCAAAATGGCCCCCGGAGTGTCAGACATACTATACATAGGTATATGTAGCTACCTCTCCTGGGGGAGGGTCCGTCCCGACATACTATCCTGGGGGAGGGGGTCCAACCCAACACACTGTCCTATAATATGTCTACTATGACCAATTTGATAAAATTTTGCACTCCTTTGGGGGGGGGGGAGGGCAGACATACTATACATAGGTATATGTAGCTACCTCTCCTGGGGGGGGGGGGGGGTCCGACCCGACATACTATCCTAGTTTGATGGGCCTAATTTTCCAAGTATGTAAGTGTTCCCTTCACAAATGTCTTCAGTACAAGGCTTCAGTCATGGAGTGTTACTTCGCTTTAAACCATGCTCTTACCGTCAGAGCAGTCCAGGAGGTCCATTTTCCAGCACGACAACCTACCGGCCGACCATGCAGACGATTCTTCATGCATTTGTTACCCGGCCCGGCTGCACTCTGCATACCGGTGTCTTTTTTTTGACGACGTAGTGACTGCTGTGAAAAAAATGCGTAAAATAGAAGCCTTTTTCCGGATGACGATGTTGGGCAAGTCCATTCCGTCCAGGCTGGAGGAAGAGGAGTACCCAGCCTGGGCTGGATACTTCCTGCGTCATGATGTGAACATCTGTACCGGTTGTGGCTGTTTGGTAGGAGGTGATAAGATCATGGCGGCAACCTGTGGTCACCAGACGTGTTTGTACTGTGGCGTGGTACACACCTACCAAGCAGCCCTGAGACATGAATACAGCCTGCGATGCCAGACCTGCCAAGTGAGAACGGGTCATTTCCTGTTTAACGCACAACAGATGTCCGAATCTGCTCGCCAAGTTCAAGACATTGTCGCCTTTTTCTAAGTTGGGAACAGCAGCAGTAACCAGTGAGGAGCTTTGACTCCTGGCCGCCCTTCTTAGGTCGCCGCCACCTATTACGAAATAAGCGCTAATTTTGTCATGGTGTTGGTATGTGTGTGCGTGTGTGTGCGGAGAGAGAGAGAGAGAGAGAGAGAGAGAGAGAGAGAGAAAGAGAGAGGGAGAGAGAAAAAGAGAGAGAGAAAGGAAGAGAGCAAAAACAACAACAACAACAAAAAGAAAGAGAGAGAGAGAGAGAGAGAGAGAGAGAGAGAGAGAGAGAGAGAGAGAGAGAGAGAGAGAGAGAGAGAGAGAGAGAGAGAGAGAGAGAGGGAAAAGGTAGGCATCGATCTAGTGTTCGAAAAATCCTTTTTTCAGTCCGTCCGTTCAGCCTGCTCTGTAAATAGCCATCCGGGCCAAAAGTCCCATGGGGGTTCTAGCCAACTTGATAAGTGGGCCAAAAACCCCATGGGGGTTCTAGCCCACTTGATAAGTGGGCCAAAACCCCCACATTATACAGAAAAAGTGGCCAAAACCCCACTTTTACCCTACTAATATGTAGAGATTATGTCCAAGTAAAGGCAACTTTGACACTCTGGTCAATTAGAACATAGAGTCTTAACAATCCGCCAGTGTCTCGTCTGGGACTAGTATGAACTCGTAATTGCAATCAACTTGTGACATCTTGACAATCGGGAGTTAACAGCTTACCGGGCAGTATGTCTCGTCTGGGATGAGTGTCAGCTCGTTAAATTGCAAGCGACTTGCCCTTTGTGTCAGTTCCCTAAACGGGTTTCCACTAAAAGCTGCCCTACCAGATAGCCTAATTCTTGATTGACAGGAGCTTAGCTCACTGCCTTCTTTCAAAGACCCATACCAGCAAGCCGCTTCGAGCTCCTTTGCAATTTCAGCATAGAGCAAGTCAAGAGCAAAACTGAAGCAAGCGCTTGGAAAATAGCAGCGAAACGTATCGCGCCGCTGCCCCTCCACAAACCCTTTCTTATCTATTACATATAGTTATTATTTTATTTTCAAGTTCTATAAACCTTCAACATAGTTTTATTAGTGGACAGAAATATTTTATTAATGTATTGTGTTTATTTTGAAGTAATGAAGGTCCTAGAGATACGTTTTGCGAATGTGCTAATGCATTTTGTACCCAAACCACTTGTTCTACTATATCAACCGTTCATAATTTATCGATGCGCCTAGTGACCCGGGAATTATAAACTCAGCTTTAATAGCAGCAAAAAAAGTAATAACAAAGCAAACACTTTGCCAGCTTAAATGGCAAAGCAGGTAACTCGAAAACGTTTTAAAACAGGGTTAGAATCTTACTTTTTTCTCACACATAACTTTCATCTCTCAACTTTAAAAATTGCACACTCCTATCCAAGTGCTTTACGCCTCCTCTTTTTTGATGTTTACGCATGTCGAATAAAATACACCGTAAACAAACCAAAGAGCAGCTGTAAAATAATTATATTGTTTGTAAACAAAATCTAGTAGCTATGTTTGGGACTATGTGGTCTTTCATTAAACGGCATAAAGGAAAATTGTTTTCAGCTGGATTTCTTATCGGTGGTAAGAGTTATTCATGCACACGGTGTGAAAACTTCAATTATCGTCCGAAATTGTACTTTGCTAGCTATAAGCCAGATCTGATGTAGTCCCAGATGACTCTTGCTTCCTTCCCAGCTATAATAGAACATGCCATTGATATCAATTTTGCCAATCTCGGCGCACGACTGGGGCCAGTTACAAGCTAGTCCTAGATGACTCTTGCGGCCTGTCCTACCTAGGAAGATACCAAATCGCCATGTACCTGTACCCTCGCCACTTCCCGAAAACAACAATTATCCCGCAAATGATATTTTTTGCCGAACTTCCCGGCTACTGCCACTGGTTCTCGAATGCAAAATACTGAGCTGCTATAAGTAAACCGTAAGTATGACACATAAGAAGTCAGGTTTGTGTTCGTGTATAATCATTATAGCTCGTGGCAGTCATTTTGAAAAGCGAGTTGATAGTCTTACAGTTTGCACTTAAAATTTATATTTCGGGATGATAGAAGAAAGTGGCGAGTTACAGCTGGAAAATCCTGCCCGAAAAAAATACATCGGCCTGGCATTTTCGTAAATCATGACATTTTACTTCGCACATAACACAAAACTTGTGTAAAATTCTGTATTTGCTATATACAACAGCATATCCGGATCGCGTCCAAAACATGAGAGTTATTGCGCAAAAACCATTGAAAAGTGGCGAACGGTCCTAGGTTACTGGTAGACAGGGTCCGGGACTAGTTATAAGCCAAAACAAACCTTCAATAAATTTTTGAAATAGCATACGGGTTGTTAAAAACCCGACTGCTCTTTAGTGCAAGTGAAATTTGACATTTAGGCGAAATCTCTCTATCATTTCTTTCATTGTTTACCAGGTTATTTTTATTCGAAACGCGGAATTTTTCGTATTTTTATTGGGAAAAGCCCAAAGTGTGATTTTGCTTATGTGCAAAAAGGTGCATCACATAAAGGGTCCAATTATAAATTATGGTGCACAATTGTTATTGCCAAATAACAGTTTTGTCCTGAGAAAAATAGATGTTTTCTTTAGATCAGGATATAGAATCACCCGTTATCGCCCGCAACAACAATAATTCTACGAGGGAGAGGAGATAGAATTGGCTAGAGTAGATCGTAATTGGCGACAAAGTGCTTTATTCCAACTCCACTAAATAAGCCAGCTGCAAGTTTTGCAACCCTGTCGACTCAAATATACATTATTTTGTGATATTTGACAAAATAAATTGTTTTGAACTGCGGACGATGTTCTTTTTCATTTCACCAGTTTGGATCTACTGTAACCATTCGTTCATCTCCCCCTCGTACAGTTGCAAAACCACTCTTTACTCAAGCTTGATAGATTGGCCGAGGTCGAAAATAATGCGCCAGGATGCTTCTCAGTTAGTCCTAGATGACTCTTGCATCCTTCCCAGCAAGAGTCATAGTTCCTATAATAGAACATGCCATTGATCTCAATTTTGTCAATCTCGGCGCACGACTGGAGCCAATGGCGTTATTTTAAAAAGTGTGCATCACATTAATGGTCCTATTATAAATTATGGCGCACAGTTATGGCCAAATAACAATTTTGTACTGAAAAAAATATATGTTTTCTTTAGATCAGGATATAGAATCCCTCATTATCGCCCACAACAACAGTGAATCTACAGTTGCAAAACCACTCTTTACTCAAATTTGGCAGTTTTACTGGGGTCGAAAATAACGCGTCAGGATACTTCTCAGTGTGCTTTTTAAGAAAAAGCTACTAAATACTACTAAATTTGGTTTATTCATCTGCAAAATACTTTCGCATTTACAAATTTGCAATGAAATATTTTAAAAAATTTTTACAGAAAGAAAAGGTAAATCAGCAAGTTACAAACTTATGTAAAGATTTACCTGTATGCTATTACTAATAATTAAACAAGCACAAACCAATAATCCAGAATTAAATAAAAAAAGTAGTAAACATGATGAGGAAAAAATCTATAGCAGAATCTGGCACCACACCGTTTCGTTACAACTAAACTAGTCAAAGATGTAACCAAATTTAATGAAGCAATTCAGAAACGCTAATTTAACATACTAATTTGCTACTAATATTTTTCAAAAAGAAACCTTTTATACAATGTTTTGAACGCGTATACAGTTTTAACTTTCACAATGTAACATGGAATCTTGTTAAAGAGTTGAACACCGTAAATACTGAGACATCTTGCTTTTAATGTTGTACGTGCATAAGAACATTTTAATTTATTTTTATCGCGTAAATTATACGCAAAAGTTTTAGTAGTAAATCTTTGCTGAACATTTCCAGGTAATAATGAATTATAAGCTTTGTACATAGTTAACGCCACCTTAAGCTCAACTAGATCTTCAAACTTTAATATATTTAGACTTTTAAATAGCGGAGCAGTATGATCAAGTTTTCCAACTTTACCTATAATTCTGATAACTTTCTTTTGTGATTTAACAAAACAATCTATAATACTTTTGCTAGCTAAGCCCCATACCTCTGAACAGTAGCTTAAGTAGGGTAGGAACAGGCTACAATATAGAGTGCGTAAGCTTCTCGTATCTAGGATTAAACTGGCTTTATATATGACAGATATACATTTTGATAATTTTTTATTTATAGCCAGGACATGACTTTTCCAGTTTAGTTTGCTGTCAACGAGAACACCTAAAAATTTTGTAACATAAACACGCTCTATGGGACTGCCATTAATAGCCAATTTGACGTCAGTGAAAAGCGCTACATTTGAAAATATCATGAAATTAGTTTTTTTGACATTAAGTGATAATCGGTTAACTCTAAACCACACGTCTAATTTAACAAGTTCTTCGTTTATCTTAGCACATAATACATCAATATCGGCACCAGAAGAAAAAAATGTTAGTGTCGTCGGCAAAGAGAACAAACTTTAATAACTTTGACACGTTACAAATATTATTTATATACAATATAAAAAGCAATGGTCCAAGAATTGATCCTTGCGGAACTCCACATGAAACCGTTAGTTTGTCTGAAGTAACATTGTTATATTTTACATATTGTAAACGATTTGATAAGTAACTTGAAAGCCAAAGATGAGGCACACCACGGACTCCATAATGATATAACTTTTTAAGCAAAAGATTATGATCAATGGTATCAAACGCTTTTTTTAGGTCTATAAAAATACCAACGGTTCACATTTTCTTATCGATCGAATCAGTTATATTTTCGAGAAGTTCTATTAATGCCAAAGAGGTTGAACGATTGTTTCTAAATCCGTACTGGCTTTCCGATAACAGGTTATTTACATTAATAAACTTGTTTATTCGAATATAAAACAATTTTTCTAAAATCTTTGAAAATTGTAATAAGAGTGACACAGGGCGATAATTATTAAATGACTCTTTAACCCAAGACTTAAGCAGAGGAACAACCTTGGCTATTTTCATTTCATTTCGAAAGACACCACAAGAAAAAGAAAGGTTACATATATAAGAAAAAGGTTTTACAATAAGATGTATTATTTGTTTAACTATTGACATGTCTAAATTATCGCTATCTAGTGAAGTTTTACTTTTAAAATTATTAACAATATTTACAATTTCTAGCTCCTCTACAGCTCTCAAAAACATAAAATTGCTATTAGTTTTGCTCATAAAGTCATAAATACATTTATCATTTACACCCTCGATATTTTGAGCAAGTTTCGGACCAACATTCACAAAAAATTTATTGAAATTATTTGCAATCGTTTCTATGATAGGAACTGTGACCCTTTCTGACCTGGGAAGACAGAAAGGGTCCACTGGGACTAGTTCTGATGTTTCAGGTGGATGCGTCGTTTCCACTGGAAATTTATTGTGATGAATTACAAAGGGATGAGAATGAAAAAAAATTAAATTCTAATTTTCTCTCAACATAAAGAGAGTAATAAACTATTTTCTTGTCATTAAACGATCTCACAATTTCGTCTCCGGGTTATCTTCAAGAAACACTGACCTGAGATTACACTGTGGAGGTACTCGGGTCTAGTCTCTGGGCACACATTATTCCCACCGGCGCCAGAAAGGTTCGCAGTTCCTGTGATAGAAATGGCCATTGATCTCAAGCTTCTCGGCTATAAACCTTTCGGTGCAAGGTTCAGGACACCGTTATGCTCCGTAATTAATTCCCCACAGTTTTTTGGTGGAAAAAAAGAAACTTTACCATCAATCTCTTATTAAAGCGGTACATGCTGCGGATATCCGCGCAAAAAAAAAAAAACACACACACACAAAAACAACAGTTACTAAAAAAAGTCTGGTAAAGTGTGTGTGTGGGGGGGGGGGGGTGCCTTGTGTGAAGCACAGGATTAAGCAACGACGCAGAACGTGTCTAGGGGTTTACCTCATATCAAAGTATTCAGTGCACCGTGTCTGCATTGGGAGTAAACACAACTTCTAAGAAGGCGTGCGGGGAAGGAGGGGCAACATCACGCCGCCCGTTTCAGTACTCGGCCCGTTATATTTCCAGTAATACTCCGGAGGAAAGGTGGCAGTGGGGAGGGAGGTATCTGTTCGCCTTGTGCAAAGCACAGGATTAAGCAACGACGTAGAACATGTCTATGGGGCTGCCTCATTTCAAAGGATTAAGTGCACCGTGTCTGCATTGCGAGTAAACGCGACTTCTGAAAAGACTTGCAGGAAAGGAGGGGTGCTTTTATTAGGAAACGATTTTTTCCGGTCTTTATTTTAACTCCAAATAGAAACCCCCGGACTTCTATTGGGAAACAGTTTCCTAATAAGAGCCCCGGGGCTTTTATATGGGGGGAGCTTCTTTTCGGAAACTCCCGGTACTGTCCTCAGTCTGCGTGGCTTGTCCGTATTCAGGCCATATCACGTACTGTCTCACGATTTCGGACGTCATTACTTAATATCAGATATGGTCACACAATTCAGATGTCTTTCGGGGGGCAGGGACTATGATCAGTTTCACTGATATACTTGTTTTTTTTTTTGCACTTGTCCAAAAATTGGCGAAATTATTGGCGAATAAACAATTTTCAGTACCATCTTAAATAACTCCAAGAAAATAGTCTTACTGTCTTGAAGTTTTAAGAAGAGGTAACAAGCATCACTAAATGTCTGAGTTTTACTTTTTCTGTTGATTGGCCAAAATATTGGCGAAAATTTTGACGAAAACCCCCCCCCCCAAAAAAAAAAAAGAAGTAAAATCTTGAGGTGTGTTTTTGTGATCCGGACATTTTTGCGACGTCTGTTTATCCACGTCAACATAATTCGTCGATCTTCCAAACTGAAAATCAACGTCAGGTTTAAAGGGCGTTTTTATCAAGCCCGGGAAAAGAAGGTGGGTTTTGCGAAGGGGTAACGACCCGGCCACGTAAAAAAGACTGTTGCTACGGAAACCAAAACCAATATTAAATGGATATTTAAGACGTTGAGAAGCGTTGATCTATGATCGCACACATGAACACAACCAAATTGCAACCAAATATAATGTTTTGGAAATGTTTTTTTTTTTGCGAGCAAAATCCATGTCTGCACGTCGTTGCACAACCAGCGTCCGTTCAGCGTTGTGCAAAAGGCGTTGATCTGTAGTCCCCAGCAATTAATATCTAATTGCCACCAGATTCAATGTTTCGATTTGGCCCAGTTGCTGATGTAGCCCAGAACGAAATAAAGTTGAGTAGATGTAAAATATTTAGAAGTGGAATTTATATTTTCACCAACTGTCCGCCATATTTTGGCAGAATCAATGTTTTGACACTCTGACGCCACATGCGCACCGTCACTTTACGGTCTTTGTGTGTTTCTGAAGGTGTGTATTTGGGTGTACAGTATGCACGAAGAAAATTGGAAGAGTTCAACGAGCTTGAGGCCGCTGAGTGCCTTGAGAATGCCAAGTGAGGTTTATTTGATTTTTGTATTTTTCATACAGTTGCATATTTAGAATATACTGCGAATAGTTTGTTCGGGTTCGAGCCCAACCCATGGTATACCAAAGAAAATATGTGAGAACAATTGTGTTCAGGTTATAATTATGTGTAATGCAAAGTCTGTGTATGGCTATCTTATTTTCTGTGAAAGTGAAGAATTGTGGAAATTATATTTTTACTTTCACGTATTTTTCATGTAAAAATACGATTTGAGTATGCAACATATCGCACGTAATATTTTAGAAATAATTAATAATTCTTTCTTTGAATTTAAAATTTGTTTCAATATCAGCGCCATCCAAATTGTATTTTTTTACAGGCGACAGCACCATTTCGACAGCAATCAGCGGACATGCAATATGACAGGTGCTCCTCTTATCCAACGATACCTCCAAATCTCGGCTCCTGCTGCTCTACCAGTTTCGCTTTCCGTTTCTTCTCTTACTTCAAAATTGCATTAGATTCTACAGATGGCGAACTGTAACTGCCAGTTTTTAGCTTGAAAGTAGAAAAGACCTGAAAACAAGTTTTTGAGAGAGAAGACACCTGTTAAATGGTCGTGTCTTCAATACAATTTTGTTGGTTATTTCTTTGGTCCAAAAGGTGTTCATATTGATGCTACTTTCTACGCCGACATGCATTACATGTATATTAGCGAAGAAGTTTTTAGTAATAATCAACAACGATTATTTTGTGTATCAGTATAAATGTGTAGGGATCTCGTTTTGGACAAAAAATTAAAGAAGTTGAGTGAAATAGTGTTTGAGTACTTATTAAATTTATATAAGGTGGAGACATGTCACCAATCGTATTAGAATCAAGGTTAAGGGCACGCTTGTTTACGCATTGTTTGTAGTGCTGGCAATGTTACCTAGTCTTCGAGAAGCATTATTGAGAGAACTAGATTCTGAGGCAATTACAGATCAACTAAAAAATAAGTAAGTCTTTCCAGTGATGAAATGAATGTATCAAAACCCCCAGTTTTTATCCCCCACCCCCCCCATCCCCCATAGTTTTAAGCCCAACCGACGTCGTCTTTGGGCTATAACTCATCATTATATGCCCCCCCTAAGGGAGACATACATAGCATTTGGTGTGTCCGTCTGCCTGTCCGTCCGTCTGTCCGCAGTAAGTTCTTTCGAATTAATGAGTCGATTTTTCTCATACATACATACTGGGGTACATGTCTAGATGATGCTCGTGTTTTTTTTCGTTCCTTCAAAAATTCTATTTTTGGCAAATTTTTGAACATAGAGAGGGGGGAGGGGGGTTCGTGCATTTGTTATCCCCCGTGGAACGGAGGGATATAGTTTTGAACTTTTCGGTCTGTCCGTCTGTCACGCTTCAGTCTCACGCGCCTACAGGCCACATTAATAAATGGATTCGGTTCAAATTTTGTACACGGCTTCTCTGGACCCTTCCGCAGTGCAGTGACCAAGAATTTTCGGGATCGGGCAAAAATTGACAAAATGGCGGACTTTTGAAAATCGGCACTGGACTTGGCGTATATACGGCAGTCTCACGCGTCTACAGGCCATATTAATAGATAGATTCGTTTCAAGTTTTGTACACGGCTTTTCTGGAACCTTCCGCAGTGCAGTGACCAAGAATTTTCCGGATTAGGCAAAAATTGACAAAATGGCGGACTTTTGAAAATCGGCACTGGACTTATATATATACAGCAGTCTCACGCGCCTACAGGCCACAAAAATGGATGGATTCGTTTGAGATTCTGCACACGGGTTCCCTGGGACCTTCCGCAGTGTAGTGATCAAGAATTTTCCGGATGGGACTTGACAAAAGGGCGGATTTTTCAAAATCGGCGCTGTACTTAGCGTACCTACGACAGTCTCACGCGCCTACTGCTTAATGGATTGATTCGTTTAAATGTTAGACACTACGTCTACCTATCCTTCCACTTCTAAATTTTGCGTTGTTAACACGCAACAGCCTTACACACACCATATCCCCCACGGGGGATAGACGTACTCCACGAGACGTAGTCAAGTTTCACTTTGGCAGGCTAAAACTCCAAAACAGTTCGTTGGATAAGGCTCTGAAGTCACAAGAAGAACACACATATAGCGCAAATGTATGCTGCAAAGTTTTTCTTCATTTCCGTTGAAAACGTTTTTTTGGCGATTTAAATTTCTAATTTTTAAGTTTTTTGGTCATATTGTTGCGATATCTCCGAAACAGTTTGTTGGATTAGGCTTAAACGTGGCAAGAAGAACCCACACATAGTGCAGATGTTTACTGCGAAGTTTTTCTTTTTTTTCTGTAAAAAGTATTTTTGGCGATTGTAAAATTTTTTTTGGCTCGCCAATGTTGTACTTTTAAGCAAGAAATTTTTTTCCTCGTGATTGACTGGGGGCGGGGGAGACATCTCCGTTTTTGTTTTAACAAAAACACTGGCCAGCGTAGTTTGTGGGGTATTCGTTATGTGTGTGCTAATAATTTTTCAAAATGCTTATCTTCCTATATTTCTGGTCCGATTGCTTTAAAATTTGGCAGGAATATTCCCTTGGCAATCCACCGCACATAAATAGCCACACTTCCTACAAATCCGGCCCAGTTACGTTGAAATTGTACAAGAAAATCCCAATATGCTCCTGTTTGAGGCTTCTTCACCAGTCGAAAGGAGCCCAGTTTGGCCCATGCTGTGAGTGCGTCGGTTTTGTAATCGTGAGGTCGAGAGTTCAAGCCTACTCTTGGTGCAGTTTTCTTTTTCTTCCGTCATAGGTTTTGCAAGAGATATTGCGAATCACAGGGTCACCTTGAGGCCTCTCATAGAAGCATATATAGGCCCTTACTACATAAATTCATATACAGTGTATATATAAGTACAGCATTTTGAAAATCAACTGCAAAGAAAATAAAACTGGAATGTCCAGGTACATTGTGACCAGCCGAGATCTAGTATATCACGTATCAATAGGCTTGTATGGTCGCCAAAAAGTGGTTGTCATATTGTTAAACCCGGTTGTAGAATATTTATACAAATTTACAAAGGAATCCGGCCAAAATTGTGGGAGAAAAATTGGCTACTAAATATTTTTAAATGCCCCCCATTTCGTCAATTTACGGCGGATCGCCAGAAAAGTAACCTATCAAAAAAAGGACCGTCTAATGATCGTTTATGACAAATCTGAAGACAATCCGAACAAAATCGTGGAAGAAAAGGGGCTCTGATAGTCAGCAGGCCCTCCCCTTACCCATTTAGCGAATTTTCTTTTGGATCGCCAAAAAAGTAGTTTTTCAAGAGAAGAAAGTCTGGTGAACATTTGTGTGAAATTAGAAAGTAATTCGATCAGCGTTGCGTTGTGCTATATACGCATATACAATATGAACCGTTTTCAAAATGCGTTGTCCCCTCTCGGGGAAAAGTTACTGTTTTGGGGGTCCGCCAAAACCTTTGCTAAATGGGGGCGCATTAAGAAATTAAGTAGCCAACTTTCAAAATACTTAACAAGTTTGACCGGATTCTTTAAAATTTTGTTCGAATGTGCAGTTCTGAATAACCGGTTTCAAAATATGGCTACCACTTGTTGGCGACCATATTGTTACTTTTTTTTTACTAGATCTCGGCTGGTGACAATGTCCCTGAACATTGTTGTTTAAACTTTTTATTATGAATTTTGATTTTGCATCCAGATAAAATATTATTCTTTTATTGCTGTAGCAGGAAAAATGGAAAATTGGTATTGCAAAACAGTGGGTTTGTTTTGTTTACTATATCCCAGCACACTGATGGTTTGTGTCCGTTATCTGTTTTAGTTAGGTCTTTACCTGCAATACATGGCTTTTACTTTTGAAAGTGAATCGCCTGATGCTGTGTTCACAACAGTTAAATGCTCTGTTAATTGTACACTTGACAGGAAAAGTTAACTTCAATAGTTTAAGTATATTTATCTGACCTTCTAAGATGTAACTGAGTTTATTTACACCGATTCTTTCTATAAAGCGACTTAAACAGGCTTTTCAGAGCCAAAATGCTTTAAGCCAATCTCCGTTCATAACTGGATTTAAGTTTGCCATTAAAAACTTAAAGAATGTGAATACAGTTTCATCGCACCAAAGATAAACTAGGTTAAAAAGCCCTCTTAATCCGCGTGGAGAGATTGGTGATGTGTGTGAAGGTATATTTGAATAAGTTGGTTATCCTTGAGTTCAGAGCCGTGCCCAAAGTTAGACGGAACTGAAGGCGGTTTTGAAAAAAAAAAGGAGATTGGTAATGTAATGTCTAATCTCAAGACCCGGATAAAAAAGACGTATGAAAAACCTGTGTGAAGTGACCACCGTGCAGACACGTGTGAAAAGGCGTCCAGTCAAAACTTCATGGTATGAAACATTAAACGTATATTTATGACTGCCTTTGAGAACAGGTGAAAGACTTTACCACATTCAAAGTAGTTTAAACACCGTATTATTTAAAGTAAGAATTCTGAAGCAAGTAAGAAACCAGATATTTTCTGGTAGGCTATTCCTGAATAGACTACCGATAAATCGAATGTCACAATCTGGACGAAAAGTAAAATCTGCTGGTAGGTACCACTTTCCAGACCCAGGAAAAAAAAACCTTCCAGGCAGGGGTAAAAATAGACGTCGAATAAAAGATGACTGTAGTGACCTTTTTTTGAGATTGCAATGTGGTTTAATGGCAAAATAAAGTCATTGAGTTATGGAGTACTTATATTAGAAATTTGAAGTTGCGACTTTTCAGCGTTTGAACTGTTTCTGGTATGGAGATGCGCTCACCGAAGGCTTGAACCCAAAATTTCACTTCTCCTGTGCAACACAGTCCCGTTGATAAATGTGACTGATTGCAATCTGAAGTTATGGCTGGAACGCGTTGAAGTGCAGTTTCTGAGTTCCAGTTTTTAGACCAGCCGACTCTGTCGTGGGGTCTTGTGCAATCACATGTGAAAAAAGTGTGTGTGCGTGTTAACCTTTTTTTCAAAATGCATTTTCTCCTACAGTTTTGATCGGATCTTCTTGAAATTACACATGTTTCATCTCTTGGTGGTCCTGTGCCGGAAAATTACTTTTTTTCGTGATCAGCGGAAAATAGCCGAAATGACGGGACTTTGAAAATTTTGTTAAACCTTTTTTTTCAAAATGCATCTACTCCTACAGCTTTGGTTGGATCCTGTTGGTATTACACATGAACAATCTCTAGGTGGTCTCCTACCGGGAGATTACTTTTTTTCGCGATCGTCCGAAAAGAGCCATAATGACAGAACTTTGAAAATTGTCAGAAATTTGTATCTTTTTGGTATATATTTTTTACATATATCTACAATATCTGTGGGGCAGTAGTTGAATCTAAATCTTGCCGCCCCTCCTTTCCTCTACCTTTTCCTCCTTTCCTGCCCCCCACCACCAGCACCCCCCCCCCATCCCGACACACACGAGCAGAGTTACTTTTGGCCGGATTGAATCTGTAGAAAAAGGAGTGTTGTGTATGCGTGTCTTAATGCAGTGTTAACAGAAGACTGTGATTTCCCCATAACATATTTTTAGCATTGTAGTTCCTAGGTATGCTAAGCCTTTGGAGTCGATCAATAGTTGTGTGTGTTGCAAAAAGAGCCGATTATACAAGAGACGCTGCAAAGAAAAATTCTTCGTCAGTGACGGATCCGGGGGGGAGGGGGTGGGGAGAGGAGGTTCAGGGGTCGCGACCCCGTCCACCCCCCCCCAAAAAAAAAAACATACGAAAAAAGAATAACTTAGCTTTGGATCTTATGAAACTTTTAAACTCAAGGTGTCAGAAGTTGAAACCTCCCCCACCCCCTTCCCCTTCACAAAAGGCCTGATCCTTGAAGTCAGTTGTGTTTGAGTGACGGGTCACAATTAAAAGCCACAAGGAGAGAGAAAACTATGTCTCCCTTCATTGTTGAGTGGTGCGTTAGTCGTGGTGAATTCCTGCCATTTTGTCTTTGCAATAAAATAGAACGACAAGTGACCATTAACGTAAGTAACTCCATTTAAAAAAAAATAAAATAAATAAATAAAATTCCAGCATAGTGATTAAATTAACGGGTTTTTGACCGATTTTGTTGTTGGGGGATGGGAGGGAGGGCAATATATTCAGACAGGGGTCCATCTTTGGTGCAGTCATATTTTATTTATAACAACAGCTGAATCTATGATTTTGTAAGTAACAATGAGATGGTAAAGTGGTTTTCTCTCCTTGCGTTGGGTTCTGTTGGTTGCAATGTCCCTGGACATTCTTTTATTGTGTAAGCTACGTTATAGATTTCATGGTGCCTGCATTTAATGATGTTTTTCCCTTTTAGACCGAAAAACAGATTGGAAATATGGGAAGATTTGAAGATAATAAGTAAGTTTGTTTTAGTAGTTCAGTATGGTGCTCGCTGATAAGCTAATAAGATTGAAAGAGAATAGTCATATGCAGTGTTCTCTCTCTCTCTCTCTCTCTCTCTCTCTCTCTCTCTCTCTCTCTCTCTCTCTCTCTCTCTGTCTCTCTCTCTCTCTCTCTCTCTCTCTCTCTCTCTCTCTCTCGCAATATATATATATATTGCGTCATAAATTCCGGGTACATTGTGAATTGCCATATCATGTATGAGATGTCGTGTGACTGCGGCCTGTAGATTTCAGTGCCACGATGCTTCTTTTCCCACAATGTGCATCGGATTCCTTCCCAATTTTCTCCGGGTAGGCCTCTCTGGAAAAGGTACTTTTTAAGCGATCCGCCCAAAATTGGCCAAATTGGGGGCATTTATAATTTTATGGTTGCCAATTTTCAAATGCTTCTTCTCCCACAATTATGATCAGATTCTCTTTAAAGTTTGTGCGAATGTTCTTTAGGTAGGCATCTCTTGAAAGGTGACTTTTTTTTGGGCAGTCCGCCAAAAATTGGTCAAATAGGGGACATTTTTATTTTAGTGGCTTCTCTAGGTACGGCTTTCTTTAAAAGTAACTTTTTTTGGTGGTCCACCATAAATTGGGTAAATGGGGGACATTTTTTAAATTTCCTGATAGCCAATTTTCATCTCTCTCATGCTTCATCTCCCACAATCTGGATCGGCCAAAACATCCCCAAAGCAAAATTTGTCGTAGTAGAATCCAGGACAAAGCGTCACCGGCCAAAATGTCTCCGCTCATAAGGTCCCCAAACGAATTTAAGGCCAAAAGTACCCAAAGTTAAAAACAACCGATGATAACCTAAATTAAGGCTTTATTAAGCTTTACCCCGACCATAAGGTACCCGACCATAATGTTCCCGGCTATAATGTCCCAAAATGAATTTAGGGTCTAACGTCCCCAAAGCAAAGATTATCGTAATGTCCCCGGCCATAACTAATTTATTGGTCATTTATTTTTGGTATGAGGCATCCTTATGAACTCGTTTTATTTAATTTTTTTGCGGAATTTAACGCAAGTTAAACGAACATGGGCACTGGTCCGAAATGCGAACCGCGCATCGACGGAGGTTAAATAAACATGCGCACTGGTCCAAAATAAGAACTGCGCATCGACAGAAGTTAAATAAACATGCGCACTGGTCCAAAATAAGAACTGCGCATCGACAGAAGTTAAATAAACATGCGCTGGTCCAAAATAAGAACTGCGCATCGTCGGAAGTTAAATAAACATGTGCACTGGTCCAAAATAAGAATCGCACGTCGACAGAAGTTAAATAAACATGCGCAGTGGTCCAAAATAAGCACAGAGCATCGACGGAAGTTAAATAAACATGCGCTCTGGTCCGAAATGCGAACCGCGCATCAAAACAATTTAAATAAACATGCGCACTGGTCCGAAATGCGAACCGAGCACCAACCCAAGTTAATTTAACATCCGCACGGGTCCGACATGCGGACCGCGCATCAACGTAAGTTAAACGAACATGCGCACTGGTCTGAAATGCGAACCGCGCATCAACGCAAATTAAAATTTAATTTAATTAAAATGCGAATCGTGCGTCGACGCAAGTTATTATGCCCTCTAGTCCGAAATGCCAACCACTCACCAACGCACGTTAAGAAACATGCGCACTGGTCGAAAATAAGAACGCGCATCAACATAAACAAACATGTACAGAGGTCCGAAATGTGAACCGTGCATCAACGCATAACAGCCTATTATTTAAAATAAGAATCTTTGACGCATTTAAGAAACTAGTTATATGTTTTTTTTCTGAGCAGTTTTCAGTAGTCATGGGTTGTTATTCTGGAATAACTACCGATACACTGGTCTACTTTTTTGCGGTTATTATTCTAGAATAACTGCCGATAAGTTAAACAGATGCAGTTTAGGTTTAACATATATTAAGGCGGTGTAATTATATACCTTATACAATATGAGTGAATGTTGTGTATAAAATGACACTCACTGAGACTCTAGTTTCGAGGCGTTTTAAAAATTTTTGGTAACCAATTTTCCGAAAGTTTTTGCTTCCACATTTTTTATCGGATTACCTTCTAATTTTCAATTTTAAATGTCTGCTCCTGAAAGGCTAGTTTTTTAGACCAGCCGACTATGTCGGGCTGGTCTTATCTTATCAATAGAGGGGTATCCGTCGTCCGTATGTACGTATGTACGTATGTACGTGTGTATGTACGTGTGTAAACTTTTACTTAAAATGCTTCTTCTCCTTCAGTTTTGATCGGATTCCTCTCAAATTTTACACGAATGTTCTCTAGGTATACCTCTCTTTAAAAATTATTTTTTTTGGCGATCCGCCAAAAATTGGCCAAATGGGGGGCATTTCAAATTTTTCGGTTGCCAATTTTCAAAATGCTTCTTCTCCTTCAGCTTTGATCGGATTCCTCTCAAATTTTACACGAATATTCCCTAGGTAGATCTCTTTTGAAAAATTACTCATTTTGGCGATCCACTAAAATTTGGCCAAATAGGGGACATTTTTTTATTTTTTAATGTCAAATTTCAAATTGCTTCTTCTCCCACAATTTTGATCGGATTCCTTTCCAATTTTGGATAGTTGTTCTCTAGCTAGACCTGTCTTGAAAAATTACTCTTTTTGGCGGTCCGCCAAAAATTGGCCAAATGGGGGACATTTGTAATTTTGTGGTTGCCAATTTTCAAAATGCTTCTTCTCCCACAGTTTTGATCAGATTTTCTTCAAATTTTGCACAAATATTCTCTAGGTAGGCTTCTTTTCAAAAATTACTCATTTTGACGGTCCGCCAAAAATTGGCCAAATGGGGGACATTTTTTAATTTTTTGGTGTCAAATTTTCAAATCGCTTCTTCTCGCACAATTTTGATCGGATTCCTTTTTAATTTTTGGTAGTTGTTCTCAAAGTAGACCTCTCTTGAAAAATTACTCTTTTTGGCGATCCACCAAAAATTGGCCAAATGGGGGACATTTGTAATTTTGTGGTTGCCAATTTTCAAAATGCTTCTTCTCCCACAATTTTGATCAGATTTTCTTCAAATTTTGCACCCATATTCCCTAGGTATACCTCTTTTGAAAAATTGCTCATTTTGACGATCCGCCAAAAATTGGCCAAATGGGGGACATTTTTTAATTTTTTGGTGTCAAATTTTCAAATCGCTTCTTCTCGCACAATTTTGATCGGATTCCTTTTCAATTTTTGATAGTTGTTTTCAAAGTAGACCTCTCTTGAAAAATTACTCTTTTTGGCGATCCACCAAAAATTGGCCAAATGGGGGACATTTGTAATTTTGTGGTTGCCAGTTTTCAAAATGCTTCTTCTCCCACAATTTTGATCGGATTTTCTTCAAATTTTGCACCAATATTCCCTAGGTAGACCTCTTTTGTAAAATTGCTCATTTTGGCTATCCGCCAAAATTTCATTAAATGGGGGACATTTTTTTAATTTTTGGTGTCAAATTTTCAAATTGCTTCTTCTCGCACAATTTTGATCGGATTCCTTTCCTATTTTGGATAGTTGTTCTCTAGCTAGACCTGTCTTGAATAATTACTCTTTTTGGTGATCCGCCTAAAATTGGCCAAATGGGGGACATTTGTAATTTTGTGGTTGCCAATTTTCAAAATGCTTCTTATCCCACAATTTTGATCAGATTTTCTTCAAATTTTTCACGAATACTCCCTGGGTAGGCCTCTTTTGAAATATTACTCATTTTGGCGTTTCGAAAAAAATTGACCAAATGGGGGACATTTTTTTAATTTTTTTTGTGTCTAATTTTCAAATTGCTTCTTCTCCCACAATTTTGAGTATGGCCGCTCACTTTGATTTGGTACGCTGTGATGACAACTACACCGAGCAAGTGAGCGAATATTTTCTCCATTCAGTTACGGCTTTTTTTCGTAACTGCTGTCTGCCAATTTGATCATGATTTTGTCTGTGATTCTTGGATATATATTCTGTAGGTCACGGCTGGTCACCATGTCCCTGGACATGCTTGTTTTGGCGATCCAAAGAAAATTGGTTGAGTGGGGGGGGGGGGGGGCAAAGTACTTCTACTCCCACGATTTAGTTCGCCCTCCTTTAAAATTTTGCACGGATGTTTACTGGGTAGACCTTTCTTGAAATATTTTGGCAAATCGCCAAAAATTGGCCAAATAGAGGGCATTTTTTGTAGCCAATTTTCCAAAGGTTTTTTCCCCACAATTTTGATCGGATTGTCTTCAAATTTTGCATAAGTGTTCACTAGGCAATTCTCCTTGAAAAGTGACTAATGGAGGTTTTCGGTTAAATGGAGATTGGGGGGGGGGCATTTCAAAGAGATTTAGTGGCGAATTTTCAAAATGCTTCTTCTACAATGTTTTTTTGGATTTCTTTCTAATTTTGAACGGTTGTTCCCAAGATGTCTTTAAAATGTACTTTTTTGTCGATCCGCCAAAAATTGGCTAAATGAGGGGCATTTTAGAATTTTTCGTAAACAATTTTCTAAAGGATTTTTATCTCCAAAACTGTAATCAAAATGCCTCCAAATTTTGCAGCCTGCCATCTCTTGCAAAGTTTTCAAAATTGGCCAAATGGGAGATGGGGGGGGGGGGCATTTTTCTTTAGCTAACTTTCAAAGCCCTTCTGCCACGATTTTGATCAAATTGTCTTCAAATTTATCATAGATGTTCATTAGGCAGTTCTCCTTTCAAAAGTTACAAAAATTGGCTTATTGGGAGAGGGAATTTTAAAAAAGTAAGCAGCCAATTTTCAAAATGCTTCTTCCACAATTTTGACCGGTTGACTTTATTGATAGGTGATTTTTTAGATCTCGGCTTGTCACAATGTCCCTGGACATTCTTGTTGTCTTTGTTTTAATGGAAAATTGCAACAATTGTTTGATGTAATATTGCCGGAATGGGGGTACTCGGGACTTCGAGGAATTTATGTGGCCTTAGTAAAACCGCAATCAAACAATGTCCAGTTCGGGTACTCCGGCTTGTGATGGTATTAGCTTTTGTGAATCGGCAGTAGTTATTGCTCTGTAATCCATTCAGGGTCAGTCGGATACTGCGTACTATGATGATAGCACCGTTGAAAATTGCAACTGTATACTAGTTTTGCATCAAAAATTCCGTTTTTAAATTCTTTATAACCGTATTTAGGAATTAGATTGCTTTTTGCTTGACCGCGCCATGCGGTATTCTTTTGGGTAGCTCAGCACCAAGTTCCTATCGTTTTTAGTATCCATAATTATCCGGGGGGGGGGAATATAGTTTTCACTCTGCCCGTCTGTCTGTCCGTCCGTCTGTCTGTGCATTTTCAGTCTCACGCGACTAGAGCATTTAATCGTGGATGGATTCGTCTCAAATTTTACCCAGGGGTGGTTCCAACCCTTGTGCAGTGGAGTTGACAGGAATTTTTGAAATACGAGAGAAATTGACCAAAATGGTGAATTTTTAAACATTTCCAAGGAGTCTAGGCCCAAACCCCCCCCCCCCCCTCGACCGAACCCCACCCCCTCGGCCTTAACCCCCCTATCAAACCCCCCCCCCCCCCCGACTAAAACCCTCCGGCGGCCTAAACCCCCCGACCCAAACCCCCCCCCCCCCCCCCCCCCCCCCGTTCTCAAAAGAAAATGTGTAATGATAATTTGTTGTGGCGCCTCTTTTCGCACTCGTACGAAACATGCAAATGCCCTTGGTACAATATCTTTGGACTCCCTTTAACAGATGTGATGTATTCCATGATGGTAGCATGATTTTTCACAGCAATCTGGGTCACTAAATTACCCATTCAAGTGAATCACAATGGATGTAAGTCACATCTACCGCAAGAGAAATTGTAATTTTAAAACGGGACTGATCTCGCAACCGGCATATGAATTGCAATTTTTAGCCCAGCTTACGTTACACGTAAGCTGAGGTATTCCTATCGGTCTGCGGATGGCGTCCGTTAGTTAGTTAGTTAGTTAGTTAGTTCGCTGTAAACTTTGTTTCAAAATGCATCTCCTCCTACAATTTTGATCCGATGTCATTTATTTTTGGTGTGAAGCATCCCTAAGGGGTCGTGCGTACGGCTTGTGCTTTTCTGGTCGATCGGGTGATTTTGAATTTTTGGGGATTTTTTAAAGAAATTTTAAAATGTATCTCCTCTTACATTTTTGACCCGATGTCATTTATTTTTGGTATGAGGTACCCCTAAAGGGTCGTGCATACGGCTTATGCTTTTTTAGTTTGTATTTTTGGGGATTTTTTTAAGCAAAAATTTCGAAAATAATTCAAAATGCATCTACCCCTAGAATTTTGATTCGATGTCATTTACTGTTGGTGTGAGTGCATACGGCTTGTGCTTTTTAGTCGATCGGGCAATTTTTGTATTTTTAGGGAGTTTTTGAAGAAAAAAACTTCAAAATGCATTTCCCCTACAGTTTTGAACCTTTTTTTTTTTGGGGGGGGGGGGGGGGGTTTGAGGCACCCCTAAAGGGGTTGAGAATACGACTTGGCGCTTTTTAGTCGATCCGAGAATTTCTGTATTTTTTGGGAATTTTTGAAGAAAAACTTCAAAATGCATTTCCTCCTACAGTTTTTATCCGATTTCATTTATTTTTGCTATGAGGCATCCTTAGGTTAGTCTCACATACGGCTTGTGCTATTTGACTCGACTTGGGAATTTTTGATTTCGGGGGGAATTTTTGATGAAAATACCTCAAAATGCATTTTCTCCTGCAGTTTTGATCAAACATCATTTATTTTGGGGCTGAGGCATGCTTAGGGTGTCGTAAATATGGCCTGTCTTTTTCAGTCGATGAGAGAATTTTTGAAGAAAAAAATTAAAAATGCGTTTCCTCCTACAGTTTTTGTCAGATTTCATTTATTTTCGATATGAGCCGTCTCTAGGGGGTCATGCATACGGCTTGTGCTTTTTGAAAACTTGGAAAACTTTTGAATTTTTTTCAGAATTTTTGAAAAAAAAAATTAAATGAATCTCCTCCTACAGCGCATAAATGCAAGTTAAATGAACTTGCGCAGTAGTCAGATTTAACAACCGCACGTCGACGCAAGTTAAAGAAACATTCGCAGTAGTCCAAATTAAGTACTCCGCATCGAGGCAATTTAAATAAACATGCGCATTGGTCCGAAATGTGAACTGCGCATCGACGGAAGATAAATAAAGATGCGAACTGGCCCAAAATAAGCACCGCGCATCAACGCAGGTTAAATAAACATGTGCACTGGTCCGAAAAAAGAAGTACGTTTCGACGTAAGTTGAAGACATGCGCAGTGGTCTGAAATTCGAACCGCGCATCAACGCAGCCTAAAGAAACATGCGCACTGGTCCGAAATGCGAACCGCACATCGAGGCAAATTAAATAAACATGCGCAGTGGTCCGAAATGCGAACCGCGCATCAACGCAAGTTAAATAAATATGCGCACTGGTCTGAAATGAGAACCACGCATCAACACAAGTTAAATAAACATGGGCAATGGCCTGAAATGCGAACCGGGCATCGACGGAAGTTAAATAAACATGCGATCTGGTCCAAAATAAGCACCGCATCAACGCAAGTTAAACAAACATGCGCACTTGTCCGAAAAAAAGAACCACGCATCGATGCAAGTTGAATAAACATGCGCAGTGGTCCGAAATGCGAACCGCGCATCAACGCAAGTTAAATAAATATGCGCACTGGTCTGAAATGAGAACCACGCATCAACACAAGTTAAATAAACATGGGCAATGGCCTGAAATGCGAACCGGGCATCGACGGAAGTTAAATAAACATGCGATCTGGTCCAAAATAAGCACCGCATCAACGCAAGTTAAACAAACATGCGCACTTGTCCGAAAAAAAGAACCACGCATCGATGCAAGTTGAATAAACATGCGCAGTGGTCCGAAATGCGAACCGCGCATCAACGCAAGTTAAATAAATATGCGCACTGGTCTGAAATGAGAACCACGCATCAACACAAGTTAAATAAACATGGGCAATGGCCTGAAATGCGAACCGGGCATCGACGGAAGTTAAATAAACATGCGATCTGGTCCAAAATAAGCACCGCACATCAACGCAAGTTAAACAAACATGCGCACTTGTCCGAAAAAAAGAACCACGCATCGATGCAAGTTGAATAGACATGTGCAGTGGTCTGAAATGAGAACCGCGCATCAACGCAAGTTAAATAAACATGCGCAGGGGTCCGAAGAAAGAACCATGAATCGACGCAAGTTGAATAGACATAAGAGTCGGGCATCGACGGGACTTAAATAAACATGCGTTCTGGTCCGAAACGCAAATCGCGCGTCAACGCAAGTTTAATGAACCTGCTCACTTGTCCCAAAATGCGAACTGCGCATCAACGCAACCTAAAGAAACAGGTATACTGGTCCGAAATGCGAACCGGATATCAACGCAAATTAAATAAACATGCACACTGGTCCGAATTGCGAACCGCACAGCAACACAAGCTATATAAGCAAGCACACTGGACCAAAATAAGCACCTTGCATCAACGCAAGGTAAATAAACATGCACACTATTTCGAAATGCGAACTGCCCATTAACGCAACTTAAATAACATGCGCACTATTCAGAATAAGAACTGCGCATCAACGCAACTTAAATAAACATGCGCACTGATGCAGAATAAGAACCGCGCATCAACTCAAGTTAAATAAACATGCGCACATCTCCGAAATTCGAACCGCGCATCAACACAAATTAAATAAACATGCGCAGTGGTTCGAAATACGAACCACGCTCCAACGCAAGTTAAATAAACATTTGCACTGGTCCAAAATAAGCACTGCGCATCAACGCAAGTTAAATAAACATGCGCACTTGTCCGAAATTCGAACCGCGCATTAACGCAAGTTAAATAAACATGCGTAATGATCCGAAATTCGAACTGCTCATCAACGCAAGTTAAATAAACATGCACACTGGTCCAAAATGCAAACTGCGCACCAACGCAAGTTAAATAAACATAGGCACACGTCCAAAATAAGCACCGTGCATCAACGCAAGTTAAATAAACATGCGCACTGATCCGAAATGCGAACCGCACATCAACGCAAGTTAAATAAACATGTGCACTGTTCCAAAATGAGAGCGGCGCATCTACGCAAAATTAAATAAACATGCGCACTTGTCTGAATAAGAACCGCGCATCAAGGCAAGTTACATAAATATGCGCACTGGTCCGAAATGCGAGCGTTGTTTAAAAGGTATCTATGGCAGACTATCCAGTCTACCAGAGATACAAAAAATCTGTTTCCCATTTTTCTGGGAAAGATGTCTTTGTATGCATTTATCGGTCTATGTTCTGGTGCGGTGCTAAATTAATTATTGGGCTAGCTCTTTGCCGTCACATCTTTTGAAGCCCAATTTTTCAGGAAAATCCCTTGCTCATGCACGCTGGAATTGGTTTTATTGCTTTTCGTAAGCTGGGACTTTGTCCTTGGACAAACTTGTTAATGTATACACACTCATCAATGCTATCATCAATGGATGTATGAAGTTTCTTTTATAATGATGATCAATTCCTTCAGTGGTTCGGAAATTGCAATTTTAAACGCCGTGTGGTCTCTTCAATGGGCATTTGAAGTGTAATTAACAACGTGGATGTATCGCAATTACAAAATATAAAATAGACCTGAGAACCGGGGGGTTTTGGGTCGAGGGGTCCAGGCCGCCGGGGGGTTTTAGTCGGGGGGGGGGGGGGGGTTAGGGCCGGGGGGGGGGGGGGTTCGGTCGGGGGGGTTTGGGCCTGTTCCTATTTCCAAGGTGTGATTTTGGAGTAAGCTTGTACTTGAGTCAGTCTCACGCGCCTAGAGCATTTAGTAGTCGATGGATTCGTTTGAAATTTTACTCAGAGGTTCTTCCAATCCTTGTGCAGTGCAGTGACCAGGAATTTTGGAAGTGCGACAGAAATTAACAAAATGGAAAATTGTAAAAAAATTACTTTCAAATTTTGCCCAAACCCCGGCGGATTCATGCTTCTCGAGCGTCTAGTTTGGTTGAATAGCTTCCAATATCCACAATTCAATCGAATAGAAATTCCAGTGTTTTGTGGCTAAAACTTTGCCTGGATTTATACGTCATTCCAATAACCTCATCACATCACGGAGTATACTGTATTTCGTAACGAAGAAATTAGAAGCATGACAACTCAGAGCACTCCATCGAACAGCGATTGATAAGAGAATACCCGAATGTGATAACGGCAATTGCAATGCTAACTTATAAATCGCAGTCCAGAGAATTTAAGTGAACAATCAGGTGAAACCAAACGCTCATTGAACTAGAACAATACGTACAGTTGAAATTGTGAGAAAAACGCAAGTAGCTAGAAAGTCGAAATTTGCTAGAGTATAGGGTGCGAGGGGCGGGGGGGGGGGGGGGGGGGTATCCATTCTGGTGCTGCGTGAAATTTAGACGCGAGATATATGGGTAGTGTATTGGTGCCGCACGTGGACGATAATAAAACATCGGAGTCGCCATATTCCCATATTCACCATTCCATTGGATTCGGAATGTTTGAATCCATTCACTTACAGAATTTTTTCAGCTGAGAAAAAAAAAAAACAAGCATCGAGCTTGTTGCCTCGCCGAACTTAAGTGATCTTTCTTTTTTTTAGTTTTGTTTTCATGATGGAACATCCTTGGCAATAAATCGCGTCTTAGGAGTGGTTTTTCAAAATAAAGCAGTTTTTAGGGATATATATTCTGTGCGAGCTTAAGCCAACATCCCTTTCATTTTGAACACCAAGAGTACCCCCCCCCCCCCGCCCCCCCCCGCCCTCTTACCCTTCCTCCTCATCACTGGTTTAATATAGTGCAGTGAAATCTCAACTGTATTGATACATCAAACGTTTTACTGTATGTAAACGTTAACAATATAGAAACGTTTATTGATTTCCAAGTGGACAAAGCGAAGTGACACTCTAGTTCATAAGCAGTATTTATGCATGTTTATCTTAAAAAGAGGAAAAGTCATGTTTATTGTTGACTTTTAAAAACTGGAAACCAGTTATATATCCTTGAAATAAGTTCTTTGGAAAAGTATACCATATTTGGTGGATTATTTATCTTCTTATTAATTAATTTACCTACTTTTATACCGTTCTAGTAACGAATAATAATTTTCCCAATCGAATATTATGAACCGATAGTATTTGTTATTTTGGCTGTTTGGCTTCAGCGTGACCCGGTAATTAAATCCGAGTGTCGTGAAGTTTTTGTGTATCCATCTGTCAGTGAGTCAGAATTTAAATTGTGCCTTCTTCCCTGCGAAAATCGGCAAATGGAGACATTTGCTTCCCATGCAGTTTGATTCACAGTACAGCACTGCGTGTAATCATATATATCGGATGATACCCCTGGGACAACTGGCTATTCGATTCACCGGTTTCGTCTGTATGTATTACCTTTGCTCTTTATCTGGTTAGAACAACCACCTGGACCTTTCGCACTTCTGGGATATTTATTCTGTTCACCTGAGCGTGTTTCCTGAACACAGTTGTTCCAGTGTAATAAGTTCTGGAAGACACATAAAGGTACTACTTTAGACAGATTTTTTTATTCTAAATTCTTCATTTTAAAAACCCCAGATAAAGAAATCCCGTAAATGATGAAAATTGTATGAAGCTTTTGTAATTTTAGGTTTTACAAGGACAATTTCGGCTGTTTACAGCGTCGCCATAGTAATCGTTTTCTTGCGTGTCCAGCTGAATGTGATTGGCGGTTATATGTACGTCGATAGTGTCCACAACAAAAATAATGTGGTAAGTTTTATTCACGAATATTTGTGAAATGGCTTAAGTAGCTGAATTTATCTGATGCCGCCAAGAGCCATATTTTGGGAGTGTATGTGGCCCTTCCACCTGTCAATCAATCTGTGTCAGTTTTTGCAATAGCGCGGCTTTTCGAAGTTTTTGTGAGTAGTGTGTGTTATCAAATACAGCTACACGATATGAATTACAATATGCTGGTCCCCCAGATGGCTGTTCAAAGAGAAACAAACAAAATACCAAATTGGTGAAGCTTTAAATTCTTCAAAGAGACGTCTTCTATAACTTGTGTCCTCCACTATAACTTCTCACCGGGTGTCGATAGGTCCACCTCAGTGCTCCAGTGATCTGTTACTCGACATGCCATGAGCGGAACGATGTGGCCTGAGGTACTATAAATGGTCCTCCATCAGTTGACGCCCCGAATGCCATGAGTGATCCTCAGTGACTTGAGGTTCCATGAGTGATCCTCCATGACTTGACGTGCCATGAGTGGTCCTGTGTGAGTTGAAATGTGTTATGAAAAAATATCTAATTTGTAATTTGCTATGTCACGAAGACAAAGCGCGTCACTTGAAGTGAGTAGTATTCTGTGGCCTAACTAGCGGGGAACTCTGGTTTAGTTGTTACGCTGGCGGCGCCTGGGCATCCTTACTCAATTGAACGGTCTGTTTGAGACTCGACCCCCTGTACAGCGTTCAGCTATCTGAATTTTGACCTAAATTTTCCAGACGGGGTAGGTTTTGGAGGAAGTTGGACGGTCGTGGACCCCGAATGCACCACAAGCAAGGGGAGAGATTGCATTTAGCACCGCAGTTAAATTGAAGTACCATGAATGGCTGGAGTGCTAGGATGTACAGTTTGAATGCTTGCACAATAAATATGCACAGTAAAAATGCTTACATTCTGGTAATTAGTATGCAAGTTAGAATGCCTGCATGAAAAAAGAATGCACAATTAAAGTGCTAGCACTGTTAGATTACAACTGGTAAATTAGAAAAAGTGATCCAGGCAGCTTGGTTTCCTTACCGAAGACGTTTTCTCGTGTGATTAAAAATTTAGTATGAATACAGTCAACCACGTTTTTGACGACATATGCGGGACTGGGAAAATATGCCGTTCTGTCCGAGATGAGGTTATATACGTGAGTTAGTGACGTGTCGCTGTATCCGTTTCTCAAAACGTCCCCAATATAGGTTTGGGCTTCGTGGCAGTAGTTCAGATAAATGTGGTGTCTGTGTGTTAATTAAAAAAAGTAGTACAAAAAATGATTTGATTATTTAGTTACACTTAGAAAGTTTTATCCACTGGTGTAACAAAGTCCGTACTGGAAAACCAAATCTCTCTTTTTGGGCTATACCCAAACATATATTTTCTCTAAATTGAGGTGCTTACTATATGCCGTGGCGTCCTATATGCCGTTTTACTTTCAAAAATGGCGAATTTGGCCCCCTGCGTCCTATATGCGGGGCGTCCTATATGCCGTGAATTACGGTATTTTTAACACGTTATGTCTCGCTTTCGACTTTGTATTATATTTATATTTCTCGGTCGGATTGGTGAATCAACCATTGACACTTGTAATGAAATTAGAAAAGCGTCATTTCGTAAATATGTCTGTGTGATTAAGGAAAATGTCTCGAAAGCGGAAAGACGGATCGAATTTAAACTTGTTGTAGTTCTTCCTCGCATAAGTCGCGCAGTTTTTGCTTGCCATTCAACTTGTATGGAAAATTGAGAAAGGTGTATGACGTCACCAACATCCCCTACACCCCCTCTTCACACCCCTCCCCCCCGCCACCTTGTCCGTTTTGTCGCCATTTTTGTTAACTAAGCAAAGTTACTAACCATGCTTAGGATTTCAGCGTTTTCGAGAAGATTCTCGGAGTGTTCCATTCTTTAGAATGATTGAAAACAGCGGCGACGTTACTCTTGATCCATGGCTGTTTTTTTACGTTGCCTGTAACTGACCTTATTTAGACCAGCCAACTACGTAGTCGAATCAAGGAAAAGACGTCCCCGGCCATAAGCTTCGAAAATGAATTTAAGGCCAAAACGTCCCCACAACTGAAAAACGTAACTTAAATTAACACTTTATTAAGGTTTAAGGCTGTAAGGTACCCAGCCATAATGTCCAGTGTCTCCGGCCGTACGGTCCACAAATGAATTTAGGGCCAAAACGTCCCAAAGTAAAATTTTTCGTGGAAACCAGAACAACATATCCCCGGCCAAAAAATATCCGCCCATAAGGTCACCGGTCATAAAGTCCCTAAATGAATTTAGGGCCAAAACGTCCCTAAAGGAAAAAACCGTTAAACCTAAATTATCGCTTTATTAAGCTTTACACCGGCCATATGTCCCCTGCCATAAGCAGTGTTGCCAGACCGTCCTGCTTTTTGCAGATGCCCTGCTTTTTTCGCATTTTCGGAAAACGTCCTGCTTTTGTTCTGCTTTTGAGCTAAAAGGGCAATGTCCTGCTTTTAGCAAAATTGTTCAAAATCGTCCAGCTTTTGTCCTGGTTTTATAACTCAATAATTCATTATTTAGTTAAGATCAAATTTTTTTGGCTCCTTCGGCGCCTCTACCTAGATGTTTCAGTGTTTACGCAGAACGTGACTGTGAGCATGGTTGCCGGACCGTTCTTTTTTAAAGATTTAGTCTTTATTTTCGCATCGTTCTGTTTTTGACTCAAAGCGTACTTTTTTTCTACAAGCGTTCTTTATTGTTCTTTTTTTAGCCCCAGCTTCTTTCAGAAGAATCGTATATTCTCCCAGGATTCTAGCCTGAATGTCTTGAAATTTTGGTGGAAGTTAGGGTGCATAAGTGTCCACCTGGCTATTACTTTTTTGGCGATTCGCCAAAAATTGGCGAAAGTTCTGGCAACAAACCAAAATTTGTCAGTAAAATCTTAACTTACTGCTGTAAAATAATCATACTGTCTTGAAATTTTAGATGAAGGTAGGAGGCGTTACTACCTATCTGGCTATTGCTTATTTTGGCGATTCGCCAAAAATTGGCGAAAACCCAACAAAGTTTCGGTAAAATCTTGACGGTCTCCAGGAAATAGTCCAAGTCTTGAAATTTTACGTAAAATTTGCAGACGTTCCTACCTACCTGTGCTGGTACAATTTTTGGTGATTGGCCAAAAATTGGCGAAAATTTTGGCTAAAATCTAAAAAACGAAATTCCATAAATTCTGAACAAACCCCAGTAAAATAGTATTACTGTCCTGAAATTTTAAGTAACGGTAGTAATCAATATTACCTAACTGGCTATGAATGTTTAGTGATTGGCAAAAAATCGGCGAATTTTTTCCCGAAAAACCAAAGAAATTTTTATGGTTAGCGATTTTGACTATTTTTGACCTTTGCATTCCCGTCGTCGTGAAAATTGTAAGTAAAGTTTTAATTTTTGAACTCCAGAATTAAATGCACTTTTTCTTCATGTTCTGGCGCTGCCCACACGTGGTTAGATCGAGTTAAGTCACTTTTTAAACTAAAATGTTGCGTCCTGCTTTTGTCCTGCTTTTTTGAAAAAATCGTCCTGCTTTTGGCAGGACAGCGTCCTGCTTTTAGCTTAAAAGTTCGTGGCAACACTGCATAAGGTCCCCAAATGAATTTAAGGCCAAAACCTCCCCAAAGCCAAAAAAACTTATGATAGCCTAAATTATCGATTTATTAAGCTTTACCCCGGCCATGAAGTACCCGGCCATATGGTCTCCGAATAAATTTAGAGCCAAAACGTCCCCACAGCAAAATTGTACAACAAATTAACGCTTTACTAAGCTCTGCACCAGCCATAATGTCCTCTGCCATAAGGTTCCAAAATGAATTTAGGTCCAAAACATCCCAAAAGCCAAAAAGCAGCTTGTGATAGCCTAAAATAACGCTTTATTAAGCATATAAGATGCCCGGCCATGAAGTACCCGGCCTTAGAGTCTCCAAATGAATTTAGGGCCAAAATGTCACCAAAGCTAAAAAGTGTATGATAACCTAAATTAACGCTTTAGTAAGCTTTACCCCGGCCTTAAAGTTCCGGGCCGTAAGGCGCCTGGTCATAAGGTACACAGCCATGATGTCCCTGGCCCTATGGTCCCCGGCCATGAAGTCCACAAATGAATTTAGGGTCAAAACGCCTCCAAAGCAAAAACACGTATGATTACCTATATTAACGCTTTAATAAGCTTTGCACCAACCATACTGTACCCGGCCATTAGGTCCTCAAATGAATTTACCTCTAAAACTCCCCAAAGAAAACTAATGTACAAGTTTGTTAACATACTCAAGCCTACAATTCTAGATCGATTGTTGAAATCTTTTAGATATAGGAAGTATAAGAACCAACAAAGGTCGGTATTGTAAATAAGCCCTGTCGGCCCAAGGACATTGGCCCAGCTAAACTTCACAAATTTTCACAACCCTTACATGCTGGAATGAGTGTTAACACACTCAAGCCTACATTTCTAGATCGATTGTTGAAATCTTTTAGATATAGGAAGTATTGGAACCAACAAAAGTCGGTATTGTAAATGAGCCCTGTCGGCCCAAGGACATTGGCCCAGCTGAACTTCAGAAATTTTCACAACCCTTACATGCTGGAATGAGTTTTTTTATATGCATTAAAGGAAAAATTCATTTAGAAAATGACAAATTGACAAAAATTGCCAAAAATTACTTTTGGGGTTAGCAATTGTGTGATGTTTTGTCCGCACCATTTGGCATATAACCATTTGTCGTAGCCAGCAACCTTGCAAAATAAAAATATATATTGTAGATGTGCATCGTCGGGTTATTTTTGAAATCGGTGAAAAAGTGATTGGGGGAATTTGGAACCGAAACTCGTCCATCATAGAAGGTGTTCACTATGGGGAGGTGTTCGTAATGGAGGTTTTACTGAGTATTATTTGCCTTACATGTTGAATCCTGTCTCACTGAGACTCTAGTTTAGGGGCAATTTAAAATATTCCCACATTTTTTCCCACATTTTTGTTCCGATTACCTTCCAATTTTACATAAATTTTCACCAGGCTTTTTTTCTCTTGAAAAGCTAGTTTTTTTGTTTTTGTTTTTTTTGCAATCCAAGTGAAAATTGGCTACAGGAAAAGCATTTTAAATTTTTTGGCGGCCAGTTTTCAAAATGCTTCTACTCCCACGATCTGGGTCGTATTCCTTGCAAATTTTGTATGAACGTTTACTGGGTGGGCCCCTCTTTGATCGGTTTGTATTCAACATTTTCATTAATAACTAGGCAGTCCTCTTTTGAAAATTTACTTTCGGGTGATACGCCAAAAATTGGCTAAATTGGGGGCATTTAAAAATATTTAGTGGCCAATCTTCAAAGTGCTTCTTCCCTCACAATTTTCACAGGATTCCTTTATAAATCTGTACGAATTTTCAATAAGCGGCTAGCACGTAATATGCCACTCAGTCAGAAGTCAGTGTCAGTTTTGGTTAATTTTGAAGTCGTTATCTACGACTGGCCATGGAATGTTATGGTCCTATTTACGGTCATCATCAGGTATAGCTATTGCTTTTTTTTCTCGCCGTAAACTTGTTTTCATTTGGTTGCCTAGCAGTTCTATATATGCGAGTAATTATAGGAATAACAGTTAGCAGTAGCTGGAAGTGTTTTTCAACTGTTAAAGTTTGTTATCTGATATTTTGTGTTATGACAAGCAGCTCACCCTTTTGACACCAAAATGCAACCCCCCCCCCCGGTTTTTGGCGGAAAGAGAAGGTAATATATCATGGCTATAACTACACTTAGGGTACAGACCGTGACTGTAACCGTCAGGAAAAAGGGGTTAGGGTTGCGTTTAGAGAAGAACCTACATTAGATGACTGTGGGGGGGGGGGGGGGGGGGGGGGTGGCAGTTAGCCAAACGAAAAAAACACCAGTGAAGTGGGGAATTGGTAATGTAGCGATTACCTTCCAGACACGAATAAAAAAATTGCAGTGAAAGCAACTTGTAACCACCTTCAGGACCCGGATAAAATGGCGTAAAATAAAACCTGTCTGCCGTGACCCCTTCCAGATCAAGATAAAAAGACATACTGCGAAACCTGCTCGTCTTGACCAATTTCCAGACCCAGATAAAAGCTGTTTTAGTGATCACCATCTAGACATAGAAAAAAGGCGTGCAGTAGAACTTCTTCTAGTGACATCTTTCAGACCCAGATAAAATAGCCGTACATAGTAAAGTGGGAGTAAGATGATACGTTACCCGATTTCTCAGCACAGGAAATATCTTTATTCAGACACATTTATATGAGTAAAAGGTCTTATTAAAAAAAATAGTACAATTATGTCTTTATGAAAGGACTCTCATGGGAAAGAATTGTTTGCTTACGAAAACGAAAAGGCAGCGGCTGGCTGATAAAGGTGTTTGACATGTCCGGGTGACTGTTGTTGGTGAGATCTTTTGAGATAACTGCAACGTAAGACTTGGGTGCTTTCCACGCGAGATCTCCGAAACTATTAACCCTAGGCATGTGCTACCTTGCACAGTGAAAATATATATATTGAAGCTGTGCAAAGTCGTGTTGTTTTTCAAATCGGCAAAAAATTGCCAAAATGGCGACTTGTCAAAAATTGTGATCTCTTGAGATATATGCAACGTAAGGCTTGGGTGCTTTCCACGCGAGATCTCTGAAACTATTAATCCTAGGCATGTGCTACGTTGCACAGTGAAAATATATATATTAAAGTTGTGCAACGTCGTATTATTTTTTAAATCGGTAAAATATTTGCCAAAATGGCGACTTGTGTCCGGTTGGGGTCTGCGCCTTCGACGATGGCTTGTTTTTTTTTTCAGCTGAAACAAAATGTTCTGAAGGTGAAAATGTTCAAATATTCCGAATCCAGCGGAAAAGTGGAGGTATGGGTGAAAATTGGTTAGAAACTGTGATACCATTGATTGGGAGGTGTATAATAGGATTTCAAGATTAACATGGTTTAATGAACTAAACAACCAGCTGTGTAAATGTTGGATAATTTTGCCTTAAAAATTATTCAGGGTGCCCACAACAGGGAAAAACAGAGAAAAACCGGGAAAATCACGACGTACTTTTCCAGACAGGGAAAACACAGGGGATTTTTAGGTTAGGTCCGAGGAGACATTTGTTTCTGCTTACAAAAATAAAAAAAAAAAATTGTGGATTGAATGTTTGTGAGATAAGCCTTTACTCTTTATGTTTTGCGTGCAGTGGCCGCTGTAGTTATTGTTTATAGTGACAGTGACAGGTTTTATGAAAAAGCACAAAAGAATAAAACAGAAAAATAAACACTTCTTGCTTGTCTGTTTCTTTTCTAGACCAATTACCGACCACAAGCTACCCCGGAGGTACAGGGACAGTATCTGGCCATGACTCAGTACATCTGTGAACAGGGTGAGTATGAAAAAAAGCAAAAATGTATATAGAAGGGAAACATTTTGACCGTTGCGGACACCTGACTTTGTGAGCACGATAACTCTAGAGCGAAACGTCGTTTAAGCTTCAGATTTGACTGTTATGGGTTTGTCTTCCGGTTTGTATTGTGTTTTTCGAATATTAGACAACGCATGGCGTCATGTGACGTCAGAACGTGAAAAATTTGTACATCTTCCAAACGTGGTAGGATGATACCCCGAGTAGCTGATCTGTGAACTTTTGAAGCCATTCGCCTATTAGTTATGTCAGATGACATCGCAACGTTTTTTTTTTTTTTGTTCCAAAAAATCTTAGGCTTGATCTTACATACCACAATCTTGGTGTTTTTTAGCCCAGCTTACGTTACACGTAAGCTGGCGTATTCCATCGGTTTGTGGATGGCGTCCGTTAGTTAGTTAGTTCGTTAGTTAGTTGTTTATTTAGTAAACTTTGGTTCAAAATGCATCTCCTCCTACAATATTAATCCGATGTCATTTATTTTTTGTATGAGGCATCCCTAAGGGGTCATGCATATGACTTGTGCGTTTTTAGTCGATCGGGTGATTTTTGAACTTTTGGGGAATTTTTAAAGAAGAAATTTTAAAATGTATCTCCTACATTTCTGATCCGATGTCATTTATTTTTGGTATGAGGCACCCCTAAAGGGTCGTGCATAGGGCTTGTGCTTTTTTAGTCGATCGAACAATTTCTGTATTTTTGGGGAATTTTTGAAGCAAAAATTTCGAAAATAATTCAAAAAGCATCTACTCCAACAATTTTGATCCAATGTCATTTATTTTTGGTATGAGGCACCCCTAAACGGTCATGCATACGTTTGTGCTTTTTTAGTCGATTGGACAATTTTGGTATTTTTAGGAAGTTTTTGAAGAAAAAATTTTAAAATGCATTTCCCCGAGCAGTTTTGAACCGATTTCATTTTTTGTGGTATGAGACATCCCTAAGGGGTCGAGCATACGGCTTGCGCTTTATTAGTCGATCGGAAAATTTTTTTTTAGGGAATTTTTGAATAAAAACTTCAAAATGCGTTTCCTCCTACAGTTTTTATCCGATTTCATCTATTTTTGGTATGAGGCATCCTTAGGTGGGACGGGTATACAGCTTGTGCTATTTGATTCGACTTAGGAATTTTTGATTCGGGGGGGGGGGGGGGGGAGGATTTTGATGAAAATACCTCAAAATGCATCTTCTGCTACAGTTTTGATCAGACATAATTTATTTTGGGGCTGAGGCATTCGTAGGGTGTCATGAATACGGCCTGTGCTTTTTGAGTCGATCAGGCTGCATTTCCTCCTACAGTTTTAATCAGATTTCATTTATTTTTAATATGAGCCGTCTCTAGGGGGTCGCGGCTTGTGCTTTTTGAGCACATTGGAAAATTTGTGAATTTTTTTCGGAATTTTTGAAAAAAAATTAAATGAATCTCGTCCTACAGCGCATAAACGCCAGTTAAATGAACTTGCGCAGTAGTCCGATTTAAGAACCGCGCATCGACGCAAGTAAAATAAACATATGCACAGGTTCGAAATAAGCACCATGCATCAACGCAAGTTAAATAAACATGCAAACGGGTCCGAAATGCGAACCGCGCATCAACGCAACCTAAGGAAACTTGTGCACTTGTCCAAAATAAGTACCGCTATCAACGCAAGTTAAATAAACATGCGCACTGGTCCGAAATGCGAACCGCGCACCAGTCTATCAGAGATACACGAAATCTGTTTCCCTTTTTTCTGGGAAAGAAATCTTTGTATGCATTTATAGGTCTATGTTCTGGTCCGGTGCTAAATTAATTATTGAGCTAACTCTTTGCCGTCTCATCTTTTGAAGCCCAATTTTTCAGGGAAATTCCCTTGCTCATGCACGCTGGAATTGGTCTTATTGCTTTTCGTAAGCTGGGACTTTGTCCTTGGACAAACTTGTTTAGACCAGCCGACAGAAGACGGGCATGCGTCCGCTGTATTTGCGTATGCACGAGTGTACGTTTGTACCTATGTAAACTTTTACTTAAAATGCTTCTCCTCCTTCACTTTTGATCGAATTCCTTTCAAATTTTGTGCGAATAGTCTCTAGATAGGTCTATCGTGAAAAGTTACTTTTCTTGGTGAAAATTTGGCGAAATGGGTGTCATTTTTTAGACCAGCCGACCACGTCGCACTGGTCTTATCACATCAGTAGAGGGGCATCCGTCGACTCTATGTACATGTGTAAATTTTTACTTGAAATGCTTCTTCTCCTTCAGTTTTGATCGGATTCCTTTTCAATTTTGTACGAATGTTCTCTAGGTAGGCCTCTCTTGGCGAAATGGGGGGGGGGGGGGCATTTTTATTTTTTTTATTACCCAGTTTTCAAAATGCTCTTCTCCCACAATTTTGATCAGATTCTCTTTGAATTTTGCACGAATATTCTCTTTATGTCCTCTTTTAAAAAATTATTTGTTCTGGCGATCCGCCAAAAATTGGCTAAATGGGGTCATTTTTTAATTTTTCGGAGTCTGATTTTCAAAATGCTTCTTCTCTCACAATTTTGATCGGATTCCATTCCAATTTTGTACAATTGTTCTCCAGGTGGGCCTCTCCTGAAAAAATTTTTTTTGGCGATCCGCCAAAAATTGGGTAAAAGGGGGGGGGGGGGGCATTTAAAATTTTTTGTTGCCAATTTTCGAAATGCTTCTTCAGATTTTCGTCAAATTTTGTACAAATGTGCTTAACATAGGCCTCTGTTGAAAATTTCGTTTTCCCATGCATCCGCCAAAAATGGTGATGTGGGGGGCATTTAAAAATTTTTGTTGCAAAATGCTTCTTCTTTCACAATTTCGATTCAATTCGTTTCCAATTTTCACCATTGTTCCCTAGGTAGACCTCTCTTGAAAAGTTGCTTTTCTGGTGATCCGCCAAAAATTGGCCGAATGGGGCATTTATAATTGTATGGCTGACAATTTTTAAAACGCTTCTTTTCACACAATTTTGATCAGATTTTCTTTAAATTTTGTACGAGTGCTCTTTATGCTGGTTGAAATATTACTGTTTTGGGCGATCCGCCAAAAGTTGGGCCACTGGGGGGTATTTTTTAAAATTTTTGGTGTCTCATTTGCAAAGCCCTTCTTCTTCCACAATTTTGATCGGATTTCTTTCCAATTTATTACAATTGTTCTCTAGGCAGGCCTCTCTTGAAAATTTGCTTTTTTTTGGCGTTCCGCCAAAAAGTTGGCTAAATGGGGGCATTTTGTAGTTTTTCTTTTTTTTTTTTTTTTGTGTCTAATTTTCAAAATGCTTCTTCTTCCACAATTGGATTCCTTTCCAATTTCGTACAATTGTTCTCTAGGTAGACCTCTCTTGAAAAAATAGTTTTTTTTTATCTGGCGATCCGCCAAAAAGTTGGCTGAATTTTGTAAGTTATTGGTGTAATTTTCAAAATGCGTCTTCTTCCATAATATTGAGTGGATTTCATTCCAATTTTGTACAGTTGTTCTCCAGGCAGACCTTTCTCGAAGACTTACTGTTTTGGCGATCCGAAGTTTTTCATTTACTGGCTTTCAGTTTTCAAAGTGCTTTTTTTCCAGAAATTGTCTCGGATTCCTTACGATTATTCTGCCTAGGCCTTTCCTTAAAAAATTACTTATTTTTGGCGATGCGCCAAAAATTGGGTAAAAGAGAAGCCATTTTTAGGCCAGCTGATGTTACACGTAAGCTAGTTGTATACCTATGGGTTTGCAGAGAGCCTCCGTTAGTTAGTTGCTTGTTAAGTAAAGTTTTGTTTCAAAATGTATCTCTTCCTACAATTTTGATCCGATGTCATATGTTTTTTCAACTCCAGTTTTTTATCTATTTCATTTATTTTTGGTATGACGCATCATTAAGTGGTCATCGGTACATTTTTTAGTCGGTGGGACATTTTTTGTATTTTGGGGGAATTTTTGAAGAAAAAAACGTCAAAATGTTACCTTCTGCAGTTTTTATCCGATTCAATAATTTTTGGTATGAGGCAACTTTAGGTGGGTTGGGCACACGGTTTGTGCTTTTTTACTCGATTTCGGAATTTTTGCTTTTTGGGGAAAATTTTGAAATAAACATGCGCATTGGTCCAAAACAAGCACCGCGTTTCAACGCAAGTTAAATGGACTTCCGCACTGGTCGGAATTAAGAACCGCGCATCGGCGCAAGTTATATAAACATGCGCCCTGGGCAAAAATAAGTACCGAGCATCAACGCAAGTTAAATAAACATGTGTACTGGTCCGAAATGCGAAACGCGCATCAACGCAAGTTAAGTAAACATGAACACTGGTTCGAAATGCCAACCACTCATCGACAGAAATTGAATTAACTTGCGCACTAGTGCGAAGTGCGAGCCGCGCATCGACACAAATTAAATAAACATGTGGACAGGTTCGAACTGCGAACTTCGCATCGACGGAAGTTAAATAAATATGCGCACTGGTCCGAAATGCGAACCGCGCATCAACGCAAGTTAAATAGACTGAGGCACTGGTGCAAAATAACCACCCCACATCAATCCAAGTTCAATAAGCACGAGCACTGGTCTGAAATAAACACACTGCCTGAACGAGGGTTAAATAAACATACGCACTGGTCTAAAAAAAGAAATGCAAGTTAAATAAACGTGCCCCGTGGTCCGACATGTCAACCGCGCATCAACGCAAGCTAAATAAACATGCGCACTGGTCCGAAATGCGAACCGCGCATCAACGCAAGTTAAATAGACTGAGGCACTGGTGCAAAATAACCACCCCACATCAATCCAAGTTCAATATGCACGAGCACTGGTCTGAAATAAACACACTGCCTGAACGAGGGTTAAATAAACATGCGCACTGGTCTAAAAAAAGAAATGCAAGTTAAATAAACGTGCCCCGTGGTCCGACATGTCAACCGCGCATCAACGCAAGCTAAATAAACATGCGCACTGGTCCGAAATGCGAACCGCGCATCAACGCAAGTTAAATAGACTGAGGCACTGGTGCAAAATAGCCACCCCACATCAATGCAAGTTCAATAAGCACGAGCACTGGTCTGAAATAAACACACTGCCTGAACGAGAGTTAAATAAACGTGCGCGCTGGTCTAAAAAAAGAAATGCAAGTTAAATAAACGTGCCCCGTGGTCCGACATGTCAACCGCGCATCAACGCAAGCTAAATAAACATGCGCACTGGTCCGAAATGCGAACCGTCCATCAACGGAAGTTGAATAAACATGCGCACTGGTCCGCAATGCGAAATGCGCACGTATGCAAGCTAATAAACATGCGCATTGGTTCGAAATACAAACCACGCATCAACGCAAGTTAAATAAACATGCGAAGTGGTCCGAAATGTCAGCCGCGCATCAACGTAAGCTAAATAAACATGCACACTGGTCGTTTCTGTTATTTGAAATAATTGTGTATGTCCGACCAACAGTACATGTGTGTGGATACAATTTCGAGACGTCGTTCGAAGGTAACTCTGGTAGAATATCCAGTCCTTGGACAAACTTTTTAAGCTTTCCACCAGCCATTAGGTACCTGGCCATAATGTTCCCGGCCATACTGCCTTTAAATGCTGACAAGAGCACTTTTAGCAGCATCTCAACACCGAATTCTCGCAAGATGGTGAAGCTGCAATAGATATTCCAGAATGAACACCAAACTCCAATAAACAGCAGCCAATTACGTTACTAGTGGTGGAGAAAGCTGTCAATCAAATGAGATTCCAGAATCACCAAATTCCAATCACCACAGAAATCATACAAGCAAGAGGAAACTCATTGAGCCTGATGCTGTACAAAATCATCGACAAATTTTGGACATCAAGGCAAACTTCGTAAGACTGGTCCGGAATTATAGTAACATCTGTTCACAAAAAAGGCAATACAACCGATCCCGCCAGTTACAGATCAATATTAGTATTATTGATCCCAGGCAAAACATTTAGTGGAATCCTTGTCAATAGAATGAAAGACAAAACTAAAAACTAGCTGGGAGAAAGCCAGTTTGGATTCAGATGATCAAGAGGAACAGTGGATTGAATATTTATTGTATGGCAAATAATAGAGAAGCCAAAGAAACACACAGAACCACTGCATTTCGGTTTTGTTGACTTCAAGGCGGCGTTCGATACGGTAAGTAGAAAAACACCGTGGAAAATGATGTTGACACTAGCCTTATACCCAAAAATTGTCTGGATCATCTGCACACTTAATGCACCGTGGTAACAGATGGTCAGTTAACAGAATGGTTCAAAGTTGGAGTGCGTCAAAGATGTGTTTAATATCTCCCTGGAGTTGAAATTACAGAACTAAAATCACAGGATAAAACTTTCTACCTTAGCGACAACCTCTCCTTAGACGCAGATGACAACACGCTGCTCTCGGAGACAGTTTTGAAAAGCTAAAATTGTCGATCGAAGAACTAGGATCGGCGTGCAAAAATTGGGTATGAAAATAAAGGGGACAAATAGAAAAACAAAATACCCTCCAACAATGAGACAGACTTCGCTGGGGAAACGAAGACGTAGAATAGTTTGCATTCCTAAGCAGCATGGTACCATGAGCATAATACTCGAACAAAAAACACACACGGTAAAACTTAGTTGTAGTAACCACCTCCCGGTCCCGAATACAAGGATGTACAGTAAACATGCCAATTTTCAGACCCGGATGAAGAAAGATGTACAGAAAAACCTAGTTTTAGGAGTAGGCACATCGTCTGGAATCGATTAATGGACAACCCTTAGTAGTGTATTGAGGCAAGTGAGAAATAGAATCGAACGTTTCTCTTTAAATTTTAAAGAAAGAAATTCAAGTGGCAAAGGGGGTGAGGTTAATGAAGCCAATCTGCCAGAGCGACAAGCTGGTATGGGATGATCTCCTAAATACACTGTAGTCACAGTATGTTTTATGGCGACTTAGCCTCAACACTTAGAATATTCTTTTGGTGAATTGAAAAAAATTGTAATTGGCTGTAACAGATCCCAGGAAAGAGTGATACTGATATGCTAGCAGTTGAGTTCCTGAACCTTCGTAGTTAAGAAATACTTGATATGAAACCTTGCAAAGGTTTTGCTATTCCTTCTTTTCACCAAAAATGTTCTAGGCCAGTACAGGATACTTAAGAAACACTTCGATAGCAATTCCACCAAAAGCTCTCTGAGCTTCAGCATTTTTGAATGTCCTGTGATTATTTTTTCCGTCAGTTTTTGTAGGAACGCTGAAAAATTTAATAATTTGATAAGTGATTACCCCTAAAAATCTAATCATTTTAGTGAGAAGATATTAGCGATTTAATGGAAAAATTAAAGGCTGCACCAATCTGACAATTCTGGGCGAAAAGTATTCATAATAGTTGCCTTTTAAAGAACCAACCAAGAACATCTGCACAACGATAAGATAAAACTGAAATTAGTGACATGTAGAAAATGTCTAAGGGACAACGTCATCAACGCAATCGTTCACAGAAAATCTATTCGTCAGATGCGTTCAGTCATCAATTATGTGAAACAACCCAGTTAAAAGAAAGATTCGTTCTATGAAACCATAAAAAGTCTCTACATCTGTGTTTGTTGAAAAGATTATCCAACATTTTTGGCCGATAGTCACTTCTGTGAAATTTTGGCGAAATGGATATAAATCGATGAGTGGTCAAGTGAAGATGCAGGTCTGGTAGCAGAATCTCTTTGCCAGTGTAAGAGTCTTTTGATGAGTCTCATTACATGTCAATTTGTTTTGGAGTCTGTTGCCACTTTCAGAAACACCTCTTTGTATCTGGAAACACCGTTCTTAACCATTTCGGTATATAAGTGTTGAAATATGTTACTACGCGTAGGTGATCGATTCACTACATTGACAAGTTAATTCTTCACCCTTGTGGCAATATTTGCAAAGGAAATCACAGGGTTTTGAAAACAAGCGAAAACACATACTTTTTTATTTTTTGTTCCTGATTTCTCATGATACTTTCAACAACTTGTGTATTATTCACAGCTGGCACGCAGGCCTTTTCCCAGGATTTTGTCACTGGTACATAAATAAGACAGGACGTTACAGAACAACTTGTTTACAGAGACAAACAATTAAATACAACAAGAAACAGGACATGTACAGTACAGCACAAACGAACGAAAGATGAAAGGAGTAAGTGAGTTGCTTTGGTATTATCCTAAGGAAGAGGACCTGCTCTGAAACTTTTAAATGTTAAATGGATGATGCCATCCTTTCCACTTTAGTTCAAAATTCGAACTCGAAAGGGTCTTTTTGTCTCCTTTCTATGTGCGTCTGGATTTCTTTCAATAGAATTGAGTGTTGAAATTGGTAGTCATAGAACCGAGCTTTCCAAATAAGATACTTTATTAGGAGAAGGATATGATTCTTTGCTTTATCGGGGGAGCCTATCAGAAACTCTTCAGCGTTGAAGTAATTAATTCCCAAGTTTCTGAACGAAGTTTTTATAATTTTAATAGTGTTTGGGCAGTTAAAAAAGGTGTGAAACAAGTCGTCCTCAGTTAAACAATATTTGCACTTGTTGGTCTGTCTTATGCCCCATTTTTTAGGTTTACGTTATGCGCTACAATGTTTTGGATTATTTTATAGTGAAACGATACAAGTTTACTGCTTCTGCAGGACGCTTTCATAAGAGCAGTACTTTTTATATACGGCATTTGTGTCGAAACCGGCATTTGCCCAGAAGCTGTGACTGGTAGGGTCTTTTTCCACCCTTTTTGTCAACTCATTATAAAAGAGTTTTGACTTGGCCTTCGAGATCTCCAAAAGATTTTGACCAGTCTCAAACACGAAATTATTGAACGCGATACGGGCATCGACATCAACTCGTAATTTAATTGCGGATTTAACTGCATGAAAGGTTAAAAAGTTTACCTTTAAGTTATATATTTCATTAAAATGTTTCACAGTTAACCAGTTACCGTTTGCATCCTGTAGGTCCTTTGCAAGATGGATGCCTTTATCATACCAGCTTTTATAAAATATTTGCTTGTTGTTTATTGATATATTTTTATTGTTCCACAGAATTTGTGCTGAATCTTTGCTTGTTTGAAACACTTCACGAAAATTTTTCAAAATTTCTTTATAGAAGGCTGGTATATATGCCAACTTGCTGACATCAAAATTACACCTTAGCAGATAACTAAACCCACCAAGCCTGGCTGCATAGAAGCGCAGTATTTCACACCATTTATTATTTTTTAAGATTCGTGGAATCCATGCCAATTTTAGTGCTTTATCTTGGGACTTAAAGTCGATTGCCTTTAAGCCCCCTTTGGAGTACTCACTAATAAGAGTGCTATGCTTCACTTTAGCTTTCGTGTAATTCCACAGAAACATGTTCGTTTCATACTGAGCTCGTTCTAAATCAGAGTTGGAGCACGTGACGTTCGAGAGTGAATAAATCAAGTTTGATATTCCCAAGGATTTACTAATGAGAATTTTGCCTATTAATGATAGATCTCTATGGACCAGACTTGGTTTTTGTTTTTCATTTTGTTTATTTTTTCACCAATATTTATTTCATTGCATTTGCTGCTATTATAGCCTAGGGAGACACCTAGCATATTAAAACATGACTGGGATACTTGTAACCCAAGTATACTTCCCTTTTTCTTCCAAGGCCCCAACCAGATAAGCATTGTTTTTTCTTTATTAATACGAAGACCCGACATTTCAGCGAAAGATTCCAATGTTGAAAAAAGTATCGGGATAGATTCAGTGTTGCCCAATATTGTGGTAGTATCATCAGCGAATTGACTTATTTTGAATTCGGTCGTATTTACTTTAATGCCAACAATTTTTTTGTTATTTCTAATCAATATTGCAAGAATTTCGACAGCGAGGACGAACAGGACGCACGATAAGCCACAACCTTGTCTAAGACCTCTGAAGAGCTCGAACCAACCGGTAGTAAACCCGTTATTTATTGTTGGCTTTAAAATAGATATATTGCAGTCTACCGTTGCTATAGTCTTTATACGTAACATTGTCAAGGTTGGAGTTGAGAAGAAATGCTACACCGGCGCTCCTGTTCGTCCCATGACTGCAGAACATCTTACCTTGCCATTCACTTTCCCACGCCTTCATTACCTCTGGGGAGGAGTGGCTTTCTTGTATTAATATAATGTCCGTTTTAGATTCCTTAAATTCCCGAAATAGTGCACACCGTTTATTTCGGTTGCGGATTCCCCTAACGTTATTGCTCAATATACTAAGAGCCGTTGGTTTACACTAAATCGAGCTCTACCACAATGCACGGGTAACGAATAAGGATTTAACACTAGCTTGCTTATGGCACTTCCCACTGAACACCATGTTAAAAATTTTGTGGCTTTACTTAAGGGCGTAAAATACTGTAATGTCCGTAATTCCGGTAATACCAAAGCAACAGAGTAGAAAACAACACATAATATATACACATGTTCGGGCTGCTGTTCAGTTATTGTGTGCCAGCCGCTTAGCGGTCAATACGTGTCTACAATGATTTTGGTGCCAAACACATGCTCGTTCCACATTCAGGTATAGGTAACATCTCAATAACCCAAGCATATCAAGGCATAAGGTAAAATTCACGGGTAATTGTCTTTTGTTCAAAGGGGTTTGTGGGCCTATTACAGGTTTTCTTGATGCACGGAACATATCATTCTTTGTCATGTTATAACCGACCCCACCCACTGTAGTTGTGCCTCACCCAAACCTGCTAACAACTAGGGTTAGTATACTTACCGTAAAATTTAAAAGGCAGGTATACTTACTCTGATTTTCAGCACACAAAATACGATACCATGAAGTTATTTGGCAGTTATAACTTGGGAAAATATTTGTGAAGCTTTTACATTTACAGCTTTACATCTTTAATGTTTTTGTGCTAAAAGATCAGGGTAAGTATACTTGCCCTGAAAAGTGTCCTGACTGACTGAAGCAGAGCAAGTGTACTTAACATAAATTTAAAGTTGCCGTGTTATGATATATATATATATATATATATATATATATATATATATATATATATATATATATATATATATATATATATACCACATCGTAGTTTGGAGTTTTCGGTGCTGGGAGAGCGGCGAGTACAGCTGTGCGTACCTACCAGGCGTATCCATGGGTCAAAATAGCAGTGTTTCCTTTGTACGTGTACTGGCAATCATGAAATGAAAGAGAATTGCACCAATGTGATGATTTATCACGTGATTTAACGTGCGGAAAACGTCGCTGTCATGATATTAATGCCTCGGGCTTTTTCAGCATCCTTAATATACCAGTACACTTAATAGTCCTATATGTCCTAGACGGATATAGTTTTCACTCTTGTCTGTCTGTCCGTCCGTCGGTCTGTCTGTCTGTGCACTTTCAGTCTCACGCGCCTAGAGCATTTATTAGTAGATGGATTCGTTTGAAATTTTACCCAGGGGTGGTTTCAACCCTTGTGCAGTGCAGTGACCAGAGATTTTTTAAATACGACAGAAATTGACAAATTGGTGAATTTTTAAACATTTACAAAGTGTGTTTTTGGAGTTAGTATATACTGGAGTCAGTCTGACGCTCCTAGAGCATTTATTAGTGGATGAATTCGTATGACGACAGAATACGACAGAAACTGACAAAAAGGTAAATTGTTAAAAAAGGACTTTCAAATTTTTGCCAAACCCCGGCGGATTCATGCTTCTCGAGCATCTAGTTACTATAGACTAATTGATGCACATTGTTACAGGCCTGAGTGATTTAGTCCATGCTGTGAGAAAAGAAGTAGAGAAGTGCTTAAGAAGGTAGGAGATCGATAGATTGGTTAAATGGGGGTATTTTTTAATTTACTGGTAGCCAATTTTCAAAATACTTCATCTCCAAAAATTTGGATCGGATTCCTTTCCAATTTTGTTCTTTTAATGTTTCTCACTTGAAATTTTTCTGGCGATTCACCCCAAAATTGGCCAAATGGGGAGATTTATAACTTTTTGGTAGCCAGTTTTCAAAAGGCTTCTGCTTCCATCTGATCATTTCAAAGGAGCATTTTAAAATATTTCGTAACCAATTTTCCAAATTTTTTTCCACATTTTTGTTCGGATTACCTTCTATTTTTACATAAATTTTCACCAGGCTTTCTTCTCTTGAAAGGCTAGTTATGTCTCTCCGATCAAGGGGAGACATATAGTGTTTGTGCGTTCTGTGTGTATATGTGTGTGTGTGTGTGTCTCAGTCTGTTGTGAACAAATGTTGTGTGCAAGATATCTCGAGAACGAAAAGCCGGATCGACTTCAAACTTGATCTGTTCATTCTTTGGATAGTTCGGACGGTTCAATCACTTTTGAGGCACGTTGCAATATAATGGAAGACGTGTGACGTCAATACGCAAAAATCTCGTGTGCAAAATTTCTCAACCGCTAAGCATCGGAGAAAGCTCAAACTTGGTGGGATTGTTGCTTGGTAGGTCCGAAAGCGGGCTTTCAGTTTGTCGCTAGTGTAATGAGTGAATGCGGCGTATGACGTCATCACGTAAAATATGTATATATTTTGAACACGATCTTGTGTGCAAGATATCTCGAGAACAAAATGTCGCATCGACTTCAAACTTGACCTTTTCATTCCTTGGGTAGGTCGGACGGTTCTATCAACTTTTGACGCAGGTTACATTATAATGGAAGGCGTATGACGTCATTACGTGAAAATCTTGTGTGCGAAATTTTTCTGCCGCTGAACAAGGAGTGGGTACGGCGTATGAAGTCATCACGTAAAATATGCATATAATTTGGATAAGGTATGGTGTACAAAATATCTTGATAACGGAAAGTCGTATGGGCTTCCAAGTTTTGTATGGGTGTTCCTTTGGTTCGTCGGACGGTCTTGTCAGCTTTTGAAAGGTGTAGAAATCATGAAAGGTGTATGGCGTCATTACGTTGAAATATTATAGGACATCGGATAAAGTTGAAATTTGGTGGGAATGTTGCTTGGTAGGTCCGAAAGATTCTGTCAAATGTACCCAGACGTCATTGGGTAAAAATGTCTCAATAGCGAAAAATCGGATCGACTTTCCGCTCCGCCCCCGTCCCCACCCTCTCTTCTCCCTTTTCCAGGCTCTTTTGTTAATTAAGGATTGTTATTAACTGCGCTCGGGATTTCAGCGTTTTCCAGAAAATTCTCCAATTTCCTGCATCCTTTAGACAAACTTGAAAACAGAAGCTGCACAATTATCGATCGCTTCTTAGATTTCGTGTGATTGGCTAACAGCTTGGCTAACAGCTATTAGCTATTAGCACCTTCAGCTATTAGCGTGTTTTTATTTGGCTGCCAAGCTGTTCCACATATGGGAGTAACTACGTAACGGCTCACAATGTTTGTACATTACCTGGAACTTGCTTTCACTTTTAAATGGGTCATCTAATACATTGTGTTATGAAAGCAGCGCACTATTTAGACGCAATATAATGGAAGACGTGTGACGTCAATACGCAAAAATCTCGTGTGCAAAATTTCTCAACCGCTAAGCATCGGAGAAAGCTCAAACTTGGTGGGATTGTTGCTTGGTAGGTCCGAAAGCGGGCTTTCAGTTTTGTCGCTAGTGTAATGAGTGAATGCGGCGTATGACGTCATCACGTAAAATATGTATATATTTTGAACACGATCTTGTGTGCAAGATATCTCGAGAACGAAATGTCGCATCGACTTCAAACTTGACCTTTTCATTCCTTGGGTAGGTCGGACGGTTCTATCAACTTTTGACGCAGGTTACATTATAATGGAAGGCGTATGACGTCATTACGTGAAAATCTTGTGTGCGAAATTTTTCTGCCGCTGAACAAGGAGTAGGTACGGCGTATGAAGTCATCACGTAAAATATGCATATAATTTGGATAAGGTATGGTGTACAAAATATCTTGATAACGGAAAGTCGTATGGACTTCAAGTTTTGTATGGGTGTTCCTTTGGTTCGTCGGACGGTCTTGTCAGCTATTGAAAGGTGTAGAAATTATGAAAGGTGTATGGCGTCATTACGTTGAAATATTATAGGACATCGGATAAAGTTGAAATTTGGTGGGAATGTTGCTTGGTAGGTCCGAAAGATTCTGTCAAATGTACCCAGACGTCATTGGGTAAAAATGTCTCAATAGCGGAAAATCGGATCGACTTTCCGCTCCGCCCCCGTCCCCACCCTCTCTTCTCCCTTTTCCAGGCTCTTTTGTTAATTAAGGATTGTTATTAACTGCGCTCGGGATTTCAGCGTTTTCCAGAAAATTCTCCAATTTCCTGCATCCTTTAGACAAGCTTGAAAACAGAAGCTGCACAATTATCGATCGCTTCTTAGATTTCGTGTGATTGGCTAACAGCTTGGCTAACAGCTATTAGCTATTAGCACCTTCAGCTATTAGCGTGTTTTTATTTGGCTGCCAAGCTGTTCCACATATGGGAGTAACTACGTAACGGCTCACAATGTTTGTACATTACCTGGAACTAGCTTTCACTTTTAAATGGGCCATCTAATACATTGTGTTATGAAAGCAGCGCACTATTTAGACGCCAAAATACCTTCCCCCCTGTCCCACCAAGGTGGATCTTGTGTGGCACAGTTTATGAAGAATGTCTTTCTATTGCTTTTTGACCGACTGGAATGTACGAAGACAAGGTATACCTTATGGCTATAACTACACTTAGTGTACAAACCCTTACCGTACCGTTGGCTAAAATGGTTAGGGTTGCCTCTAGAGTCGTACCTGAATTAGATAGCTGGGGGGAGGGGGTCGGTTAAGGCTAGCAAAAAAGGTGTTTCGGTAAACCTATTTGTAACTGCCACAGTCAAGATCCGGATAAAAAGACGTAAAGTAAAACCTATTTGTAGTGACCAACTTTCAGTTTCGGATAACAAGACGTACAGTAAAACCTGCGTTCTTAACCACCTTTCAGACCCGACTAAACAGACTAGGTACAGTAAAACTACTGTACTGTAATGACAAACTTCAATTCCGGGATAAAAAGGACGTTCGGTAAAACCTGTTTTAGCGATCACCATCTGCAACCGGATAAAAAATAGCCGTACAGTAAAACCTGTTAAGTGACTACCGCCTAGACCAAGATAAACACCTGAGCTTAAACTTGTATAAAAAGGACTGAAATAGACAAAAAGCACGTTACGTACCACACCCCGCTTCAAAAATTGGATAAAAGTGACACACAACCTGACTACTGTACACATGGGGTTCATTTATATAAGGTAAACTTTCTTATCATTCTGAAAATAGCACACACTTGTTCAAATAAAACTTTGCTGTCGGGGGACAAGATTTAAAATGGTTGCTGGTGAATGATGGGTGTAGTCGGGGAGACATTGTTTTATGTGCACAGAAACAAAAAAAAGTTAATAGTTATCGATTGAAAGTGTGTGATATAAGCCTGTAATCTTATGTTTTGTGTGCACTGGCCTCTCTAGTTTTTTGGCGATCAAAAAGAAAATTGGCCATGTATTGGGCTTTTTAAAATTTTTGGGGAGCCAATTTTCAAAATGCTTCAACCCCCATCCCTATCTGGATCAAATTCTTTTCAAATTTTTAATGGGTTACTGGGTCGGCCTCTCTTGACTCTTTTTGGCGATCCACCAGAATTGGCCAAATAGATGACATTTTTACAATTTTTTTGTTTGCCAATTTGTGAAAGATTTTTACCCAACAATTTTGATCGGATTATCTTCAAATTTTGTATTAATGTTAACTAGGCGGTTCGCTTTTTTGGCCATCCGCGCAAAATTGGCTAAATAGGGGGCATTTAAAAAATTTAGTAGCCAATTTTGAAAATGCTTCTTCTCTCAAAATTTTGGACCGTCCGTTCAAATTTTGAACGATTGTTCCCAAGATTGTTGTCTCTTCAGTATTTACTTTTTTGTCGATCCGCCAAATAAATTGGATAATTTTCCCCAGTGTAAGCGAGGGATATAATTATGAGCGTGTTTATCTGTCTATCTGCTGGAAACACACAGTTTTGTCCTCGCAAATTCACAAAAACTGTTTGAGGTATTATTTTTGAAATCGGCGAAAAATTCACAAAAATTTGTCATAGTGGAATCAAGGACAAAACGTTCCCGGCCATAATGTCCGCGGCCATAATGCCCTCGGCCATAAGGTTCCCAAATGAATTTAGGGCAAAACGTGCCCAAAGCAAAAAACAAAAAAAGCAAAAAAAAACAAAAAAAAAAAAAACGAATGATAACGCTTTATTAAGCTTTACACCAGTCGTGAGGTCCCCGGCCATTGAGTAACCGGCCATAAGGTCCCCAAATGAATTTAGGTCCAAAACAAAATTTGGCGTAGTGGAATCCAGGAGAAAACGTCCCGGCTATAAGGTATCCACATGAATTTAAGGCCAAAATGTCCACAAAGCTGAAAAAACGTATGAGAGCATAAATTAACGCTCTATTAAGCTTTACCCCTTCCATAAGGTACCCGCCATAATGTCCCCGGCCATGAGGTTCCCAAATCAACTTATTAAACCTTACCCCTGCCATAATGTTCCCTACGTAAGGTCCCCAAATGAATTTAGGGTGAAAACGTCTCCAACGAAAAAAAAAAACGTATGGTAACCTATATTAAAGTTTTTTATCCGCCGGGAACCGGACGGATATAGTTTTCATTCTGTCCGTCTGTCTGTCCGTCCGTGCCCACAATGATTATGCTATGTGGTGGATTTTCCGTACATCCGTCACTTATGTGGTTTTTCTTCCTTATGTGGTGGTTCTTATGAGGTAGCCACATAAGCACCCATTGAGCACAAAACAAACCACATAAGGGAGTCCGTCAAAGTCCGTTGATCAACTGTCCTGTAACACCATCTGTTGGAAAATAATGCAACTATAAAGCTAATTTCTAAAGCAAATAAGGAGAGCAGCATTTGTTTAAATCCCGCTGTGGGGTGGGGAGAATCTTAAGAATACACCCACTGCGAACAATGTTTGTATTTTGGGGGATTTTTTTAAGAATAAACTTCAAAGTGCGTTTCCTCCTACTGTTTTTATCCGATTTCATTTATTTTTGGTATCTAGTACGAGGCAGCCCTAGATGGGTCGGGCATACGACTTGTGCTTTTTGACTCGATCTTGAATTTTGATTTTAGGGGAAATTTTTGAAGAAAATACCTCAAAATGAATCTTATCCTACAGTTTTATCCGTTTATTTAACTTGTTTTAATGTGTGGTTATTATTTAAACATGCACACTGGTCCGAAATATGAACCGCGCATCGACTCAATTTAAGTTAACATGCGCCGTGATCCGAACCATGCATCGATGCAAGTTAATTAATCATGCGCACTGGTCCGAAATGTGAACCGCGCATCAACGCAAGTTAAACAAACATGCGCACTGGCTCCAAATGCGAACCGCGCATTAACGCAACTGAAATAAACATGCGCACTGGTCCGAAATGCGAACCGGGCATCAACGCAAGTTAAATAAACATGTGCACTGGTCTAAAATAAGAAACGCGCATCAACTCAAGCCAAATGAACATGCGCACTAGTCCGAAATGCGAACCGCTCATCAACGGAAGTTGAATAAACATGCGCACTGGTTCGAAATGCGCAACCGGACATGAACGCAAGGTAAATAAACATGCGCACTGGTGCGAAATGCGAACCGCGCATCGACGCAAGTTAAATAAATATGTGCACTGGTCAGAACAAAGAACCACGCATCGATGCAAGTTAAGTAATCATGCGCACTGGTCCGAAATGTGAACCGCGCATCAACGCAAGTTAAACAAACATGCGCACTGGTTCTAAATGCGAACCGCGCATTAACGCAAGTGAAATAAACATGCGCACTGGTCCGAAATGCGAACCGGGCATCAACGCAAGTTAAATAAACATGTGCACTGGTCTAAAATAAGAAACGCGCATCAACGCAAGCCAATTGAACATGCGCACTAGTCCGAAATGCGAACCGCTCATCAACGGAAGTGGAATAAACATGCGCACTGGTTCGAAATGCGCAACCGGACATCGACGCAAGTTAAATAAATATGTGCACTGGTCCGAACAAAGAACCACGCATCGATGCAAATTAAGTAATCATGCGCACTGGTCCGAAATGTGAACCGCGCATCAACGCAAGTTAAATAAACATGCGCACTAATCCGAAATGCGAACCGGGCATCAACTGAAGTTAAATAAACATGCGCAGTTGTCCGAAATGTGAATCACGCACCAACGCAAGCGAAATGAACGTGCGCACTAGTCCGAAATGCGAAATGCTCATCATCGAAGTTGAATAAACATGCGCACTAGTCCGAAATGTGAACCGGGCATGGACGCAAATTAAATAAAAATGCGCACTGCTTCGAAATGCGAGCCGCGCATCGACGCAAGTTTAATAAATATGCGCACTGGTCCGAAATTTGAACCGCGCATCAGTGCACATTAATCAAACATGCACACTAGTTCAAAATGTGAACCGCGCATCGATTCAAGTTAAATAAACATGCGCATTTGTCTAAAACAAGAACCATGCATCAACGCAAATGAAAGAAACCTGCGCACTGGTCCGAAATGTGAACCGCGCATCAACGCAAATTAAATAAACATGCGCATTTGTCTAAAATAAGAACCGTTCGTCAACGCAAATAAAAGAAACATGCGCACTGGTCTAAAATGTGAATCTCGCATTAACGCAAGCTAAACAAACCTGCGCACTAGTCCGAAATGCGAATCGCGCATCGACGCCAGATAAATAAACATGCGCACTGCTCCGACAAATGAACCATGCATCGACGCAAGTTGAATAAACTTGCGCAGTTTCCGAAATAAGCACCACGCATTAACGCACGTTAAATATATGCACTGGTCGGAAAAGGAAACCACACATCGACGCAAGTTATGTAATCATGCGCACTGGTCCGAATTGTGAACCGCGCATCAACGTAAGTTGCATAAACATGCGCAGTGGTCCGAAATGCGAACCGGGCATCGGCGCAAGTTAAATGAACATGCGCACTGGTTCGAAATGCGAACCACGCTTTGACACAAGTTAAATAGATATGCACAGTGGTCCGAAATACAAACCGCGCATCAGTGTACGTTAACCAAACATGCGCGCTGATCCGAAATGTGAACCGCACATCGACGCAAGTTAAGTTGACATGCGCCGTGATCCGAAATGTGAACCGCGCATCAACGCAAGTTAAAAAACATGCGCAGTTTTTCCAAAGGCGAACCACGCATTAACGCAGGTTGAATAAACGTGCGCACTGGTCTAAAATAAGCACCACGCATCAACGCAAGTTAAATTAATATGCGCAGTTGTGAAAGATAAGTTGTAAAATTTCTTTATACAGTAAAGTGCCACATATATAATTCCGTTTATTTACAAATGACACACACAAAGCATAAACATTATAAACATTGACATGACGCCTGCTGGGAACCACACAAGAGCACGGGCAAATATAAACCACCACATAAGTATTTTTTATTCTCAAATAATCTTGTCCGTGACCTACCACTTAAATGCATTTCAGGCGTATCAAATGCTACCACATAATACAGCCACCTCATAAGATACCTCTCGTTGGCCTGTCCGTCTGTGCAATTTCAGTCTCACGCGCCTACAGCCCGCATTAGTGGGTGGATTGATTTCAGATTTTACCCAGGGGTGCTCCTAAGCATCCCGCAGTGCAGTGACTAGGATTCGACCGGATCCGAGCAAAATTGCCAAAATGGCAAAACTTTAAAAAATTGCAGAAACTGAATAAGGACTTTGCATAACACACATCAGTCTCACGCGCCTACAGCCCGCATTAGTGGGTGGATTGATTTAAGATTTTACCCATGGCTGCTCCTAAGCACCCCGCAGTGCAGTGACCAGGATTCGACCGGATCCGAGCAAAATTGCCAAAATGGCAAAACTTTAAAAAATTGCAGAAACTGAATAAGGACTTTGCATAACACACATCAGTCTCACGCGCCTACAGCCCGCATTAGTGGGTGGATTGATTTAAGATTTTACCCATGGCTGCTCCTAAGCATCCCGCAGTGCAGTGACCAGGATTCGACCGGATCCGAGCAAAATTGCCAAAATGGCAAAACTTTAAAAAATTGCAGAAACTGAATAAGGACTTTGCATAACACACATCAGTCTCACGCGCCTACAGCCCGCATTAGTGGGTGGATTGATTTAAGATTTTACCCATGGCTGCTCCTAAGCATCCCGCAGTGCAGTGACCAGGATTCGACCGGATCCGAGCAAAATTGTCAAAATGACAAAACTTTAAAAAATGGAAGAAATGAATTAGGAATGAGCATAACACATATCGGTCTCACGCGCCTACAGGCCGCATTAGTGAGTGGATTGATTTAAGATTTTACCCATGGCTGCTCCTAAGCATCCCGCAGTGCAGTGACCAGGATTCGACCGGATCCGAGCAAAATTGCCAAAATGGCAAAACTTTAAAAAATTGCAGAAACTGAATAAGGAATTTGCATAACACACATCAGTCTCACGCGCCTACAGCCCGCATTAGTGGGTGGATTGATTTAAGATTTTACCCATGGCTGCTCCTAAGCATCCCGCAGTGCAGTGACCAGGATTCGACCGGATCCGAGCAAAATTGCCAAAATGGCAAAACTTTAAAAAATTGCAGAAACTGAATAAGGAATTTGCATAACACACATCAGTCTCACGCGCCTACAGCCCGCATGAGTGGGTGGATTGACTTAAGAATTTACCCATGGTTGCTCCTAAGCATCCCGCAGTGCAGTGACCAGGATTCGACCGGATCCGAGCAAAATTGTCAAAATGACAAAACTTTAAAAAATGGAAGAAATGAATTAGGAATGAGCATAACACACATCAGTCTCACGCGCCTACAGCCCGCATTAGTGGGTGGATTGATTTAAGATTTTACCCATGGCTGCTCCTAAGCATCCCGCAGTGCAGTGACCAGGATTCGACCGGATCCGAGCAAAATTGTCAAAATGACAAAACTTTAAAAAATGGAAGAAATGAATTAGGAATGAGCATAACACATATCGGTCTCACGCGCCTACAGGCCGCATTAGTGAGTGGATTGATTTAAGATTTTACCCATGGCTGCTCCTAAGCATCCCGCAGTGCAGTGACCAGGATTCGACCGGATCCGAGCAAAATTGCCAAAATGGCAAAACTTTAAAAAATTGCAGAAACTGAATAAGGAATTTGCATAACACACATCAGTCTCACGCGCCTACAGCCCGCATTAGTGGGTGGATTGATTTAAGATTTTACCCATGGCTGCTCCCAAGCATCCCGCAGTGCAGTGACCAGGATTCGACCGGATCCGAGCAAAATTGCCAAAATGGCAAAACTTTAAAAAATTGCAGAAACTGAATAAGGACTTTGCATAACACACATCAGTCTCACGCGCCTACAGCCCGCATTAGTGGGTGGATTGATTTAAGATTTTACCCATGGCTGCTCCTAAGCATCCCGCAGTGCAGTGACCAGGATTCGACCGGATCCGAGCAAAATTGCCAAAATGGCAAAACTTTAAAAAATTGCAGAAACTGAATAAGGACTTTGCATAACACACATCAGTCTCACGCGCCTACAGCCCGCATTAGTGGGTGGATTGATTTAAGATTTTACCCATGGCTGCTCCTAAGCATCCCGCAGTGCAGTGACCAGGATTCGACCGGATCCGAGCAAAATTGTCAAAATGCCAAAACTTAAAGAAATGGAAGAAATGAATTAGGAATGAGCATAACACATATCGGTCTCACGCGCCTACAGGCCGCATTAGTGAGTGGATTGATTTAAGATTTTACCCATGGCATTTGAAAGCAGTCCCATCAAAGCTGTGGGAGAAAAAAACGTGGAAAATTCGCTACAAAAAAATTGAAAAAAATCCTACTTGGCCAATTTTTGGTAGATCGGCAAAAAATCTCAATAGAAGCTCACAAAGTGACTCAAAAATTGGACAAATGGGGAGGGGAGGCCAAAACGATTCTTCTTCCACGATTTTAACTGGATTGTCTTCAAATTTTTCATAAATGTTCATTGGGCGGCCTTCTGTACTTTTCTGGTGATTCGCCAAAAATTGGCTAACTCAGGGGCATTTAAAAATTTTAGTAGCCAATTTTCAAAGTGTTTCTACTCCTACAGTTTTGACCGGATTCCCTTATAAATTTGTGCAAATTTTCTACAACCCGATTTAACAATATGAAAACGATTGTTTGGCGACCATACAAGCCTATTTGATACGTGATTTACTAGATCTCGACTGGTCACAATGTCCCTGGATATTCCTGTTTATTTTTATGTATTTATTTATTTATTTATTATTAATATTATTTTTAATAATTATTGGTAGTTTGGCCAGAATTGGGCAACACTATCAAATTGCAGATAAACACACAAAATGGTGGTGTCATGGTCCAATCGTTTGGAATTATGATGTAATAATGCTAAGTAATGTTCTTGGCCGTACATCAAGCGTGCGTTGTTTTGTATCTTGGTCAAAACTGGTTAAAATATTGGCTAAAAAAAAAAAAAACAAAATAACCGGCCACATGTCATGTTAACTGAAAATGTGTTATTCCATTAACTGTGGTTTTTTTGCTTTGAAATCTGTTATCCGCTAAACGAACGATTTGTTTGGGGATTTGGTCAAAATTGACAGAAGTTATTGGGCAGAAACGATCAAAGTGAAGGATTTGATTGCTTTCAAATTTGACAGGAACAATGTTTTTATGAAATCCTCCACCAAACTCAAATTTTGTTTAATGAAAATTTTCTAAAGTATTGCCCAAAAGTGGCTGCATTTAAGTAAAACAAAACTTGCTACTTTTCCAACAGATATGGTCTATTCGCGTTGAAACTTGACAAGAATGTTACTCAAGTGCTCCTTCACGAAGGTAGTAATTTGTTGGCTAGCGCTGGTCAAAATATTGTATTAAAAACAGTCACATTTGAGGTATGCAGAAGAATGCTAGCGATCGTACAGCTGTGGTCCAGTCGCTGTGAAAATTGATAGCGATGCCCCCCCCAGGAGGTCCTGTGCTAAATTCATATGGTGCCAAATTCTCTTCCAACTTTTCAATGTCTTCGCTTTTACTTCTGGGTCCAATGTCTACAGATGTTTTTTACTTTTGTAGTGTGTCTTTGAAAGAACAGATGTCGCTGTTAAAGGTTCAGGCGTTATTGAACAAAATAAGGCAAGACATGGAAATGGTTGGCCACGAAGGTAGTGCACATCCACACAAATCCGCACTGTGCCGCTTCATGACGTCACAGGGCGATGATTTCAGCCAAGAACCAGCAGTAAGTTGTGACCCAACATATTAACATGTTAATGATAACAAGAACTAACTGGAGTAGAACGCTGCCTTGTGAGCGAGAGGAAGCGCTGGCACTCGCAGTCGTGGCCGCCGCTTCTGCTGCTCATGACGAGGCTGAGCGGCTTCGTCATATTCCTTATAAAGTCGAAATCGATTAAGCGTATAGTTTCTCATAAAGAAGGTGAACTGGTCTGGTTAAACTGCAAGAGAACGGTTAGAGATTTAAAAAACAGTAAAAACTCGCTACTTTGAAGTCAGTTAATTCGAGTCGTTTGACAAAAAATATCAACCAATAATTTCCCGTCGTTTACCGTTTAAATTTATTTAAATTAAACAGATTCAAGTACGAATCACATTTGTTTTCATGTTTATAAATATGTTACTTCAAATTTACCGAAGCGAGTATTAGTTTTTATCAATAATACTCCAAGCCGAGAACTTGTCATTCTGTGGTTTCCTAATATGCCTGTTACTGAGTCATTTTCAGACCAACCGACTTCATCGGGCTGGTCTTATCGCATATGTGTATGTGTATGTACGTACGTAAACTTTTACTTCAAATGCTTTTTAGCCCTCAGCCAATATTTGCTGAAGGCTGTTGGTATCGGTCCGTCCGTCCGTCTGTCTGTCCGTCGAGCCTTCCGTCTTTGTGTCACACTTTGGATCCTGTTTTGTTTCCACGCAAATTCTCCAAAACTGTTTACCCTAGGCATTTGCAACCTTGCACAATGAAAATATATATATTGAAGTTCTTTTTCAAAGTGGCCAAAAATTTCCAAAATGGCGACTTGTCAAAAATTGTGATCTCTTGAGATAACTGCAACTTAAGCTTGGTGCTTTCCACGCGAGATCTCCGAAACTATTAATCCTAGGTATATGCTACCTTGCACAGTGAAAATATATATATTGAAGTTGTGCATTTTTTAAATTGCCAGGTGATTTTTTAACAGTGAAAATATATATATATATATTGGAGTTGTGCAACTTCGTGTTATTTTTCAAATCGGTAAAAAATTGCTAAAATGGCGAATTGTTGTGTCCGGTTGGGGTCTGCGCCTTCGACGATGGCTTGTTTATTCTAGTCCTCAAAACGTGAGTAACAAGTTTGAAATTAAATATTTCATTCCTTTCTTTCTTTTTAGACCAGCCGACTATGTCGGGCTGGTCTTATCTTATCAATAGAGGGGTATCCGTCGTCCGTATGTACGTATGTACGTATGTACGTATGTACGTGTGTATGTACGTGTGTAAACTTTTACTTAAAATGCTTCTTCTCCTTCAGTTTTGATCGGATTCCTCTCAAATTTTACACGAATGTTTTCTAGGTATACCTCTCTTTAAAAATTATTTTTTTTTGGCGCTCCGCCAAAAATTGGCCAAATGGGGGGCATTTCAAATTTTTCGGTTGCCAATTTTCAAAATGCTTCTTCTCCTTCAGTTTTGATCGGATTCAAATTTTTCACGAATACTCCCTAGGTAGGCCTCTTTTGAAAAATTACTCATTTTGGCGATCCGCCAAAAATTGGCCAAATGGGGGACATTTTAAAATTTTTTGGTGTCAAATTTTCAAATTGCTTCTTCTCCCACAATTTTGATCGGATTCCTTTCCAATTTTGGATAGTTGTTCTCAAGGTAGACCTGTCTGGAAAAAATTACTCTTTTTGGCGATCCGCCAAAAATTGGCCAAATGGGGGACATTTGTAATTTTGTGGTTGCTAATTTTCAAAATGCTTCTTCTCCCACAATTTTGATCAGATTTTCTTCAAATTTTGCACCCATATCCCCAAGGTAGACCTATTTTGAAAAAGTACTTATTTTGGCGATCCGCCAAAAATTGGCCAAATGGGGGACATTTTCAAATTTTTTGGTCTACAATTTTCAAATTGCTTCTTCTCGCACAATTTTGATCGGATTCCTTTCCAATTTTTGATAGTTCTCAAGGTAGATCTCTCTCGAAAAATTACTTTTTTTGGCAATCCGCCAAAAATTGGCCAAATGGGGGACATTTGTAATTTTGTGGTTGCCAATTTTCAAAATGCTTCTTCTCCCACAATTTTGATCAGATTTTCATCAAATTTTACACGAATGTTATCTAGGTATACCTCTCTTTAAAAATTATTTTTTTTGGCGCTCCGCAAAAAATTGGCCAAATGGGGGGCATTTCAAATTTTTCGGTTGCCAATTTTCAAAAGGCTTTTTCTCCTTCAGTTTTGATCGGATTCCTCTCGAATTTTACCCGAATATGCCCTAGGTAGACCTCTTTTGAAAAATTACTCATTTTGGCGATCCGCCAAAAATTGGCCAATTGGGGGACATTTTTTAATTTTTTGGTGTCAAATTTTCAAATTGCTTCTTCTCCCACAATTTTGATCGGATTCCTTTCCAATTTTGGATAGTTGTTCTCAAGGTAGACCTGTCGTGAAAAATTATTCTTTTTGGCGATCCGACAAAAATTGGCCAAATGGGGGACATTTGTAATTTTGTGGTTGCCAATTTTCAAAATGCTTCTTCTCCCACAATTTTGATCAGATTTTCTTCAAATTTTGCACCCATATTCCCTAGGTAGACCTATTTTGAAAAATTACTTATTTTGGCGATCCGCCAAAAATTGGACAAATGAAGGACATTTTTTAATTTTTTTGGTGTCAAAGTTTCAAATTGCTTCATCTCCCACAATTTTGATCGGATTCCTTTCCAATGTTTGATAGTTGTTCTCAAGGTAGACCTCTCTTGAAAAATTGTTTTTTTTTTTTTGGGCGATCCGCCAAAAATTGGCCAAATGGGGGGACATTTGTAATTTTGTGGTTGCCAATTTTCAAAATGCTTCTTCTCCCACAGTTTTGATCAAATTTTCTTCAAATTTTTCAGGAATACTCCCTAGGTAGGCCTCTTTGGAAAAACTACTCATTTTGGCGATCCGCCAAAAATTGGCCAAATGGGGGACATTTTTAAATTTTTTGGTGTCAAATTTTCAAATTGCTTCTTCTCCCACAATTTTGATCGGATTCCTTTCCAATTTTGGATAGTTGTTCTCAAGGTAGACCTGTCTTGAAAAATTACTCTTTTTGGCGATCCGCCAAAAATTGGCCAAATGGGGGACATTTGTAATTTTGTGGTTGCCAATTTTCAAAATGCTTCTTCTCCCACAATTTTGATCAGATTTTCTTCAAATTTTGCACCCATATTCCCTAGGTAGATCTATTGCGAAAAATTACTTATTTTGGCGATCCGCCAAAAATTGGCCAAATGGGGGACATTTTCAAATTTTTTGGTCTACAATTTTCAAATTGCTTCTTCTCGCACAATTTTGATCGGATTCCTTTCCAATTTTGGATAGTTGTTCTCAAGGTAGATCTCTCTCGAAAAATTACTTTTTTTGGCAATCCGCCAAAAATTGGCCAAATGGGGGACATTTGTAATTTTGTGGTTGCCAATTTTCAAAATGCTTCTTCTCCCACAATTTTGATCAGATTTTCATCAAATTTTACACGAATGTTATCTAGGTATACCTCTCTTTAAAAATTACTTTTTTTGGCGCTCCGCAAAAAATTGGCCAAATGGGGGGCATTTCAAATTTTTCGGTTGCCAATTTTCAAAAGGCTTTTTCTCCTTCAGTTTTGATCGGATTCCTCTCGAATTTTACCCGAATATGCCCTAGGTAGACCTCTTTTGAAAAATTACTCATTTTGGCGATCCGCCAAAAATTGGCCAAATGGGGGACATTTTTAAATTTTTTGGTGTCAAATTTTCAAATTGCTTCTTCTCCCACAATTTTGATCGGATTCCTTTCCAATTTTGGATAGTTGTTCTCAAGGTAGACCTGTCGTGAAAAATTATTCTTTTTGGCGATCCGGCAAAAATTGGCCAAATGGGGGACATTTGTAATTTTGTGGTTGCCAATTTTCAAAATACTTCTTCTCCCACAATTTTGATCAGATTTTCTTCAAATTTTGCACCCATATTCCCTAGGCAGACCTATTTTGAAAAATTACTTATTTTGGCGATCCGCCAAAAATTGGCCAAATGGGGGACATTTTCAAATTTTTTGGTCTACAATTTTCAAATTGCTTCTTCTCGCACAATTTTGATCGGATTCCTTTCCAATTTTTGATAGTTGTTCTCAAGGTAGATCTCTCTTGAAAAATTACTTATTTTGGCGATCTGCCAAAATTTGGCCAAATGAAGGACATTTTTTAATTTTTTGGTGTCAAAGTTTCAAATTGCTTCATCTCCCACAATTTTGATCGGATTCCTTTCCAATGTTTGATAGTTGTTCTCAAGGTAGACCTCTCTTGAAAAATTGTTTTTTTTTTTTTTGGGCGATCCGCCAAAAATTGGCCAAATGGGGGACATTTGTAATTTTGTGGTTGCCAATTTTCAAAATGCTTCTTCTCCCACAGTTTTGATCAAATTTTCTTCAAATTTTTCACGAATACTCCCTAGGTAGGCCTCTTTGGAAAAATTACTCATTTTGGCGATCCGAAAAAAATTGACCAAATGGGGGACATATTTTTATTCTTTTGTGTCTAATTTTCAAATTGCTTCTTCTCATACAATTTTGAGTATGGCCGCTCATTTTGATTTGGTATGCTGTGATGACAACTATCTTGCGTGTGACATTATCGCATTGGCTGAAAGCCGTTTAACAGCCGACGATGATAACAAAAAATTTTTAATAGATGGCTTTCATCCCATACTGAGATGTGGCCAGTTCGTTTCAACAGAATGTCGACGACCTCCGCATGGCCTTGCTTTTGATCTAAAAAACATACATGAAGTGTTGTCCAAGGAGTTCATTTCAACTGCCCTCTTTGAGTGTTTACACATTAGAATAATTTTCAAAGTAATTTTCTTTGAGTGTTTACACATTAGAGTATTTTCCTTCAACTAATCAGATTGTATGTAATCCCACCACACACTCTTAACACGACATTAGATCTTGCATTTGCCTCTTCTACCACTGCTTTTCCCGAAATTATTCCCTGTGTTTGGTCTTTTCACCACACGCTTGGTATTCTTGTCCCCTTATGAAAGCATTGAAAGAATGACTCCTCATCAGCCACAACTACACCGAGCAAGTGAGCGAATATTTTCTCCATTCAGTTACGGCTTTTTTCGTAACCGCTGTCTGCCAATTTGATCATGATTTTGTCTGTGATTCTTGGATATATATTCTGTAGGTCACGGCTGGACACCATGTCCCTGGACATGCTTGTTTGTACCAGCTTGACACATCCACATCCCACGAAACCAAAATATAAATAATTTTTGACCTATAGTATACACTGTATAACGTGTAGTTGTGCAACGTTAGGTTATTTCTCGATATTTTTCAAAACATGTAATTTTTTGGCGATTTTTTTTGTTGAAAATTTGGTCTTTGTTGTTTTTTTCAGACAAGTTTGTCCAGGCTGTATCTTTGTTACTATTCACCGTAGACCAATAATACCGTACAGGTAGAAAGTATATAACATGTAGTTGTGCGATATCAGGTTATTTTTCGATTTCTTCAAAAAAATGTAATTTCGGCGATTTTTCACAATTTGTACTTTGTTATTTACTATACCGTAAGGGAAGAAAATATATATAGTGTAGATGAGCGCGGCGGGGGATGTGTAATCTACGATTTTTTTGTTAACAATGAATTATGAATATGTTTACAGATATGAATCTTTTATTTCAGTAAAAAGAAAACTGGTTATTGGGGAATTATGGGTTTAGTTGGGGAGATATTTGTTTTTGAGTACAAAAGCAAACAACTAAATAGGTGTGGAGTGAAAGTGTATGATACAGGCCTGTGCCCCTTTGTTTGTATTTACTGGACGCTCTGGTTCAAACTGTGAATTTTGTGGATTGTTCAGTGTGACAAATAGGGCCAAAGGATAATTTGGTTAAAAGTACAAAAGTGGCTTATCTCGGATACAGTTAGAGGTGCCAGCGGTTTGGATATCGTTCTTTGGTGTACTTTTTGTTGTATTGTTATTAGATATTGCTGTTCTAACAACGTGATCGAGGGTGGTCATAGTGTGTTTGGACATCCGGTTTTTTTTTCAGAACCCCGAAGCAACCGGAATGATGAAAACATTGCGGCGGGAAACGCATGATTTGCTTGAAAGGTAAAATATGTACTTCTTTTCTTTTGTGGCTATCACATAAAGCTTTTATTCATTTTAAGTGTGAGTCTGAACGTGTTCGTGCGTGTGTGTATGTTAGTTTTTGCGTGCGTGTATCCGCAAGCGTCTTGGTTCGGTTAACGACAAGTTAGCTTCTCAGAGTTTCACGAAAAGGACTTTTTTCACATGGTGTATTTTGCCTGAGGTAAAAATGAAAACACAGGTTAAATGTTACTGACACCGCCGTCCATTGCTAGTTTGAAAAGTTCAACGCCGTATTACACTGTGTTACCTCTTGAATGTCTTTATTTTTTGTATGTTAGTGAGGATTTTCACACAGTTCTAACAACAGTTCTGGATACATCATTTGCGAGAGTTGTTGACAGGCTAGCCGAATATTACAAACCAACAGTGCAGCTAAATGGAGCTCTAATCGGGTAAGGCATAGACACGAAGTTACACTTGTTTTCAGATTTATGATGAATGTTTCGTAAATGTCAGACCATGTTTCTTTTTTTTGCGATCATCCAACACAATTGGCTGTGTGCAATGCTTTCTAAACTCCTTTTAGTTCAGGTGGCCATAGGCTACATGGGCTATATAAATCGTGTTGGGGCTCTGTCGGCTGTCCGCCCTTCGTCCGTCTGTCCGTCCATGTGTAAACTTTTGTTTTTTGCTAGTCCTGTTTCGGTTTTTATCGGATAGCAGTAAACTTTCGTTCACATATGACCCATTTAGGGGAACAAATGCAGATGTAGATTGAAAGTTTGTGACATTATCCTGTACTCTTATGTTTTGTGTGCACTGGTCGCTTTAGTTTTAAATAATGTCGTGTTATATACAGTCGTGGAATAAAGTTTGGAATATTTTTGTTGTTCTTCCCACTCCTCAGACATTGTTCTCTTGAGATCTTCAAGCGTGTGATCCGGCCTCAGACGTCTGGACAATTTCCTTTTCATGAGTCCTCTCACATTTTTGACTGGGTTGAGATCGGCACTCATGGAGGGCTAATCCAAAACCGTTATGTTGCTATCTTCCAGAAAATAGTTTGCAATGCGCGTATTGTGTGGTTTCGCGTTGTCATGAACAAGAACGAATGCGTTCGGGCCTACTGCACCCACATATGGCATGACGTGACGGATAAGAATTTCATCGCAATATCTGAGAGAGTTCAGATTACCAGATTAGATTCAGATTATCACGACGAGTTCGATCTTCCCATTATTGCTGATCCCTACCCAAACCATTACCCCGTCACCACCGTACAGTTCCATGCGATTGATAACATCGGCATTTTGTCGCCGCTGGCCAGTCCGCCGCCCGTGAAAAAAAACAGTTGTTCCATTGATTTCTGTTCCATCGCGCGTGCTCGTTCGCCCATCGCAGACGGCTTGCGATGTGCTGCGGCGTAAGGTGCGGCTTCAACATTGCTCTTCTTGAATGAAATCAACCTTCTTTTAAACGATTTCGCGCAAGCCTTTCCGAGAGTGTCACAGCCCTTGTGCCACGCGAAGTCCTAGTTTGTTTACTTAGATCTTTACCTACAGAATAAAATAAAAGCTATAAAAATCAGAAAATTTCGGATGCCCTTCGGTTATGGTACAGATTTCGAAGCGTTTTGGTTTTTCCGAGACAGAAAAACCAAGGCTTTACTGAGAACGAATCTGTGAAATTAAGGATTTCATGAAATCCCTAGTGGATTGGTATAATAACTTGTTCAATCAATTTCGATGTTTCTATTGAGAATTTTCATGTCTGCAATGTAGTATTTTAAAGAAATTAATAGTAGATTTTGAATTAATATACTCAAAGCACTGGGTTGCCAAACTATCATTCATGAGATACTTCAGTAACTGAATTTAGCGATATTTTTATCCTATGTAACTTATGTCACACTTCACGCCATATTTTGTTATTTTGGATGGTAATGTTACAAATTCCAATTCCTTTCGACGTGAAAAGGGATACATAGTTTTGAAGAACCACTAAACAGCCTTCCTGAATGGATAATTTTTCAAAATAAGTTTAAAATCAATATGAGCTTATTCATTACACGAATTCCCTAGGGATTTCATGAAATCCCTAATTACACAGATTCCTTGTAACATATACACATTTCAGGTATACAACACTGTTTTATTTATTCTTTTAAAATTTCCCCCTGTGAGGTGGGGGAATCTTAAGAGTACACCCACTGCGTTCTGTTCCGTGCATGGCGTAAGAGGCGGCTGATCGGAATTTCTTTCTTTCCAACTCTTCTTATACTATTTCTTAATTCTTCCCTCTTTTTTCCAACTTGTTAGTTTTCGGGTTTGTCTGTCCGTCTGTCCGTCCGTCCGTCCGTCTGTCCGTCTGTCGACACTTTTTTGTTAACACACTCAAGCCTACATTTTTCCACCGATTGTTAAGATATTGCATATATGGGTAGTATTGGAACGAACAAGGATCGGTATTGTAAATGAGCCATGTCGGCCCAAGGACATTGGCCCAGCTGAACTTTGCAAATTTTCCCAATCCTTACTCAGTCGAATGAGTTTGTTAACACACTCAAGCCTACATTTTTCCACCGATTGTTAAGATATTGTACGTATGGGTAGTACTGGAACGAACAAGGATCGGTATTGTAACTGAGCCATGTCGGCCCAAGGACATTGGCCCAGCTGAACTTTGCAAATTTTTCCAATCCTTACTCAGTCGAATGAGTTTGTTAACACACTCAAGCCTACATTTTTCCACCGATTGTTAAGATATTGTACATATGGGTAGTACTGGAACGAACAAGGATCGGTATTGTAACTGAGCCATGTCGGCCCAAGGACATTGGCCCAGCTGAACTTCACGAATTTTCCCAATCTGTACTCAGTTGAATGAGTTTGTTAACACACTCAAGCCTACAATTCTGGATCGATTAATTCAAATCTTTTAGATATAGGAAGTATTGGAACCAAAAAAGGTCGGTATTGTAAATGAGCTCCGTCGGCCCAAGGACATTGGCCCAGCTGAACTTCAGAAATTTTCACAACCCTTACATACTGGAATGAGTTTAACACACTCAAGCCTACATTTCTGCATCGATTGATAAGATATCTTAACTATGAGTAGTATTGAAACCAATAAGGTTTGGTATTGTAAATGAGATCTGTCGGCCCAAGGACATTGGCCCAGCTGAACTTCAGAAATTTTCACTACCCTTACATACTGGAATGAGCTTGTTAACACACTCAAGCCTACATTTTTTGAAACAATTGGTAAAATGTTATACACATAGGTAGTATGGGTGGTAACAAGAATTGGTATTGTAAATGAGCCATGTTGGCCCAAGGACATTGGCCCAGGTGGAATTTTAATACGAATATGATACGAAGGGTTGTTGTCCATCCTAACGAAATCAATCATGGGATTGTACGCGGGCGGGGGACATAGTCAGTTTCACTGACCCACTTGTTCCTTTAGCAAGTGCGCCCCAATATACCCATCATAGTCGCTTAACGGGACGTTAAACACCAAAAAAAAAAAAAAAAAAAAAAAAAACTTTTAAAATTCGCCGAAAATTGACAGATCGACACTTTGTCAAATATGGATGAACATTCGCACATATTTTGCATTGGGACTTGGTAGTTAGGTCCACAACAGGCCAAGTCGGAAATTTTGAAAAAGTATCAAGAAATGTTAAAAGAATGTAAACACCAAATAAAGTGATTATGGTACTTGAACAGTGGTGACTTCAATGACTTCAATTATATGTCAGTTCGTATGCGTTATATGTGTAAATAAAACGTGTGATATGTGTAAATTTTCACATTGACCCCAAAGTCAATACACGGCAGGCTGGTTAAGGCGCGTTGGCATCAGTAATCAGACTTAAGTTAGTGACACGTTGCTAGTGTGCTTTTCCACAGCATCACAGTGTAGGCAGTGCGCCTTCACTTCCATCAAAACAAAATGAAAGTGACTAAGTGCACCTTTTTATCTCATTCAGCTATGCTGTCGTTATCGCAATGAACACAAGCTATAATTTGTAGCCCGGAAGTAAATTAATGTTGAGGATACATAAAATAGTTAATAAATTAAGTAAAATTTCCACAACTGTATGTCGTATTTCGATAGAATCGCAGTACCAGTTCTTGTATTGTTACTCTGACAGCACCTGGGTACCGTCACTTGACGGTCTTGTTCATATTTGTTCTAGGTTATATTTTCTGAAACAGAGAAACTTCAAGAATAGACGGTTTCTTGGCTGAGAAACCACGATTGACTACGCCAGTTTGTCTTGCCAGGAAACCATATGTGCGAGAAATTTGAAATATTAAATGTGCGCATAATAAGCGCAGTTTCGCAGACTGCAGCGATGAGCCTCAGTGAACAGCATAGGTCAAGAGCCGATGTAAATTGATTATTATCCGCCGCGTCCGCCGGGGCGGATATAGCTTTCACTCTGTCCGTCTGTCTGTCTGTCCGTCTGTCTGTCTGTCCGTCTGTCTGTCTGTGGATTTTCAGTCGCATGCGCCTAGAGCATTTATTAGTGGATGGATTCGTCTCAAATTTTACCCAGGGGTGGTTCCAACCCATGTGCAGTGGAGTGACCAGGAATTTTTGAAAAACGACAGAAATTGACAAAATGGTGAATTTTTAAACATTTGCAAATATGTTTTTGAAGTTAGCATATACTGGAGTCAGTCTCACGCGCCTAGAGCATTTATTAGTGGATGGATTCTTTTGAAATTTAACCCAGGGGTGGTTCCACCCTTTATGCAGTGCAGTAACCTGGAATTTTTGAAATGCGACTGAAATTGACAAAATGGTAAATTGTTAGAAAATTACTTTCAAATTTTGCCCAAACCCCGGCGGATTCATGCTTCTCGAGCACCTAGTTTAACAAAAAGTGTCAAAATGAGAGACCCCGTCTGAAGACGTACAAGGATATAGCTATAGAGACTTTTAGTTTTAAAACTCATAAAAAAGAAAACTCTGATAATTGGCGAAACCCTAGAGAAAACCAAGTTCGAAATCCCGACCTTGATGTCACCAGAATAAAATACCAAAATTTTTATACATTAAAGGATAGCAATTGAATCACGCTGAAATTTCGGGATAACTTTGGGATCACGTTCTAAAAATCTGTATTCAGAGAGATAAATTAATTTTCAACCAGAATCCCATCCTTCATTTTTCCTGTGGAGATACCGTTTAAGAAAAGTGGTTAAGAATATTTTCCAGAATGCTATAACAGAATGCTAGAATAATACTCTGGATGATTTTAATGATGAATTTATTTTATAGGGTATAAGATTTTGAAAATTCAATGTAAGAAAACCTGGCTACAACAGACTACAGTAGATAATTCTATATATCAGGAACAGAATAAAAATATGTGATATTTGACCTGTGATAAAAAAGCTGGAATAATAGTCGGTTGCATAGCCATATATGTTAATGTCTAGAAATAAATAAATAGAGAAATAACTGTATAAGTGCATACAGAATTGCAAATAGTACACACTTTTCATTTTTGGCATTAAAGGGTTTTTCGAGTTTCTGATAGAAAAAGGACACAGTTGAGAGACTCTTCAGAATCCTGAAGATGTTGTTTATGGAAATTAAAATCTGACGTCATCAGAAGGGGTTTCGTGGCTTAGAATTCTCATGCAAAGACAATGGGAGACATCACAACTATGGTTTAAATTTATGGGATTAATTGTTCCTCAAGTAGTTCTGTACAAAGTCTTCGTTCTTGGGCGGACTGCAAAAAACTGTCGGCATATTAGGATTTTAAAAACTTTTCTTACTTGTAAGATAATTTTGGAAACGCTGTGCTTCAAAGCTCCAAGCAAGCTTACAGTTGGATTATATGCTCTTTTCCAGATATGATTAGAATGTTTTTCTTTTCAATGCAAGCCGTTTTCTTCTCAATAAAAAGTTGACTTTAAATTTTACATGAATGGTGAATGTTTATTATTTCAGCTTGTCGAAATGTCTGTACAGAGTGTTGTTGTTATTTGTCTGAACCGACTCACTCAGCTATCAAAGTTTTTCTAACTTGTAGATCAAGCAAAACGTCGGTGCCACTGGCAAAACTCATCCCAGTCATGAATGGCTTGATTCACACCGTCTTGGGGGATGCTCCAAACCATTTTGTTCAAGTGAGTTTGGGAAAAGGGGAAAAAAGGGGAAAAAATGCTGGCAGACATTCTTCCTCGGAGAGTGCTGCGTTGTAGCCAGTATTGTGGTATCTGTCAACACCAGATTTGAAGGTTAACGATTATTTATCAAATTACATTCACGGACGCCCTGTATGTAGAAAGCAGGCTGCCCCTCTGAAACTTAAACGTCGAATAGGATGCAACATCATACAAGATCCATTGACACTCAGACCACAACGCGGTAGGGTGTGGTTATGCCAGGTTATTAAATATGATAACTTGATATGCTTATATGGCTTCCTGGCCCACACACAGAGCAATAAGACATTGTGCTAGTACGTTAGAAAGCTAATTATTCAGCCCCAACCCTGCCCCTGTCTATGCAGACAACACAAAGGTCTGCTAATCTGATGCTTATCAAATGATTCAGGTGTTCAGTAATGGAGGTGTTGCTGTATATAATTTGCCTTACACGGGGATCCTGTCTCACTGAAACGAGAGTTTCGGGCATTTTAGAATATTTCGTAACCAGTTTTCCGAAAATTTTCTTCCACATTTTTGATCGGATTACCTTCTAATTTTACATAAATTTTCACCTGGCTTTCTTCTCTTGAAAAGTTAGTTTTTGTTTAGGTTTTTTTTTGGCGATTCAAAAAAAAATTGGCTAAATGGGTAGCTTTTTAGTAGTTTTTGGCCGCCAGTTTTCAAAATACTTCTGCTCCCACGATCTGGGTCGCATTCCTTGCATGTTTTGCATGGATGTTTTCTTGGCAGGCCTCTCTTTAATTGGAGTGTATTCAAATTTTTCATAAATCACCAGGCAGTCCACTTTTGAAAAGTTACTTTTCTGGGGATTTGCCAAAAATTGGCTAAATGGGGGGCATTTAAAAATATTTAGTTGCAAATTTTCAAAATGCTTCTTCTCTCACAATTTTCACTGGATTCCTTTATAAATTTGTACGAATTTTCATCAAGCGGGTTTAACAATGTGACAACAAAGTTTTGGCGACCATGTAAGCCTATTGCTAGGTGATTTACCAGATCTCTGCTGGTTACAATGTCCCTGGATTCTTGTTATTTTCTTTAAATGTATACCTACAACAGGGGATGCCTTACTGTCATAAAAATGTAGTCTAATCTTGCTGTTACTGTTTAGTGATAGAGCATATATTACAGTTGTGCTACGTCGTATTTTTGTTCGGATTCATAAAAAATTGTCAAAATTGTAGTGTTCTGAAATCTGATAAAATGAACGTGTCTTCCAGGTTGTGTCTCTAAAACTTTTTTCTAATTTCTTTAAAATTTCACACACAGATAAAATAGATATTGAAAATTGTCAAAATATTTTTTTTTATTTGAAACGTAACGAAATTTTAAAAATTGCAACTGTTAGAATTGTGAAAAAAATGAGAGTAGCAATGGTATGGCACTTTGCAGCCGGGCTTTAGCGCCAATACGCCTTACACCGGGAAAGGGGGGGGGGGAGGGGGGTGTGGTGTCGGTCTGGGTCTTCGGTTGTTACGGTTACATTGTTTTGTATTCATTTTATTACAGGAGTTGCTGTTAAAAGAACAAGTGAAAGATTTCGCTGCAAACGTGTACGAAGCCTTCAGCTTGCCCGCACAACACGAACGAGGCCCGTCCTGACTTGTGCATGCAGTTGAGTGGCATTCTTTGGAGGCTGTCTTCAACCAGAATGCATCACTGCACGACAAGCTGTAAATTTTGGATGCTCTTTTTTTAAGGGAGAATCCGAAGATTGTCCTTTACGTGGAGCATCTCATGATCAGATCAACCATTAGAGAAGTGCTGAAAGAGTCGAAAAAGACTGTTGTTGCATTTGTAAACAAACGCGATTGTTCGAGAGGTGTATTACACTGTAAATTGCAAAACGGACATTAACTTGGTTGTGCGCCTCCATGTTTTTAGCCCAGCTTACGTTACACGTAAGCTGGGGTATTCCTATCGGTTTGCGGGTGGCGTCCGTTAGTTAGTTAATTAGTTAGTTAGTTGTTTATTTAGTAAACTTTGGTTCAAAATGCATCTCCTCCTACAATTTTCATCCGATGTCATTTATTTTTGGTATGAGGCATCCCTAAGGTGTCATGCATACAGCTTGTGCTTTTTTAGTCGATCGGGTTATTTTTGAATTTTTGGCGAATTTTTGAAGAAAAAAGTTTAAAACGTATCTCCTCCTACATTTTTTATCCGATTTCATTTATTTTTGGTCTGAGGCACCCCTAAAGGGTCGCGCATACGGCTTGTGCTTTTTTAGTCGATCGAGTAATTTTTGTATTTTTGGGGAATTTTTTAAGCAAAAATTTCGAAAATAATTCAAAATGCATCTACTTCTACAATTTTGATTCCATGTCATTTATTTTTGGTGTGATGCATCCCTAAGCAGTCTTGCATACGGCTTGTGCTTTTTTAGTCGATCGGGTTATTTTTGAATTTTTGTCGAATTTTTGAAGAAAAATTTTTAAACTGTATCTCTTCTTACATTTTTGATCCGATGTCATGTATTTTTGGTATGAGCCACCACTAAAGGGTCGTGCATACGGCTTGTGCTTTTTTAGTCGATCGGACAATTTTTGTATTTTTGAGGAATTTTTAAGCAAAAATTTCGAACGTAATTCAAAATGCATCTACTCCAACAATTTTGATCCGATGTCATTTATTTTTGGTATGAGGCATCCCTAAGGGGTCATGCATACGGCTTGTGCTTTTTTAGTCGATCGGGTTATTTTTGAATTTTTGGGGATTTTTTGAAGAAAAAAATTTAAAACGTATCTCCTCCTACGTTTTTTATCCGCTTTTATTTATTTTCGGTATGAGGCACCCCTGAAGGGTCGCGCATACGCTTTGTGCTTTTTTAGTCGATCGAATAATTTTTGTATTTTTGGGGAATTTTTTAAGCAAAAATTTCGAAAATTATTCAAAATGCATCTACTTCTACAATTTTGATTCTATGTCATTTATTTTTGGTGTGATGCATCCCTAAGCGGTCTTGCATACGGCTTGTGCTTTTTTAGTCGATCGGGTGATTTTTGAATGTTTGGGGAATTTTGTAAGAAAATTTTCTAAAATGTATCTCCTCCTACATTTTCGATCCGATATCATTTATTTTTGGTATGAAGCACCACTAAAGGGTCGTGCATACGTTTGTGCGTTTTCAGTCGATCGGACCATTTTTGAATGAATTGGAAAACTTTTGAATTTTTTTCGGAATTTTTGAAAAAAAAAATTAATCTCCTTCTTCAGTGCATAAACGTAAGTTAAATGAACTTGCGCACGACTCATATTTAACAACCGCGCATCGACGCATGTTAAATAAACATGCGCATTGGTTCGAAATGTGAACCGCGCATCGAAGGAAGATTAATAAACATGCAAACTGGTCCAAAATAAGCACCGCGCATCAACGCAAGTTAAATAAACATGCGCACTGGTTCGAAAAAAGAACCACGCATCGACGCAAGTTGAATGGACATGCGCGCTGGTCCGAAATGCGAACCGTACATCGAGGCAAGTTAAATAAACATGCACTCTGGTCCGAAATGCGAACTATTCAAAATAAGAACTGCGCATCAGCACAACTTAAATAAACATGCGCACTGGTCCAGAATAAGAACCGTGCATCAACCCAAGTTAAAGAAATATGCTCATTGGCCTGAAATAAGAACCGCGCATCGACGCACGTTAAATAAACATGCACATGCACAGTGGTTGGAAATGCGAACCGCGCGCCAACGCTAGTTAAAGAAACATTTGCACTGGTCCAAAATAAGCACCACGCATGAACGCAAGTTAAATATGCGCACTGATCCGAAAAAAAGAACCGCGTATCAACTGAAACCAAAGAAATATGCGCAGTGGTCTGAAATGAGAACCACGTATCAACACAAGTTAAATAAACATGCGCAATGGTCCGAAATTCGAACTGCGCATTGACGGAAGTTAAACAAACAAGCGCACTAGTCCGAAAAAGAACCAGGCATCGACGCAAGTTGAATAGACATGCGCAGTGGTCCGAAATGAGAACCGCGCATCAACGCAAGTTGAATAGATATAAAAGTCGGACTTCGTCGGAACTTAAATAATATGCGTACCGGTCCGAAATGCAACGCAAGTTATATGAACCTGTGCACTGGTCCGAAATGCGAACCGCGCATCAACGCAACCTAAAGAATCATGAGCACTGGTCAGAAATGTGAACCGGATATCAATGCAAGTTAAATAAACATGCACACTGGTCCGAAATGCGAACCAGGCATCAACATAAGTTAAATAATCGTGTGCACTGGTGGAAAATGCGAACCGCTCATCGACGCAAGCTAAATAAACTAACACACTGGTCAGAAATGGGAACCGAGCATTAACGTAAGTTAAAAAAAAAAACATGCGCACTGGTCTTAAATACGAATCGCACATCGACACAAGCTAAATAAGCAAGCACACTGGACCAAAATTAGCACCGTGCATCAACGAGTTAAATAAACATGCGCACCGGTTCGAAATGCGAACTGCACATTAACGCAACTTGAATAACATGCGCACTATTCAAAAAAAGAACTGCGCATCAGCACAACTTAAATAAACATGCGCACTGGTCCAGAATAAGAACCGCGCATCAACTCAAGTTAAAGAATTATGCGCATTGGCCTGAAATAAAAACCGCGCATCGACGCACGTTAAGTAAACATGCGCAGTGGTTGGAAATGCGAACCACGCGCCAACACAAGTTAAATAAACATTTGCACTGGTCCAAAATAAACACCGCGCATGAACGCAAGTTAAATATGCCAACTGATCCGAAAAAAGAATCGCGCATCAACTTAACCCAAAGAAACATGCGCACTGGTCTGAAATGAGAACCACGCATCAACACAAGTTAAATAAACATGCGCAATGGTCCGAAATGCGAACCGCGCATCGACGGAAGTTAAATAAATATGCGAACTAGTCCAAATTAAGCACCGCACATCACCGCAAGTTAAACAAACATGCGCACTAGTCCGAAAAAGAACCAGGCATCGATGCAAGTTGAATAGACATGCGCAGTGCTCCGAAATGAGAACCGCGCATCAACCCAAGTTGAATAAACATGCGCACTGGTCAGAAGTGGGAACCGAGCATTAAAGAGGATTAACGCAAGTTAAAAAAAACATGCGCACTGGTCCTAAATACAAAACGCACATCGACACAAGCTAAATAAGCAAGCACACTGGACCAAAATTAGTACTGTGCATCAACGCAAGTTAAATATACATGCGCACCGGTTCGAAAAGCGAACTGCGCATTAACGCAACTATTCAAAAAAAAAAAAAAAAAAGAACTGCTCATAGCACAACTTTAAAAAATGCGCACTGGTCCAGAATAAGAACCGCGCATCAACTCAAGTTAAAGAAATATGCGCATTGGCCTGAAATAAGACCCGCGCATCGACGCACGTTAAATAAACATGCACATGCACAGTGGTTGGAAATGCGAACCACGCGTCAGCGCAAGTTAAATAAACATTTGCACTGGTCCAAAATAAGCACCACGCATCAACGCAAGTTACATAAACATGCGCACTGGTCCGAAATGCGAACCGCGCACCAACGCAAGTTAAATAAACATGCGCAATGGTCTGAAATTCGAACTGCTCAACAACGCAAGTTCAACAAACATGCCCACTGTTGTCCGAAATGCGAACCGCGCATCAACGCAACCTAAGGAAACTTGTGCACTTGTCCAAAATAAGTACCGCTATCAACGCAATTTAAATAAACATGCGCAGTGGTCTGAAATAAGAACCGCGCATCGACGCAAGTTAAATAAACATTTGCACTGGTCCAAAATAAGCACCACGCGTCAACGCTAGTTAAATAAACATGCGCATTGGTCCGAAATACGAACCGCGCACCAACGCAAGTTAAATAAACATGCGCATTGGTCTGAAATTCGAACTGCTCAACAACGCAAGTTGAATAAACATGCGCACTGTTGTCCGAAATGCAAACCGCGCATCAACGCAACCTAAGGAAACTTGTGCACTTGTCCAAAATAAGTACCGCTATCAACGCAATTTAAATAAACATGCGCAGTGGTCTGAAATAAGAACCGCGCATCGACGCAAGTTAAATAACATTTGCACTGGTCCAAAATAAGCACCACGTGTCAACGCTAGTTAAATAAACATGCGCACTGGTCCGAAATGCGAACCGCGCACCAACGCAAGTTAAATAAACATGCGCATTGGTCTGAAATTCGAACTGCTCAACAACGCAAGTTGAATAAACATGCGCACTGTTGTCCGAAATGCGAACCGCGCATCAACGCAACCTAAGGAAACTTGTGCACTTGTCCAAAATAAGTACCGCTATCAACGCAAGTTAAATAAACATGCGCAGTGGTCTGAAAAAAACCGCGCATCGACGCAAGTTAAATAAACATACGCACTGATCCGAAATAAGAACCGCACATCAACACAATGTAAATAAACATGCGCACTGGTCCAAAATGCGAAAAGCGCATCAACGCAAGTTAAACTAGAACCGTATTTCGCTAGCGAAACGTTATACCTTTGACAAAAATTAAAACGCGAAAATACTTCCTTCAATGGGTTATTTCCTGAATAATATAAAGTATTTTACAACATGATACAGTGTCTTATAGAACTATGTACAGAGCTTATGGTAGCGCATGTATGCGGCTTATAATATTCTAAAAAAAAATCGGACCACTGTCAAGGAAAAAAGTCCATAGGTTGATAACTTAGTACCAGCTAAATAAATTAGCAAACAACACAGCTTGCATACGTCTTATAAGCCGAGTAGTGTTTGGTTTCTGTTGACTTAAGGTTTGATTGACTGATCATGCATACACTGTGTTATCTGTTTACGCAGTGAGAGCTCGCACAAAGCTAAGCAACTGTGTGGTAATCTGTGCTATACGTTCAATGCTCCACATTTACTTGCAAAAAATACACTCTTTTCACAGGGCGTTGAAACAAGGAAAACGAAATCGAAGACGAAAATAAAAAGTGACATGCACACGTTCAGATCAAGCTCCTCATAAGTCCCAAGTTTCATGGTCCTACGGCCCATAGTGTCAGAGAAGAAGACACAAAAATCGGAAAACTGTCAAGAAGAAAAAAAAGGACGAACGGCTGCTCGCACAAATTCATATAACCCTTGCAAGCCAAAGGCTTGTCAAGTGTAAATAAACATGTGCACTGTTCCAAAATGAGAGCCGCGCATCAACGCAAATTAAATAAACATGCGCACTTGTCTGAATAAGAATCGAGGCAAGTTACATAAATATGCGCACTGGTCCGAAATGCGAGGTATCTAGGGCAGACTATGCAGTCTATCAGACCATTTTTCTGGGAAACAAATCTTTGTATGCATTTATCGGTCTTTGTTCTGGTCCGGTGCTAAATTAATTATTCAGCTAGCTCTTCGCCATCTCATCTTTTGAAGCCCAATTTTTCAGGGAAATTCCCTTGCTCATGCACGCTGGAAGTGGCCTTATTGCTTTTCGTAAGCTGGGACTTTGTCCTTGGACAAACTTGTTATAGAAAAAAGGGTTGAAAGAGACAAAGGCTCTGGCCCATCGTGGGAACACATTGGTTAAAAGAGAAATGCTAGATGATGAGGGGAAATAATACTTTCTGCTGCTATGGTGTTCCATATTTGTTGCCACAATGACGTCAGAATGACGTATCCTGGTTGTGTAATCGATGCGGAAGTGAACTGTACCTCTTTACAAAAACTTCAAATATTGGGAAAATGTAGTAGAAAGTAATGGTAACATTTGAGAAAATACTTGCAGATATCCTCGCCCCCATGAATTGTGGGATTTTAAAAATAGTTTAAGTATTTTTAGGAGTATCGTTATGTCATGGTAATGCATTATGTCACCATAATGCTACGGCTTATGGTTACATAATGGCTTTGATATTTAGCTGCGGAAGCAAACATCAACTCTTAACCAAACCTTGAAAAATGCCATAGAGAAAAATGCTAAAATCTGAAAAAGTAGAAATGTTTCTGTGGGGAGGAAAAAGGATTATGGGAGAGTTCATTACGCAAATTGAAGGGTAGTTCTTCGTTCAAATGCAAATATATCCTGGAACATCCGCTGGCAGGGTTTTTATGTCTCCCCGACCAAGGCGACACATATAGTGTGTATTTGTCAGTCTGTTGTGAACAAAATGTGTGCAGGATATCTCGAGAAAGGAAAGACGTCAAACTTGATCTGTTTATTCCATGAGTAAGTCGGGCTGTTCTTTCAACTTTTGGCACATAGTGCATTATTACGGAAGGCGTATGACGTCATTACGTGAGAAAATCTTGTGTGCGAAATTTCTTAGCTGCAGAACATCGGAGGAAGTTCAAACTTGGTTGGATTGGGGCTTGATAGGCCTGAAAGTTTTTTCGCTGGTAGAAGGGACGAGTGCGGTGTGTGACATCATAACGTTGAATATATATATATTGTAAACAAGATCTTGTGTGCAAAATATGTCGATAAACGAAAGTCATATCGACTTTTATGTGGGTATTCCTTGGGTCAGTCAGACGGTAGTTTTAAGTTTTGACGCATGTAGTGATATTAAGGAAGGCGTCATTACGTAAAAAGTTATCTGTATCTTGATAACGGAACGTCGGATTGAGTTGAAAGTTGACGTAGTTATTTCTTAGATAAGTTGGACGTTTTTGTTAAACATTAAGCTCGTATAGAAAATCGAGAAACCCACCCTCCTTCCCCGTACCCACCCCTCGCCCCCCCCCCTTTCCCGTTTTGTCAGTTCTTATGTTAGCTGAGCATAGCTGTGTATTACGCTGTGGATGCCAGCGTTTTCCAGAAGAATCTCGAGTAACCGTGGATTTTTGCTTGAAAACAGGAGCAAGGTTGATATCGATCCATTTCTTAGATTTCGTGTTCTTAACCTTTTTGTGTGTTACTCACCTAGAGCTATTACGTAACATGTCACTCAGTCAGGGGTCACTGTCAGTTGTTGTGCATTATGAAGTCTTATCCCCCTCCCCCTTCCTCCCAGACGTTCGGTAAAACCTATCTTGACCAACTGCTAGACCCGGACAAAAGTGTAACGTGCAGCCACGCTGTTGTGGTTACGAACTTCCAGATCCGAGTACAAAGGATGTGCAGTAAATCCCGTTTTAGCGACCACTTTCAAGACTAGGATAAAAATGATATCCTGTGAAATTTGTTTTAGTGACCACAATCTATTTGTTTTTTTTTTATTTTAGAATTTTTGACAATGAATTATGATTATGTTTGCAGAAATAAATCCTTTATTTCAGTAGTAAGTAAAATGGAAAATAGTTATTGGTGAATCATTTACTTTTATTTAAAAAACAAGAAACTAAATAAAACTCTTCGAGCGAGAAAAAACTCTCAGGATGCAAAGAATGTCTGAACAGTTAAGATCCTTAATTGCTATATGTGTTTAATGTGGTGTGAAAAAATATATACACAAGCAGGGTTCGTCCTAGGTTCGACTGGTGGCGCGTTTAAAACGCGCTCCCTTCTTTTTTATGCGTTTTTTTCTCCCAAGTGTGCGTTTTTATATATGTATATATGTTTGCCGGTAAACGGTCATCTGCCCGCCCCGGTCAACTCCCCCCCAGTCAACTTCCCCCCTTTTTTGCAACCCGGTCGACTGCACCCCCCCCCCCCCTCCTGCAATTTGACGGGGTCGTCATCTGCCCCCTCCTTTTTTTAGTAGAAATTTTTTCAAAAATTAGGCAATTGTGATGTCCCCGTCTACTTCGTCTCTGAAACAATTGATCTTCCTTGATCTATTCACCAATATTGATCTTAGGAGAGACTGATCTGTAAACTAATTGTAATTCTAATTGCAGTTAGTTTCCTATTGGTGAATTGCAATTCACCGAGGTGCAATACATTCAATAAAGTAAATATAATTTTATTTATTCTGTCTTTGTAAGCCAAGAACCCAAGAAAAAATAGTATATGTGGGGGGCAAGCGACCACCCCTCCACTTTGAAAGGGGGGGAGGGGGGCAGTCGACCGGGTTGCAAAAAGGGGGGCAGATGACAGCGGGGCAGTTGACCGGGGGGGCAGATGACCGGGATTCATGTTTGCCATTTTTTTAGCTGCAATGTCCACTTGGTCTGGGTACAGCTTTTCTCATTCGAAGTCGATGTTATGAATACACTCTATAATGCCGTCTTATAACCATTTTGTGTCAACAGTGGCGTGGCCAAATCAATGTTCCTTAAGAGTTAATGTTCCTTTAAAAATCTGTTTAAAAAAACAGAAAAAAACTAAATTTTCCAAACGTGCACCCCTGATTTTCGTGCGTTATTTCTGGATTTCGGTGTGAAGAAAAACTCGCATACGCGTCCTCGGACGAACCCTGCACAAGATATGTGTATCATATTGGGAGAGATAGATTTCGTGATGTATCATTGCTAGGTATATGTGATTACAGGTAAGCGGTCATCTGCCCCCCCCCCCCGGTCAACTGCCCCCCCCCAGTCAACTGCCCCCCCCCTTTTTTTGCAACCCTGTCGACTGCCCCCTCCTTTTTTTAGTGGAAGAAAAGTCTTTAAAAAATTAGGCAATTGTGATGCCCCCGTGTACTTCGCCTCTGAAACAATTGATCTTCATTGAGCTATTCACCAATATTGATCTTAGGAGAGACTGATCTGTAAACTAATTGTAATTCTAATTGCAATTAGTTTCCTATTGGTGAATTGCAATTTACCGAGGTGCAATACATTCAATAAAATAAATATAATTTTATTTATTGTGTCTTTGTAAGCCAAGAACCCAAGAAAAAATAGTATATGGAGGGGGCAAGCGACCACCCCTCCACTTTGAAGGGGGGGGGGGGGGGCAGTCGACCGGGTTGCAAAAAGAATTACTCAAATTTTATCGAAAGCCCGTAAACAGTAAACAAGAGATAATGCATTTTTATTTGAGAGTTATATTTTTTATGAGAATATTATATGAGCTTCGGCGCTGCCCCCCCCCCCACTCCGCCCGCCTCGTTGAGTTTTTTAGCGCCGGTTACGTCTTGCTTTGTATATATATACATAATTTAAGAACGACCAATTTGTCATTGAGCTTATTTGCAGTTTTGATCTGTTTTCTATGCCTTTGAAGGAGGTATTTAGCATGATGTATAGATTGCGTCATTTGGGACGCGAACATTTATTTTTAGGTGATTTCACGGTCGTTGCTCAGTTTAATTTTCTGATTTAAGAGGACGCTGGTTGATTTAAACAACGTGTGGTTTAAGGCTTTGATACTAAACATCTGATCTTAATGCGTCAATATCCAAGAAAGCGTTCCGTTAGAATAAACTTTTGAATTTATTCATAATTATGCGAAGATAAATAATAAATCATCAAGTACTTAAGTATAAGCACTACTATTCTGAAAAGGTATCCAGACAGAAGGGCCCTATACAAAAGGGCTTTGGAGATATGGGCCTTTCCCAAAACGGCCTTTCCCGAAAAGGCCTTTCCCAAAACGGCCCTAAATGAAAAGTTGGACAAAAGGGCCTTGAGAATTTTTTCAAGCATTTTGAGTTTTAATTATTTAATAAGATATGTAATAAAATAACAAGTAAAAAAAAACTTCATTGTGTTTTACAGATAACTGCCTTGATGTTTTCTTTCAATTACTCCCCATCACTCTCTTGAGATTTCCGAAGCACTGTGCCACAGGATAATCCCTGTTTGTACCAATCACTGCCTTAATGTTTTACTCATTGCAAAGACTCTTTCAATTATTTCCCATCACTGTCTTTAGATGCCAGATTTCAGAGTCATTGTGCCACAAAAGATAATCTCTGTCCTTTGTTTCGTTCCTTTGCACTGTGCTGTTTAAACACACGCGTTAATCGGGATGATGTTGGCGTGTCAGTGTCTTTCCGATATATAAGGAGTTCTGAATTTGAGGTCTTTACTTGAACTGTGACCCTTTTTAACTCAATTAACTTTGTTTTTGGAGTTATTTTATTACACAAAAAAATAAAAATAATTTTGAGAACCGTATCCAAGAAAAATTTCTCAAGGCCCTTTTGTCCAACTTTTCATTTAGGGCCGTTTTGGTAAAAGCCCTTTTGGAAAAGGTCGTTTTGGGAAAGGCCCTTATGTCCAAGACCCTTTTGTCCAGGGCCCTTCTGTCCCGGATTCATTCTGAAAGATATACCCCCAAATGTTCACCTCACGTTTTACTTTCTTAATTTCTCATGTATGTGTAGTGTTTGCGTCTGTTGTAGACACTTGATTTTGTTAACACAATAACTCTCGAACGAAACTGAGATCAGCTTGGTGGTGTTATGCCTGGGTTGGTACGCTGACTGGGATTGTATTTGACATACACTGGACAACACGTGACCTCAAAGTACATCAAAACATGCCAATTGCGTCATTACTGTCACTGTAGCATGATGTCTTGCGTGGGCCCGACGGTTCATAACGCATTTAGTGTATATATATCGCAACGCATAACGTCATTTGACGTCATTACGTGTTCTGGACACTAGATTTGACAGGATAACTGTCGAACGACATATGCGATTCGCTTCAGACTTGGTGGGATTATGTCTTGGGTAAGTCCACCGTTTCCTATTCTATTTTACACATATTGGTCAACACATCGCGTCGTAAGATATCTGAAAGGATAGAATACGTAAACTTCAAACTTGGTAGGAATACGCCTGGGAGAGGTTCATTATGTTTATTATGTCTTCCTGACACGAATGAACAGCACACCGAAATGCACACCGTGAACAACCATCAACAAGAAGAACAAATTTGTGAAATATTAGCAGACAACACCACAAACAGCAATGATCAACAGGAAGAAATGTTTACGACACCCCTCATTGGTCAAAGTGATTCAGTGAATAGCGGAAATTCAACCAAATCGCAGTCGAATCCATGGCTTATTCAACTGAACACAGGTGATAAGATAAAGTACAAAACAGTGAACGATGAATGGAATACTGCCACCATAATATCGCGTGCGGGAAAGTCCACAACATCGTCAAACAGATGGTTTAATATTCGAGATGAGAGCACCCAGAACGAATTGAGTGTAAAACTTGACGCCAATTCCGCCTGGTTTCCTCTTGATGGAAACGAAACTGTGAACATTGTGACTATTCCGAGGAACAGACAAAATGATGAGGACTGTGTTGAAGCAAAAAAGGCTGAATTATTGAAATTAAAACAGTTCGATACATATGAAGAGGTACAAGATATAGGCCAAAACACTATATCAACGACTTGGGTGTTATGGAAAAAGGGGGATGGGATTCGAGCACGGTTAGTTGCTAGGGGATTCGAAGAAACTATTGATCTTCAAAAAGACTCTCCGACGGTAAACAAACACACCATGAGGGTGTTTCTGGCCATAGCTGCAAGCAAGAAATGGGCTGTTAAAACCACCGATATAAAATCAGCCTTTCTTCAAAGTAAGAAAATAGATCGCGAAGTGTACGTCAAACCCCCAAAAGAAGCAAGTTGCGCCAACAAAATTTGGAAATTAAAACGTTGTTTATATGGATTAAACGACGCTGCACGTCAGTTTTTTGATAGCGTTTCCTATGAATTAACAAAAATAGGGTGTGAGCAATCTGATCTGGATCCGGCGCTGTTCATAATGAAGAAAAATGGTTGCCTTGTTGGAATGTTGGTAAGCCACATCGATGACTTTTTACATGCGGGAGAAACATCATTTGATGATTTAGTTATGGCCAAGCTTTGTGTTCGTTTCCTTGCTGGAAAATGTGAAAAACATTTCTTTCAATACATTGGCTTTTCAATAAGTACAAACGAAAATGCGCTTATTTTAGATCAGGAGCAGTATTTAGCAAATATAAACTTGGATGACATTTCAATCAGAACGAATGCCAAGCAATCTGATTTGCTATCAGAAAAAGAACTGACCGAATTGCGTAGTATCACAGGGAAATTGAATTGGCTTGTTCAAGGTTCGAGACCAGATCTGATCTTTGACATGATAGAACTCTCTATGGTCTTTCAAAAAGGAACCATTGAAAACCTTCGACACGCCATCAAAGTTATTCGAAAAGCTCGAAATGAACCGTGTAAAATACGTTTTCCTGTTTTAGGAAGTGAAAATAGCTGGAAAATTTATGTGTTTACGGACGCAGCATTAGCGAATTTATGCGATGGAGTGAGCAGCATGGGCGCGCAAATTATATTTTTAGTTGGTGAAAACAATAGAAGTTGCCCGTTGGCCTGGCAAGGGGGGAAAATAAAGCGTGTTGTAAAATCTACCATCGCAGCCGAAGCCCTGAGTTTGCTTGAAGGTCTGGAATTATCAGTGTATCTTAAATCGCTTTTATTGTCATTAACGAGCGAGTGCGAATGCGATATTCATGCCTTCGTGGACAATAGAAGTGTTGTGGAATCAATTTACTCATCGAAACTAGTTGACGATAAGCGCCTGAGATTAGACATTTGCGCCATCAGAAACTATGTCAAAGATTCTGAAATCTGTTCAGTCAGATGGTGTCCTGGGAAGTCCCAAATTGCGAATGTAATGACGAAAAAAGGAGCTTCAAACGCACATTTACTCCATGTTCTTCAAACCGGAGTGATGGAATTCGAGCTGGAATAATTATTGTGACAGGGGCATAATAATCCCCCTTTCGGTGGCATGAGGGCGGTCTACCCCAATGAATGCTACTTACCAAGATAATTGCATTGTGAATAGCTGCATGTTGTTTGCACATTTTTATTCGAACACTGTTACGTTTGTTGGAACACGAATTCGTTTCTGTTAAAAAAAAAAAAAAAAAAAAAAAAAAAAAAAAAAACATAAGTGAATGTTGATAACAGTACACTATGAAATTTACGTTCAGAACGTTATGGATTCTTAATTGATTAGTAATTAATTGACATCAATGACTGATAGTGATGTCACTGTCACTTGTGACATCACGTATCTAGGCACGGGAAGTTGGGTTTCAATTCGAGTGAATTAGAATGAATAAACAAGTTTTGTAAATATATGTTTAAATAATTATCAAGTGTTATTGTGTGAATCCATGGATTAACACAGTTTGCCGTGTTACGCCTGATTCTGTACCAGAGCCGCTAGTAAGTTACCGCGACATCGTGGCTCGGATGGAAGAAGTCGCTAAATTTTCAACAAAATAAAATACTTCTTATCTACTCTGATTCAAATTTATTTCACAATAAAATAAGTACTTTATCCATCTGTACAAACACATTTACTTTAACAAAGCTGATATCTACATGCTATTGTTACAAATGCGTATTACGATATAATATAACAATTACATTTAATAATTCAGAAATATCACAGTTTATTCAAGTCATTCTGCACTTTGGGCTGAATTCACCGGGTGTGCGTGTGCGCTGTCATTTGTCAATGAATGTTACATTTTTCTGGCAAATTAACTTTGTACTGACAGAGAGAGCATTCCAGCAACCCCTCCCCCGATTAACATGCACGGTTTGGGAGCAGCACTACTACAGCAGTATACTACAGAATTACACTCATGTTCTTTTATGAAAGAAAATTAACAAGATTCACACATTACTTTTCCTACAAGGAATAAGCAGGCCCGCCTAGATACTCTTTGATCTGTGAGCATCAGCCAGATAACGACTCAATTCGAGTGCTAACCCAGCTGCTCCTCATACGCCCCAGCCCCAGCAAATTCCAAATCGTTCATTTTCTCTCAATAAAATGAAATGCCTTGTAGTTTCAAATAATCTCTTTTCAGTGCCTAACCGCGAATTCGAGACAGCCACGTCCGTTTGCACTTGTTTTGCCAAAAGACTGCACGCTAATACCCTGTGAACGAGCCTCGCCACTCCCCACAAATAAGAAGGGACACGAAATACTGGTTTATTACTATTCCTGGACAAACCCTGACAAAGACACAATGAGGTTAGGTAAATATGCTAATGTTTGTTGAATCAAATCAGGACGCCTGTGCCACGCCAAAGGAACAAAACTGTCATTTTTACAAACTCTCTGGCGGAGGTGCCTTGCTTAAATCTTTTTAATATTAAGTTTGTCAGCTTTCAGACCCCTTCTTTCCAACAATCAGAATGGGATCAGAACATATTACGACATTCTATGCACACACAAAAAACGCACTTTCATTTTCAGATATGCTTAAATGATAGAACTTAACTTTCAGCTTAGTTATTAAATGCAAGCTTACAGTTTCTTTCACCCAACTGAGAATCCACCCCCCCAAGAAAGAAAAAGAAACTACAAATACTAAATGTGTTTTTTCCTCCGAGTAGTCATACACTGTTTTGTTGTCTGTGGATGATCACATGAAGTAAAAGCCGTGCGGGGCGTCATCAGTGTAATGCTGCCCTCACTCACGGACGGCCGGCCAAGTAAAAGGCGTGCGGGGCGTCATCAGTGTAATGCTGCCCTCACTCACGGACGGACGGCCACGTAAAAGCCGTGCGGGGCGTCATCAGTGTAATGCTGCCCTCACTCACCGACGGCCGGCCACGTAAAAGCCGTGCGGGGCGCCATCAGTGTAATGCTGCCCTCACTCACGGACGACCGGCCACGTAAAAGCCGTGCGGGGCGTCATCAGTGTAATGCTGTCCTCACTCAAGGATGGCCGGCCACGTAAAAGCCGTGCGGGGCGTCATCAGTGTAATGCTGCCCTCACTCACGGATGGCCGGTGACGTAAAAGCCGTTCGGGGCGTTATCAGTGTAATGCTGCCCTCACTCACGGATGGCCGGCCACGTAAAAGCCGTGCGGGGCGTCATCAGTGTAATGCTGCCCTCACTCACGGACGGCCGGCCACGTAAAAGCCGTGCGGGGCGTCATCAGTGTAATGCTGCCCTCACTCACGGATGGCCGGCCACGTAAAAGCCGTGCGGGGCGTCATCAGTGTAATGCTGCCCTCACTCAAGGATGGCCGGCCACGTAAAAGCCGTGCGGGGCGTCATCAGTGTAATGCTGCCCTCACTCACGGATGGCCGGTGACGTAAAAACCGTGCGGGGCGTCATCAGTGTAATGCTGCCCTCACTCACGGACGGCCGACCACGTAAAAGCCGTGCGGGGCGTCATCAGTGTAATGCTGCCCTCACTCACGGACGGCCTGTGACAAAGATTTAAGGCTTTAACAAGAGTTTTTGACTGAACCAAAAAAAAGACAAAAAACAACAACTTCAATTTCTCTAACCCTGAGTACAGTTTACTAGTATAAAAACACCCGCGAAAGCTTTTCTTCGTAGCAAGAAATAGATACAGCCTATACAAGTTATTAATTTTCATTAAGTATTCAACAGCGCAAAAGCTAAATTATGCGATCACTTTGAATATTATGTTACAGCGAAACTGTTGAATCTGCTAGATTACAATGCCACTGATGTTGCCATAGAGATCGTGAGAAGATTTAGCCAGGCATTCAGGTTGCGAACGCGCCACAAACACTGCTGACAGGCTGCGTGTGATCGGTGACCTACACTGCTACAGATATTAACTTTCTTTGTCGCGAGTACGTCCTTGCATGAACACCCATATCTATGCCCATTTGATTGTAGGAGAAACCTAACTTATTCTCATGAACTCGACGATGTGTCAGTGCCTGCCAGCCACTCACCACTGCCACTCGATAACGATGTCAGGGCATGTCAGCCACGCGCACTGTCACTCGATGAAAACATGTCAGTGCTTGTCAGCCAGGCGGCACTGTCACTCGATGACAACCTGTCAGTGCTTGTCAGCCAGGCGGTACTGTTATTTGATGACAACGTGTCAGCACTAGTCAGGCAGCAAGCACTGTCACTCGATGACGATGTGTCAGCGCTTGTCACGCAGCAAGCACTGTCACTCGACGGCGATGTGTCAGCGCTTGTCCACTCAATCACGAAAAATGTTCCCATTATGTTGACTTCTTTATTTGTTGGCTCTTACACAATCATTCAAGTGCGACAATAAACAGAGGGGAGCAATGGTTTTAACAAACATAGTGCCCATCACTTTCCGTTAACCTTATCTCCACGCGAAGAGCGTATCATAAAATCAACAATATTGACGTAGAGAGTGATAACTCAGTACAAGGAAAGCATTACACAACCATTCTCTTCGATACACACATGATGAAATAATTTAAAGCATTCCATATAAACATGTACACACTCGTTTCTGTTTGAAATTAATGTCAGTCTATATATGGCTGTCTGAAAAGACAAACACTCTATTATCTATCGCCGTATGAAAGCAACAATATATATTACAGCCTTTTTAAAGTAAACCACTTTTAAGATAAAGCTATAAAGGAAAAAACTACAGAGCGCCAGTTACTTGCGCGTGTCAACGCAGCGTAAGAGGTCAAGGGAAGAGTGCGGGCTGGTACATTCACCTGGAGTGTGTAAGTAGGCACGGGACAAGTGCAGGCCACTACCTTCACCCAGAGTGTGTAAGTAGGCACGGGACAAGTGCAGGCCACTACCTTCACCCAGAGTGTGCAAGTAGGCACGGGACAAGTGCAGGTCACTACCTTCCCCCAGAGTGTGTAAGTAGGCACGGGACAAGTGCAGGTCACTACCTTCACCCAGAGTGTGTAAGTAGGCACGGGACAAGTGCAGGTCACTACCTTCACCCAGAGTGGGTAAGTAGGCACGGGACAAGTGCAGGCCACTACCTTCCCCCAGAGTGTGTAAGTAGGCACGGGACAAGTGCAGGCCACTACCTTCACCCAAAGTTTGTAAGTAGGCACGGGACAAGTGCAGGTCACTACCTTCACCCAGATTGTGTAAGTAGGCACGGGACAAGTGCAGGCCACTACCTTTCCCCAGAGTGTGTAAGTAGGCACGGGACAAGTGCAGGCCACTACCTTCACCCAGAGTGTGTAAGTAGGCACGGGACAAGTGCAGGTCACTACCTTCACCCAGATTGTGTAAGTAGGCACGGGACAAGTGCGGGCCACTACCTTCCCCCAGAGTGTGTAAGTAGGCACGGGACAAGTGCAGGCCACTACCTTCACCCAGAGTGTGTAAGTAGGCACGGGACAAGTGCGGGCCACTACCTTCACCCAGAGTGGTTAAGTAGGCAGGGACGGGACAAGCGCAAGCCAGCACCTTCGTACGGCCACGTGAGCGGGCCGTTCTCGCTCCTAACAGGCTTTTCTCATGTCAACAGGAATTTGGCACAATTATACAAAAAGCATGATCTTAACCTTTCCATTTTGTCATTTAATGAAATCTTCATGCCATAGATAACCTTGTGCTTTTAGATAAGAATATTAAATACTGTACACATTCAAATGAGCAGTGCAATAAATGCCTATTTATAATGTAAAATGTCGCCACTAAAATCTTCCACTTCAGTTATACACATGTTTATCACACAAACTCCCATTACTTTCAAGCAGCGAGTCCTCAACGGTTTTAACGGAGCCTAAAATATGCTCTGTACACAACCTGACTACAATTAACAGTCTACATACATTATTCACATATATGTGCAGTTCCATTTATCAAACAGAATAAAAAACATGATGCCTCACCCAGCAACAGGCGAAGTAGTCATGAAAAAAAACAACTTGTCAGCGAATTAAATATTATTTCAATCTATTAAATAATTTAAAGCTTTTTTTATTTGCTATATCCAGCAGAAGTAACGTTACAAAGGCAAAACGGAACGCTCTGTTTTTTAATTAAGCTTAACAATACTCTTTTTGCCATTAACAAGATTCTTGTGTTATTTTATTTACTGACGAGGTCAGAATTTCAGAATTACACAGAATGTGCTTGGTTCACTGATGTGACATTAGAAATGTACTATGAGGTATTTCATATAGGCTGACGTCAGCAAGGGCTGTTGGGTCACTCTGAGATGAACGGCTACCAAAGTCACGCCGGTAACACACTGCGCTGACACGGTCACTTGCATTTTTTCATCACACGCCTCAATAGCTGCAGGATTCGTCCAAGTCTCCTCCACAATATATACAATACAGCACAGTCTCCAGGGTTTTCCTTAAATATCTGAAATGCAAAACAACGTAGCTTTATTTTACAGGATTTACAGAAACGAAATATCTTTGCATTTATTAACTAGAGTGGCCAATACACACCAACCACTGTAAATGCTGAACACTTTCACTGGCAAGCCGGTGCCTTTTTTTTGTAAACAAAAAAGTCTCCCCCGACAGCGCCATTCGCCCAAAGTCTGGATATGGGCATACCATATGTACCCTCAGCCCCATTCGGCCATCACGTGCGCATACATGTCCCATCAGTCCCATTCGGCCATCACGTGCGCATACATGTCCCCTCAGCCCCATTCGGCCATCACGTGCGCATACATGTCCCCTCAGTCCCATTCGGCAATTGAATAACCTGCTTTTACCACACGACTTTTTATCGAGTTCTGGATTTTTTGTATCGTGGTCGTTTTGTACCAGACGTTTAGTACCCTACTGGATCTTTTGTACCATGACCATTTTGGTCGTTTTGTTCAAAACGGTTATTAAAAATAATTTAAATTGGGGAACAAAATTTCAATTATTTTAAAAACCCGTTTTGTTATTTTTTATTGTTAATTAACACTTGACAAGCCTTTGGCTTGCAAGGTTATATGAATTTGTGCGAGCAAAATTCGTCCTTTTTTTTCTTCTTGACAGTTTTTCCGATTTTTTGTGTCTTCTTCTTCTCTGACACTATGCGCCCTACGACCATGAAACTTTGGACTGATGAAGAGCTTGATCTGAACATGTGCATGTCACTTTTTATTTTCGTCTTTGATTTCGTTTTCTTTGTTAAAACGCCATGTGAAAAGAGTGTATTTTTGGCAAATAAATGCGTAGCATTTAACGACAGCACAGAATACACATTTGCTCAGTGAGCTTTGTGCGAGCTCTCACTGCGTAAACAGATAACAAGGCGTATGCCTGATCAGTCAATAAAACTTTAAGTCAACAACAACCAAACACTACTCGGCTTATAAGACGTATTCAAGCTGTGTTGTTTGCACTATATTATTCAAGAAATAACCCATTGAAGGAGGTATTTTTGCGTTTTAATTTTTGTCAAGTGTTTAACATTTCGCTCGCGGAATGAGCTTCTAGTTTTTATCTTGGAGTTGTGGCATTTGGTTCTTGTTAGATATTGCTATTTTGGTGATAAATATTTTATATCATGATACTATGTACTATGTTATTTCAAATTATTGAGCCACTTGAACACAAAGATATCAATAACAATTTTCAATTTTATTTTCGTGACATGCATCGCACAAACAGTTAGACAATTGCATAATTATTTCATCCCGGTCTAGAAGGCGGTCACTAAAAACAGGTTTTATTGCACGTTTTTTATTCGGGTCTGGTAGGTGGTCACAAGTCTATTTTTAATCTGAATCTGGCAGGTGGTCGTTATATTAGCAATGCATCATCAATTCCCTCCTTCCTGGGTGAACCCCCTCCCTTCCACTGTAGGTACACCCATAAGTCACACCTATTACCCAAAGTGTAGTCAGAGTCATGAACCTTGCCTTGGGCATCTTATCGGCTGAAAGCACCAGGAAACGATCTTTCACAACCGTGCGATAGATGAATCACCCGGAGGATGGGGGGCCATTTTGCGGCCAAAATGGTGAACTGCTTGTCATAATACAAGATAGCAGGTGCGAAACAATGCTAAGTTAACATGGAGTTCCAGCCAAAACAAAACAGATCTGCTCTGACCCGAGTAAAATAAATGGCTACAGAAGACCTCTAGGGTGAAGGGTGCCCCAAACGCACCCCTCCCACTAAAACCTGGATACAGCTATGAACACAACGCTAGCCACTTAACCCAAGTCAGGGACGAGGCGTGCAAATTACACTGATCCCACTGGCTAAAGTGAAAAAAACTGTTATGATGCTCTTTGCTCAAGCGTTATATTTTCGACGTTTCGGACGGCTGATTTTGATCTTCTCTCTCACCCCCACCCTGCCGTGCTCAAATATGGGTATTCCTGTGACCGCATATCCCTCCTCTTTACCCAAAACAGGGTATGAGTGTGTATATGCGCTCAACCTCATTACCTCAATACAGATACGGCCAAGATATACCTTGACTTAATTTGATCGACCACAAGCACTAGAAAGAAAGCCCTTGAAAACGCAGTAGGCAAGACTGAGGTGTGCAAAATCAAGCGTAGCACATTTGGAATCTAAAAACCTTATTACGTCCTGTGACGTCACTAAAACACGTACAAGCTTAAAATTTCACAGATTAGTCTACGCTGCCCGGGGTATCATCTTACCAAGTTGGACGCGGATACGTTGCATTTCCAAAGCGATGACAATTCTTTTCACGTTTTGACATCATATGACGTCACGCGCTGTTCAATATTCGTCCAGTGCAATATGAGGCAGTGTCATATGGAAAGAAAACGTTTGCATTGTTGTAACGTATACTGCCACGGTAGCCAGAATGTTTACACTTACCCACAGTATAATATACACGGTGCTAACACTCGCTGGGCGCTTCTGTCTCGATATCAGGCAATGATATCGACGTGTCTTTTGCTTTATGCACACCGCGTGATCTTCTCTTCTTTCTCCTATAATAATCACTGTATTCTGCTGCACCTGCAAGTTTATAGAATTTTCACTAACTTACACTAATTAACGCTTGGCATTTTCCTGCAATGTTGAATAAGTCCCGCGTATGTAATTATCTGAATGTGCTGTAGTGCCGTGTTTTCGTACAGTCAGTGTATTTACTTCGTTAAGTTCATTGTTTATCATTTCGGTGGCACATCTTACTCTGGGTTATGCCAGGCCGTAAAATTCGCAGAATTTTAGAAATATTGTGATATCTAGAGCTACTCCGTATGGTTTGAAAAAATCAGTTTCCGTTAACGAAGCAGAACGCTGGCAATTCCTACCCTCCCTAGTACAGGATACTTACCAGGCCGCGGGGTGTGCACTTCCACCTTGACGGTGGCCGTCGCCTTGACTTTCGTCCTCGTCACGTGACGCTCTGGTGGCGGCGTGTCACTCGGACTTGACTGAAAACACAACACAGGAAACCATTGTTTCTATTCCAAAACGAAACTATGCATTGTATTTTCAAATACACAACAGGCACAGTTTGGAAACCTGAACTGCTCATCAAGGACAAATTCACGCTGCCCGTCGGTTGTCAAGACAGCTCTTGATCTCGTTCATCTTCCACCGGTACTTTTCATTGGGTGTCAGCCGCTTATACCTACGCTAGGCCTACGCCGGAATTTTTAGGGGTGCGTTAGACCTACACCCCGTAAGACCTGCGCGGGAATGAACTTCATTTTTGTCATGGTGAGAACGGATTGAGTGATCTTTTGTGATCCACTAGGTGCATTTAAAAATGATCCATTGTGCAGATTTTAATCGCAATTAGGAAAGTTAAACAGATGAGTGAATCATAGCAAAAGCGCAAGTGACGTCTGATTTATTACTCACCCTACAAAAAGGTGAAAATGGACAAAATCACAACGCAAACTAACACTGAGGTCGCTGAAGCCAACTAAAGTCTGCTTAAACTAACTGCTCACGAGTGTTCATGCAAACGTGCCAATAAACTCAAACTAGTCATCTCGAAAATGAATGACTGATTGCAATTTTCTAGCTGCATTTTAATTCATCATAAAAAGTATTCATCTCCAAATGACCGCCGATTACAATTTCTTACCCGAACTTAAGATATACAAAATGAAGCACAAAACTAGTCCTAAGTGCATTTACATACACAACAAAAAATCACTCAATCCGTTCTTCCTATGAATGAATGTTCACCCCGTACGCCTAAGGACCACAAGTCTAACCGTACGCAATCAGCAGTCTTCTGTGCCAAGGGTTACTCATTCTCCCACTTTTCACCTCATTCTCCCACTTTTCACCTCATTCTCCCACTTTTCACCTCATTCTCCCTTTCATTCAAGTCAGGGTTTAGGAGTGTCCCTAAAATTTCCTGACATCTTTTGGCCCTGAAAACACATAAGGCCATGCTCTCCTGTTTCCATCGGATTGACCTGTTCTGTACGGGACCACTATGCGACTAAATTGAAGACGGGACTGAATTTATATCCCATTTTGCCACTTTAGTTGCGTGTCAATCGTTAGATAAACTTCAATTTAATAAAGTCGGCATGAAATTTGATCCACAGCTGTATAGTTTTATCATGCGGCGCTTTGTCTCAGCAATTTCCACGTTCAGTAAAACGCACAAACAATGCGAAAGACGTCACACATAGGCGTGACACCGCTAAGGTCACCAGATACAAACACAAAAACATCGATCGCAACTGTCTGCCTCTCTGTGTACATATGGAAAATGGGTAACCCTACGATTCGGCACGAAAGATTCAATTTTTAGGTCAACAATATGTTGGCAACAACACGGGTAAATTAACTGAACGCTTCTTTCTGTAACACTAATATAAGCAACAAAGGTGATAGCACTGGAAACTAGAGCGGCCAATGCATACATAAACATCAGTGTACAGGGATATGCCGCACACCCTCAACTGACTTAATATTTGATTTCTTGTTTTTGTGAACACAAACATATGCCTACATGGTTTTGTAATACCCGTTTCTCATTTTTTTTGCATTTACAGATAGAGAAGAATAAATTCCCCTTTCTGCAAATATAATTATAAATAATTTAAAAAATTAAAAATAATAAATTAAAAAAAGGACAACTTTGTTCGTAAGAATGGCCGTTAAAATATTCTGGAATAGGTCCAGAACCTTGTGAAGAAATGGTTCACTGTAATATTAGTACAAGCAAAGAAATGTTATTCTCTTTACCGTTTACGCACACACCTGTCTGAATCAGATCATGTTTCTAAATATAGACTTACCGCTTACCATGAGCATACCAAACAACAATCCCAACAACTCTAAGGCACCTCCGGGGTTCAGAGGACGAAAAACTTTGCAAACAAGATTAGGACATCTGGCGCCTCCCGTCACAATCTGACACGCGTAAGAACAGAGCCAAGCGACCGACCCAGGGAATACCCGAGATATCTTGTAAGCAATATATATATATATTGGAATCTTTCGGACGTACTAAACAGCAATGCCACCAAGTTTGTATTTTCTCCGAAATTCAGCGGCTGAGAAATTTTTTTTGCACTTGACATTGTTGAAATATATACCGGTACATCTTTTACGTTAAGACATCACATACCCTACTGTCGGAATCTTTCGGACCTAACAGGCAAATATCCCACCAAGTTTGAAGTTTTCCGATGTTCAGGGGTTAACAAATTTTACACACAATATTTTTACGTAACGACGTTCTTTATAAAGTAACACGCGTCAAAAGCTGACAGAACCGCCCGACCTACCCCAGAAATAAACAGACCAAGTTGGAAGTCGATCCGAACTTTTTCATGATAGCTTGCACACAACGATTTGTTGACAACAGAGTGACACCGAGCACAGCAGTGGCCGGTAAGCGGTCTGCGAGCTGCTACTTACGTTGGCACTACTTGACGAGTTTGACGTGTAAACATGAGCCGATCCTGGCACGGTCACTGTCTCGACGACAACATGCGGCTGCACTGTGATTTCCTGTGATGAATACTGAGACGGTTCTTCTGTTATAGTGGACAACGAGATGTCGGATGGTATTTGCTGAAAGAAAACATCTTGCATTAATATCTCAAATGTATCCCCTTTTAACAACTAGAGCGGCCAGTTCACACAAAACATGAGGGTGCAGGCTTATATTACACAATTCCAATCAACACCTATTTAGTTTCTTGCTTTTGCAAATAAAAACAAATATCTTCCAGACTACACCCATTCATCCCCAATAACCATTTTCGGTTAAAAAGAACCAGAAAGGCATGCTCCATAACTGCGCAACAGATGGCTTATCTCGGTGGGAGAGGAGTGGGGAGGGGGGTGGGGGATAACGACTTCATAATGCACCACAACTGACACTGACCCCTGACTGGACGACATGTTGCGTAATAGCTGTAGGTGAGTAACGCACAAAAAGGGCAATTACAGGCGATGAAATAGCCAAGGAGCGATACTGATGCTGTACTCTTTTCAAGTACTCTAAGGTATGCAGGAACGCTTAGTTAACAAAGCAGCCAACAAAATGGAGAAGGCGCAGGGTGGGGGGTGGGGGGGGAGTAGGGTGGTGGTGACGTCATATATCTTTCTTAATGCTCTGTACGAGTTTAATGTTCAACAAAACCTTTCTTATACAAGGAATAACTACACCTAATTTGAAGTCGATCTGACTGTCCGCTATCGAGATACTTTGTCTAACAACAGATACATTTTTACGTAATCATGCCTTTCTTAATATCACAACAAGCAACAAAAGTTGAAAGCCGTCCGACTGACAAAAGAAATATCATCTTGTTCAAATTATATGCATATTTTGCGTGATGACATCATATGCAATTTTCGTTCGTTGCACTCATGACAAAATTTGACAGAATCTTTCGGACTCAGCAAGCAAGAACCATTCCAAGTTTCATCTTTCTTTGATATTCAGTGGCTGAGAAATCTTACATACAACATTTTAACGTAATAACGTCATACACCTTTCGTAATTTCGCTATCCGTCAATTGTCGATAGAAATCGATACAGTTTCAGCTAAGTGAGGTATTCTGCACACAAGATCTTGTTATCAATATGTAAATATTTTACGTGATGACGTCAAACGTCGCATTCGTTGGTTGTACTTGCGGCAAGTTCGAATTTTCTCCGATTTCCAGCGCTTATAAATTTCGCACACAAGATTTTTACGTAATGACGTCATACGCCTTCCTTAATAATGTAACATACGTCAAAAGTTCAAAGAACCGTCCGACCTACCCAAGGAATAAACAGAGCAAGTTTGAAGTCCATCCAATTTTTCGTTCTTGAGATATCTTGCACACAACATTTGTTCAGAACAGCTACCATACACACACACACATACGCATACACAGAACGTGCAAACACTATATGTCTTCCCTTTGGTCGGGGAGACACAACTATGTACATCTGCCCTGCTTTTATAGCGCGGAGAGACTTTTTGCCTCTTCTGTTTTCGAAAGGAAGACGTCAAGAACCACCCCGTCGCTGCAAAAGGCATGCAACTAACATGCATTGACAAACCATTGCGAATAGTGGAAAGTAAAATCCCACCCCATCCCCTCTTGCATGAAGGGTGGAAGGGCACAGACAAGAGGCTGGGTGACTGAATTAACCTTTGCCCGGCCTTAAAAACGAAGGCAATGCAAAAGTGAAAGGAGAAATACAGTGGAACCCACTTATCTCGAACTCGGATATCTCGAACACTCGGTTATCTCGAACAAATTGCCAAGTCCCGATGTTTTTTCCTTATATAAGTCTTATAAACTATCGGTTATCTCGAATTTTTTTATCTCGAACATATTTTGGGCTGAAAATTTTTCATATTTTTGACAGAATTTGGCAAAAAATGACTAGAATCTCATTACAAAACTCGAACTTCTCGAAGTTATTTCTTTATGATTTAAAGTTATTAATATTTCATTAAACATCATATTTTTTAACTAAATCAGACACTTACAATAAAACAACTAACATATCCACAAACATATGTAATATCATGTGTTTATTCAAATAATGACGTAATGACGTCATACGCCTTCCTTAATAATGTAACATACGTCAAAAGTTCAAAGAACCGTCCGACCTACCCAAGGAATAAACAGAGCAAGTTTGAAGTCCATCCAATTTTTCGTTCTTGAGATATCTTGCACACAACATTTGTTCAGAACAGCTACCATACACACACACACATACGCATACACAGAACGTGCAAACACTATATGTCTTCCCTTTGGTCGGGGAGACACAACTATGTACATCTGCCCTGCTTTTATAGCGCGGAGAGACTTTTTGCCTCTTCTGTTTTCGAAAGGAAGACGTCAAGAACCACCCCGTCGCTGCAAAAGGCATGCAACTAACATGCATTGACAAACCATTGCGAATAGTGGAAAGTAAAATCCCACCCCATCCCCTCTTGCATGAAGGGTGGAAGGGCACAGACAAGAGGCTGGGTGACTGAATTAACCTTTGCCCGGCCTTAAAAACGAAGGCAATGCAAAAGTGAAAGGAGAAATACAGTGGAACCCACTTATCTCGAACTCGGATATCTCGAACACTCGGTTATCTCGAACAAATTGCCAAGTCCCGATGTTTTTTCCTTATATAAGTCTTATAAACTATCGGTTATCTCGAATTTTTTTATCTCGAACATATTTTGGGCTGAAAATTTTTCATATTTTTGACAGAATTTGGCAAAAAATGACTAGAATCTCATTACAAAACTCGAACTTCTCGAAGTTATTTCTTTATGATTTAAGGTTATTAATATTTCATTAAACATCATATTTTTTAACTAAATCAGACACTTACAATAAAACAACTAACATATCCACAAACATATGTAATATCATGTGTTTATTCAAATATCTAGGCTAAGACAATCCTCTCGAATTCAAATTTAGTTCTACCGGATATCTCGAACTTCGGATATCTCGAACAAATTTCGCTGGTCCCAGCCACTTCGAGATAAGCGGGTTCCACTGTATACAAATTTGGACAAAATTTAATTGGCTAGAAGACTGCCTGGGAAACATTGCTATCAATAGCAACCGGACTGAATGTCTTCGACTAAAGGCATTGTTTGTGCTTCTCTTAAAACTATCCGTTTTTGCAAATATTTGTCCATGTTTGGCTGATGGCAAAAACACAACCCCACTGAAAATCTGTCTGAAAGAAAGGCTAAAAGAAAGAGAAAAAACTAGAACAGAAACCGTATGTGGCCAGGAAGCAATTAACCACTTAAAGCTAACGGTTTCCGAGATAACCGAGACCTATGGTCAAGGTCAGAATTTTGTGTTCCTATGTTATATATAAACAGAAAACTGTTACTGCAGAGGGGATCTCTTCGGGGCAGAACTATAAATATGGCCTACAAAACCTATCAAGTGAGACCATGAAAAAGTGGACCTTGAGTGGGGTTGGACTCACAACGTCTTGCTTCTCATGTGACAATGCTGTACAGACTAATCAGGTCTCCACACATCACAACTGGGGAAGAAGTGGGAAATACCAGCATTTTTTTATTTTTCTGCAGTTGGACCTTCTTTTTTTTGCCAGTGCTTGAGCCAATATCGCTAAGCAAAATACAAGTCGGATGCAGGAACTTGAAGAAACATTCTTGTAAAATTTAACGCAGTCAGTCCGGATTTACAGGAAGAGTAGCATTTTCTGTGTTTTCTTAATTTTGGAAAAATTGCCAAAAAATAAAGCTTTGTGGGGTCTACCAAGGGAGCATTCCTGCCAAATTTCACTTATTTTGGAAAATTGTTTAAGCACAAACATAACGGACGATGGATAATGGCGTGTACAGTGACGTGTACAGTGACGTGAACAGTGACGTGTACAGTGACGTGAACAGTGACGTGTACAGCCCACCGTAAGAATTTACAAAATATCATAACGTTTTAAAAGTTTAAATATCGCCAGGTTATTTAACATTGAACATAGGATATTTAAATAAACAACCGAATGTGAATTAAATTTTGAACCATTTTTACTTTTCCGCTTGCCAAAAGATTTGAATTTACATTGTTTCACACTCAATTTACAAAAGGAAAGTGAAAACTGTCAATTTCTGCGAAGTTCGATTTATCGGTAGTCGGAAAAATGGCCTACCAAATTATGTGGTTTCTTTCTGGTTCAGAATTCTTACTTTAAATAATTGAGAGTTTATTACAGGTACTTGTTTTGTAGTTCAAAACATCAATATCCTTGTACAGAAACAACCAACACCAATTGTTAACAAATAAGTGAGACCTGGAGGATAACTCTCTGTTTTCCTTGAAGCATTTCCTATAAATGACAGAGACTTACTTTTGGGTAAATGCGTCTGACGGCCCGCGGCGGGCGTCTTCGTCGTGGCTTCGGTGAAGGCTCGGGCGTGGGTGGCGTAAAAATGTCAGTGCCGTCTGACGGAATCACCTGGGCGTTGTTAGTTAACCAATAAAATCAGCGCGAAGATGCAATGGCATATTTTTCATCTGCACAATACAAGTCCTTCCAGGACAGAACAGTACTTAACACCTTTCTTCCATTTACATAAAAGCAACAACCAGAAAAAGAAATTCGCGTATAAAACCAAATTTCGCTGAAACGCTGTGTTGTCTTAAAACTACCACAGCTTAAAGTTGAATGAGCAGGCTTGACAAGTGGCTGTGTGTGGTATGAGCACTGACCTCGGCGCTGGGTCCGAACATGGAGAGCAGGACGGGGAGCAGGAGGAGGCCGTGGAGGGCCCCCAGCAGCACCAGCACGGCCAGCACCGCAAAGAAATACCTGAACAACACACAAAACAGATCAATGCAAAATGGATTCATACAGTGTCAAGCGCTTAACTGAATAACCAATTTTCTAAAGAAACCTATGTGTTTAACCGTTTTATGCGATTGTCCGATTAACCATTTTATGCGATTATATATTTTTAACTTAAGACTTAAGTCTCCAGATGACTTCAAATGACTTATTAGCATGTCTAGCACGGAATCAGGAAAACCATCGTCAACAGAAGTCGAATAAAAGTAGGAACGTTTTGGCTAAACTGTGTTTTGTGCTGCTTCTTTTCTCGATTGCACAATACATAAAGATTATAAACTAGACTGGCCAGTGTTTTTGTTAAAACAAAAACGGATATGTCTCCGCCCGCTCCCCAATCAGTCACGTAGAAAAAAATTCCTTGCTTAAAAGTACAACATTGGCGAGCCCACAAAATTGAAAAAAAGTCGCCAAAAATACATTATGTGGGTTCTTCTTTTCACGTTTCAGCCCAATTGATATATATATATATATATATATATATATATATATATATATATATATATATATATATATATATATATATGCATAAAATTAAGAAAAACTGAAAAGTTTTGCTTTCACGACTTTCGCAATAGCCTACCAGACAAAAACCCAGCAAAACATCTATTTTCATATTTGCTTCATAATTCAACCTCGTTACAACGGCATGGCTGGAACCGGGCAAGCATGTCGTTTCAACCAATGCGTCCTCATATCCGACACTGTTTGTCATAGTTTCAAACAGTGAAAAGTTTATGCGAGTCCAGTAATGATGTATGTCGTTATATTCGATTTCGTTTTATCGAGCTCTGCTCTTACATCAACACTTACCATCCAGACCAAAATCACACGACACTGTGGAGAGCGGAACCGTCAAATATTTCCCAGAGAAGCTGGCGGAAAAGAAGTATTTCAATGAACACATAGTGGCAAGATCAGAGATGCCGTACAGAGAACAATCGATGTGTGAGGAAATTTATTTGAAGGGCTTTTTAGCACTTGGAACCATAACCAGTTATATGTGACTGATGTCTGTCAGTTTGTTTATAACCATGTTTTCGACATTGATAGATTATGTAGAATCGAACGAAGGCACAGACCACCCAGAAGCTGAAATACATTAACTCGTAACCCACACAGAATGCCTATATTACAAGGGACGGACATGCATTCAAATTAAACATTGCTGAATATAATTGTTCAGATAAGGGGCGTCACCTTGGCAAACTTTCGAAATACCATTATCCTGTCTTGTTCATGTAGGACTACTTGTTTTCAATGTAGGCGAAGTTAAGGTTAAACGAGGCTCCTTGTATGGCGGGGTGGGTTAAACGAGGCTCCTTGTATGGCGAGGTGGGTTAAACGAGGCTCCTTGTACGGCGAGATGGGTTAAACGAGGCTCCTTGTATGGCGAGGTGGATTAAACGAGGCTCCTTGTATGGCGAGGCGGGTTAAACGAGGCTCCTTGTATGGCGAGATGGGTTAAACGAGGCTCCCTGTACGGCGAGGTGGGTTAAACGAGGCTCCTTGTACGGCGAGGTGGGTTAAACGAGGCTCCTTGTACGGCGAGATGGGTTAAACGAGGCTCCTTGTATGGCGAGGTGGATTAAACGAGGCTCCTTGTACGGCGAGGTGGGTTAAACGAGGCTCCCTGTACGGCGAGGTGGGTTAAACGAGGCTCCTTGTACGGCGAGGTGGATTAAACGAGGCTCCTTGTACGGCGAGATGGGTTAAACGAGGCTCCTTGTATGGCGAGGTGGATTAAACGAGGCTCCTTGTATGGCGAGGCGGGTTAAACGAGGCTCCTTGTATGGCGAGATGGGTTAAACGAGGCTCCCTGTACGGCGAGGTGGGTTAAACGAGGCTCCTTGTATGGCGAGGTGGATTAAACGAGGCTCCTTGTATGGCGAGGCGGGTTAAACGAGGCTCCTTGTATGGCGAGGTGGGTTAAACGAGGCTCCCTGTACGGCGAGGTGGGTTAAACGAGGCTCCTTGTACGGCGAGGTGGGTTAAACGAGGCTCCTTGTATGGCGAGGTGGATTAAACGAGGCTCCTTGTACGGCGAGGTGGGTTAAACGAGGCTCCCTGTACGGCGAGGTGGGTTAAACGAGGCTCCTTGTACGGCGAGGTGGATTAAACGAGGCTCCTTGTACGGCGAGATGGGTTAAACGAGGCTCCTTGTATGGCGAGGTGGATTAAACGAGGCTCCTTGTATGGCGAGGCGGGTTAAACGAGGCTCCTTGTATGGCGAGGTGGGTTAAACGAGGCTCCCTGTACGGCGAGGTGGGTTAAACGAGGCTCCTTGTACGGCGAGGTGGGTTAAACGAGGCTCCTTGTACGGCGAGGTGGGTTAAACGAGGCTCCTTGTACGGCGAGGTGGGTTAAACGAGGCTCCCTGTACGGCGAGGTGGGTTAAACGAGGCTCCTTGTACGGCGAGGTGGGTTAAACGAGGCTCCTTGTATGGCGAGGTGGGTTAAACGAGGCTCCTTGTATGGCGAGGCGGGTTAAATGGGCCTCCTTGTATAGCGAGGTGTGTTCAGCTGGCCTCCTGGTACGGCGAGACGGACGTCCATTTTCTCATTTGTTCATTCCTTTAAGACGCATGTAAGATCCAAAGCCAACCATCAACATTTTCTGTGAATTCTATCTTGGGAAACAAGTAGATCTGCAGTGACATCAGCACTGTGTATCGAACAGTTCATACTTGAATGAGCCTAACAAAAGACCTCGAAACAAAGTGCTCCCCGAGCCTCGTCAAGTACAACTGGCTGCCTTTATGTCCAGAGCACCGCTGCTGTAGTGTCTGGACACCCACTTGTGTTTTCAGTCCAAACCAGTCGTCCACTGTTCGAGACTGGTGTTGTAAGAGCTCATTATGACTTAGAGTGGCGGAATGGGTAGCTTGAAGACATAGTGCAAGAGAACAGTGTGGAACTGTGTAAACAGTTTTTTTAATCATTAAATTTTTAAATGCTATTTTAGCACACCGAGAAGCTCTAAAACAATTGTGATTGACAGGCACATGAGGTGTTAGGAACCCTTGTCCATGTGTATAAACATGGCCGACCTTCAAAACTTTCTATAAACCAATAAGTACACCTCCCTCCTGTTTTCAACAGTGTACCCTTACTCCTTTGTTCATAAAAGGTTGGAATTAAAATTTAGTTAGAAATCACAGACTTCGATGTTTTCACATAAATAGTTTTAATCTAAAACTGTAATTACTTTCATTATTATTTTTTTTAACAAAATGTCATGGAAAGCAAAGTGTTTTCCCTAGTTAAAAATCAGTGCTGCTGTTCTGTCGTCACTCGTTCATCACTATGGGCTGTTTATTTAGGCCGACTACAAAAACCTCTTTGGCAATGAGTCAAGGCGAAGAAAAGAAACCACCCTTATGTAAAAGGCTGTCGGCTTGGGTGGTCTTACACGATATATACAGTTGTAAGTAGGAACAAACTTTGAATAAAGTGTTATTCAATGGCGTATTGTATTCAGAGAGGTGGGGTGGGACTGGAGGGAAGGGGCAGTAAAAGCCTTTTTTCCAATGTAAATGAAATTTACACTGACTCTTCAGTTTTTATAAAAGCTACCGTCACATAATTTTCTATTCTATTTTACAAATTGCAATATAGAATCAAGCGATTTTTATACCATATGAACCCTAAATCTCTTTCCTTACAGGACCGTCGCCTAACATTCAGGGCATGGTACACAGTCACTGACAGGAGACTTCTCACAATCCGACTGCTGCGCTGCTACACTAAATCCCACCGACGGCCGATTAACGAGATATTCTACACTAAGTAGGGGATTCCGAGACGTTCAAAACACAAGTGTTATGCCACACACGATACATTTCCCACATCGCTTTTCTTGCCGATGCCTCTTGTTTATCTCTTTCGTCGTTTTTACTTCTTTAAAAAAATTAAAGAAAAAGCCACAAGCATGCTACTTTCTGTGAAAAGGAACTCCAAAACGAAAAGCCGTGGAGCCCTGCCTTTTTTAAATCTACGTCCTTATCACGAATTCCGATATATGAAAGCGTGCGAACGGCGCTTAAGGGGGGGGGGGGGTGGGGACCAGAACGCGGACGCACGGCACTATCACGAAGTGCGTGTCTGTGGCAGAGAGAGAGAGAGAGAGAGAGAGAGAGAGAGAGAGAGAGAGAGAGAGAGAGAGGAGAGAGAGAGAGAGAGAGAGAGAGAGAGAGAGAGAGAGAGACAGAGAGAGAGAGAGAGAGAGAGAGAGATAGAAAGGAGGGGAAGAGAGAAGAGGCCGAGAGAGAGAGAGAGAGAGAGAGAGAGAGAGAGAGAGAGAGAGGAAGAGAGAAAAGGCAGAGAGAGAGAGAGAGAGAGAGAGAGAGAGAGAGAGGGGGGGGGGAAGAGAGAGAAGAGGGAAAGAGAGAAAGAGGGAAGAGAGAAAGACAAGGGACAGAGAGAGAGAGAGAGAGAGAGAGAGAGAGAGAGAGAGAGAGAGAGAGAGAGAGAGAGAGAGAGAGAGAGAGAGGGAGAGAGAGAGAGAGAGAGAGTGAGAGAGAGAGAGAGAGACAGAGAGAGAGAGAGAAAGAGAGAGAGAGAGAGAGACAGAGAGAGAGACAGAGAGAGAGAGAGAGAGAGAGAGAGAGAGAGAGAGAGAGAGAGACAGAGACAGAGAGAGATAGATACAGAGACAGAGACAGAGAGAGATAGATACAGAGAGAGAACGCGTGTGCACGGCACTATAATGACGCGAGAGGTGGTGGGCGGGGGGGGGGGAGAGAACGCGTGCGCACGGCACGATCGCGATGTGAGAGGTGAGAGAGAGAACGCGTGCGCGCGGCACCCCCACGATGTAGGAGGCTGGGGAGAGAACGCACAAATGTTTTCTTTCAAATACATTCTTAGATAGTTTTATTGAAGCTGGAGGAGAAATGATCTCAACCATTTACACGCATACACGCACATATATCCCAACTCCAACACTGATGGAACTGGCAATTTCGGCTCAAGTAGAGCCTGCTGCAAGAGAATCTGGACAAGTTATAATTTTCTAGAATAAACATTTTTCCAAACCTTATATACCACTTACTTGACGACGAAGTCAAATTCGGAGAAGGCGAGCATAAGGATTCCCAGGAAGGTGGAGACTGCTCCGTGGCAGACAGGCGTGAAGAAGTAGTGGAGGGAGCCGCGGACCCGGCTCTGGCGGCTGCCCAGGCACGTCAGGAAGCCCTGCACAATGAAACAAGCTCTCGTCGCAGTGAGCGCGTCACATCACGTCATACATCGCGGCTTAACTCCGACTCCGCTAAGACAGTTGACTTGGATGCGATTTCCTTAGCCTCTGATAATGTTTGTTCACGGTGCAACTTAAGACTGGCTCGGCTAAGCCTGGTTTAAGCCGCAACAAGAATGAAACAACATCTAATTACTGAAGACTTAATTTTACAACTGAGTTAAAACTTGCATCCCCACTTCTGGCACCACCCCCCCTCCCCTCTGACAGAAAGCACCCGCTGAATAAAAGCGCATCACGCAAAGTGTTCCCCCACGCAAACGGGCCCATCAGTCACTGAATAGTTGCATAGCACAAAGAGTGCGCCATTTCCAAAAGCCTGTCTTTGGATTTGGTGAAAAACACTCCACATGCAAAAAAAGCATTAACACCAAAATATATATCACTAAAATCAGACCAGAAATAAAACCCAAAATTGAATCTCAGAGAATTTGAAAACAATTTTCCACACCACCTCAAGTTCCGCACGTTTTTTTTTTCTGACAAAAAAATATAAACAAAAGCTAAGAACGCAAAATTTCGAATTGAAATCCAAGTAAAAGGTGACATTTTTGTACCTTGCTTTTCCAAGTTTAATATACTTCCCTTCGTTTCGTGCATAAGGCATGAACTTTTCGCGTGGGTTTCAGGTGAAAAAAGGTAAAAAGCAAACATATCAAATATTGAAAAACACATATCAGGTGATGAAAATATCATTTGACCTTGAAGAATTTCAGTTACTGGGTTGAGAAATATAATGCTTGTTGATAATAAGATAACTCAAACTTGGTGGGCTGAAAAATTAGCTCGGCCATTTCGTGCTAATTCACCTCAAAATGTTGATGGGGGTGTCAGTCAAACGATTAAAATAGAGTGAAATAGTTATTTTGGTAACAAACAACAAAAATAAGATAGGCGTGATCTAGTCGACAAATTCAGACCAAGAAAATGAAGAAACCGAAATTAAAAGAAAAACCTGCATCAGACACAGAAGACTGGGGTGTGTTTCTTTAATTTGTTACATTTTTTCGATGCGGAGACCGTGTTAATGAGTAAACTGACCTTCAGTGTTACAGAGGTACCGAGAGGGGATATGGCTGGAAGTCAGTTATGTGATTTGTTGAACGACACGGCCGACCCTTGGAGGGTTACATTGTGTCAGTGGGGTGGAAGGGTTTATACAGCACGTGACTTACCACACTGATGTGAACCGTGAACTCGGCAGCCATGCCGACGGAGACAATAAGGATGACAGCGGGAATGGCGCTCAGCTTCACCCCAGCCAAGCCCATGAAGCCAAACAGCTCCAACACGACCATGCCTACGACGACAACCTGCAAAGTACACTAACATTTGTTACTACTTATAGCGTACTAAACTGTAATTTATGTAAAAGTTACAGCAGTAACAAAAGACATTCATCTTTTACGGGGTCTCGGGCTGCGCGTATATGTGATGGACATAAAAAGAAATGGGTGACGTCACAAATTTTGCTTACAGCGGAGGAAGTGAAAATGGAGAGTGGCTCTGAATCCAAAACAAGCTCCAATGCTTTATTTGCGGAAGGTTAGTATTGATTATTCCTTGCTTCATAAATATTTTGTCTTAATACATTAAAAATGTTCAGCTATTGAGCTTTATTTATAAAATCATCGAAAAGTAATAAAAAAAGCTTGTTAAGTTTCCGGCTTGAGATGCAATGTGCCCTCTCATGATACCGCAATCTTTCAGCGAACTTCCGCTGAAAAGTTCTTGAGTTTTATAAATTGAGTTGATTGGAACAGCTGTGATGTAGCGAGGATTTGAGCCACTTCCCAGCACACACAACCTTTTCTGGCATTCAGCCACCATCCAACTGATTAATCTCATTTTATGTGATTGTCTCAATTACCGATCTGTCCTTGGGGGAAAAGAACCTCCAACGTTGAATTCTTGCTTCACAAATATGCCAAACACACATCTCAGGGATCCGTATGCCTCACAAAAATCCACTGTTTTGGTACTGTGCTTATCTGGACCTCGCATCACTGTGAACTTACTCGTTTTCTTTGCGCTTTTTTACCGACTTTTTTTTTTATTTCGCGCTCACTTTCAGCATTTCTAGTTCCCACTTGCAAACTTCGTTTGCAAATGGGAATAAGTTTGTAGTTTTTCTCGAAATTTCTGCCCTTTTTTTTTTCCTTTTTTTTTTCTCTTTTTTTCCGTCACGGAGGTTTCCAGAAAACTCCTCCTACGCTATTTGACGTAGGACGATGAAATTTCGCACAGTGATAGAGGGTGACGAGATGTCGTCAAATCCGCAAAATTTTTTGACCTTGACCTTGAAGGTCAAGGTTAAAATTTGAGGTCAAAGTTTTTCTGACCTCAAAGTGGTTTCCAGAAAACTCCTCCTACAGGGTTTGTCGTAAAAAAATGGCATGTGGCAGAGACATAGAGGCTAATGAGTTGTCGTCAAATCCGTAAATTTTTTTGACCTTGCACATCAGAGGTCAAGGTCAAATTGAGGTCCAAATATTTTTGGAAACACCTATTAATCACGAAAAGTAGCCATAAAGGTGCTCAAATCCCAGTGTGAATGCATAAAACGTACTAAGTAAAGGGTAAACTTTCATCACAAACCTTGACCTTGAGGGTCAAGGTCAAAGGTCACGTGACTTCACGCGTCCTTAACGACAGGCCGACTCATCTTGAAAACGGTGAGAGATAGAGCGATTTTGAGCTCATTTTCGACCCTTTGGGCCTAAACAACGTTACATAAGAGGTACCTCGGTGACCTTGACCTTCTGGGTCACGGTCAAGGTCAAAAACCGGAAGTTGACTATTATCTCGAAAACGGTTAGAGATAGAGCGATTTTGAGCTCATTTTCGACCCTTTGGGCCTAAACAACGTTACATAAGAGGTACCTCGGTGACCTTGACCTTCTAGGTCACGCTCAAGGTCAAAAACCGGAAGTTGAATATTATCTCGAAAACGGTTAGAGATAGAGCGATTTTGAGCTCATTTTCGACCCTTTGGGCCTAAACAACGTTACATAAGAGGTACCTCGGTGACCTTGACCTTCCGGGTCACGGTCAAGGTCAAAAACCGGAAGTTGACTATTATCTCGAAAACGGTTAGAGATAGAGCGATTTTGAGCTCATTTTCGACCCTTTGGGCCTAAACAACGTTACATAAGAGGTACCTCGGTGACCTTGACCTTCTGGGTCACGGTCAAGGTCAAAAACCGGAAGTTTACTATTATCTCGAAAACGGTTAGAGATAGAGCGATTTTGAGCTCATTTTCGACCCTTTGGGTCTAAACAACGTTACATAAGAGGTACCTCGGTGATCTTGACCTTCTGGGTCAGGGTCAAGGTCAAAAACCGGAAGTTGACTATTATCTCGAAAACGGTTAGGGATAGAGCGATTTTGAGCTCATTTTCGACCCTTTGGGCCTAAACAACGTTACATAAGAGGTACCTCGGTGACCTTGACCTTCTGGGTCTCGGTCAAGGTCAAAAACCGGAAGTTGACTATTATCTCGAAAACGGTTAGAGATAGAGCGATTTTGAGCTCATTTTCGACCCTTTGGGCCTAAACAACGTTACATAAGAGGTACCTCGGTGACCTTGACCTTCTAGGTCACGCTCAAGGTCAAAAACCGGAAGTTGAATATTATCTCGAAAACGGTTAGAGATAGAGCGATTTTGAGCTCATTTTCGACCCTTTGGGCCTAAACAACGTTACATAAGAGGTACCTCGGTGACCTTGACCTTCCGGGTCACGGTCAAGGTCAAAAACCGGAAGTTGACTATTATCTCGAAAACGGTTAGAGATAGAGCGATTTTGAGCTCATTTTCGACCCTTTGGGCCTAAACAACGTTACATAAGAGGTACCTCGGTGACCTTGACCTTCTGGGTCACGGTCAAGGTCAAAAACCGGAAGTTTACTATTATCTCGAAAACGGTTAGAGATAGAGCGATTTTGAGCTCATTTTCGACCCTTTGGGTCTAAACAACGTTGCATAAGAGGTACCTCGGTGATCTTGACCTTCTGGGTCAGGGTCAAGGTCAAAAACCGGAAGTTGACTATTATCTCGAAAACGGTTAGGGATAGAGCGATTTTGAGCTCATTTTCGACCCTTTGGGCCTAAACAACGTTACATAAGAGGTACCTCGGTGACCTTGACCTTCTGGGTCACGGTCAAGGTCAAAAACCGGAAGTTGACTATTATCTCGAAAACGGTGAGAGATAGAGCAATTTTGAGCTCATTTTCGACCCTTTGGGCCTAAAAACGTTACATAACAGGTACCTCGGTGACCTTGACCTTCTGGGTCACGGTCAAGGTCAAAAACCGGAAGTTGACTATTATCTCGAAAACGGTTAGAGATAGAGCGATTTTGAGCTCATTTTCGACCCTTTGGGCCTAAACAACGTTACATAAGAGGTACCTCGGTGACCTTGACCTTCTGGGTCTCGGTCAAGGTCAAAAACCGGAAGTTGACTATTATCTCGAAAACGGTTCGACCCTTTGGGCCAAAAAGACGTTATATAAGAGGTAGCTCGGTGATCTTGACCTCCTCCGTCATGGTTAAGGTCAAAAACTGTAAGTTGACCAGTATCTCAACAACGGTTAGAAAACTGAATTTGATTTTTTTGTCTTTGACCAAATATGTTGTGTCTCTACCCTTGCAAGTGGGTGCTACTTCGCTACGTGTAGCGAAATTTGGTCTAGTTCCCACTTGCAAACTTCGTTTGCAAATGGGAATAAGTTTGTAGTTTTTCTCGAAATTTCTGCCCTTTTTTTTTCCTTTTTTTTTCTCTTTTTTTTTCCGTCACGGAGGTTTCCAGAAAACTCCTCCTACGCTATTTGACGTAGGACGATGAAATTTGGCACAGTGATAGAGGGTGACGAGATGTCGTCAAATCCGCAAAAATTTTTGACCTTGACCTTGAAGGTCAAGGTCAAATTGAGGTTGAAGTTTTTCTGACCTCAAAGTGGTTTCCAGAAAACTCCTCCTACAGGGTTTGTCGTAAAAAGACGGCATGTGGCAGAGACATAGAGGGTAATGAGTTGTCGTCAAATCCGTAAAATTTTTTGACCTTGCACCTCAGAGGTCAAGGTCAAATTGAGGTCAAAATATTTTTGGAAACACCTATTAATCACGAAAAAAGCCATAAAGGTGCTCAAATCCCACTGTGAATGCATAAAACGTACCCAGTAAAGGGTAAACTTTCATCACTAACCTTGACCTTGAGGGCCAAGGTCAAAGGTCACGTGATTTCACGCGTCCTTAACGACAGGCCGACTCATCTCGAAAACGGTTAGAGATAGAGCGATTTTGAGCTCATTTTCGACCCTTTGGGCCTAAACAACGTTACATAAGATGTACCTCGGTGACCTTGACCTTCTGGGTCACGGTCAAGGTCAAAAACCGGAAGTTGACTATTATCTCGAAAACGGTTAGAGATAGAGCGATTTTGAGCTCATTTTCGACCCTTTGGGCCTAAACAACGTTACATAAGAGGTACCTCGGTGACCTTGACCTTCTGGGTCACGGTCAAGGCCAAAAACCGGAAGTTTACTATTATCTCGAAAACGGTTAGAGATAGAGCGATTTTGAGCTCATTTTCGACCCTTTGGGCCTAAACAACGTTACATAAGAGGTACCTCGGTGACCTTGACCTTCCGGGTCACGGTCAAGGTCAAAAACCGGAAGTTAACTATTATCTCGAAAACGATTAGAGATAGAGCGATTTTGAGCTCATTTTCGACCCTTTGGGCCTAAACAACGTTACATAAGAGGTACCTCGGTGATCTTGACCTTCTGGGTCACGGTCAAGGTCGAAAACCGGAAGTTGACTATTATCTCGAAAACGGTTAGAGATAGAGCGATTTTGAGCTCATTTTCGACCCTTTGGGCCTAAACAACGTTACATAAGAGGTACCTCGGTGACCTTGACCTTCTGGGTCACGGTCAAGGTCAAAAACCGGAAGTTGACTATTATCTCGAAAACGGTTAGAGATAGAGCGATTTTGAACTCATTTTCGACCCTTTGGACCTAAACAACGTTACATAAGAGGTACCTCGGTGACCTTGACCTTCTGGGTCACGGTCAAGGTCAAAAACCGGAAGTTGACTATTATCTCGAAAACGGTTAGAGATAGAGCGATTTTGAACTCATTTTCGACCCTTTGGACCTAAACAACGTTACATAAGAGGTACCTCGGTGACCTTGACCTTCTGGGTCACGGTCAAGGTCAAAAACCGGAAGTTGACTATTATCTCGAAAACGGTTAGAGATAGAGCGATTTTGAGCTCATTTTCGACCCTTTGGGCCTAAACAACGTTACATAAGAGGTACCTCGGTGACCTTGACCTTCTGGGTCTCGGTCAAGGTCAAAAACCGGAAGTTGACTATTATCTCGAAAACGGTTCGACCCTTTGGGCCAAAAAGACGTTATATAAGAGGTAGCTCGGTGATCTTGACCTCCTCCGTCATGGTTAAGGTCAAAAACTGTAAGTTGACCAGTATCTCAACAACGGTTAGAAAACTGAATTTGATTTTTTTGTCTTTGACCAAATATGTTGTGTCTCTACCCTTGCAAGTGGGTGCTATTTCGCTACGTGTAGCGAAATTTGGTCTAGTTCCCACTTGCAAACTTCGTTTGCAAATGGGAATAAGTTTGTAGTTTTTCTCGAAATTTCTGCCCTTTTTTTTTTCCTTTTTTTTTCTCTTTTTTTTTCCGTCACGGAGGTTTCCAGAAAACTCCTCCTACGCTATTTGACGTAGGACGATGAAATTTGGCACAGTGATAGAGGGTGACGAGATGTCGTCAAATCCGCAAAAATTTTTGACCTTGACCTTGAAGGTCAAGGTCAAATTGAGGTTAAAGTTTTTCTGACCTCAAAGTGGTTTCCAGAAAACTCCTCCTACAGGGTTTGTCGTAAAAAGACGGCATGTGGCAGAGACATAGAGGGTAATGAGTTGTCGTCAAATCCGTAAAATTTTTTGACCTTGCACCTCAGAGGTCAAGGTCAAATTGAGGTCAAAATATTTTTGGAAACACCTATTAATCACGAAAAAAGCCATAAAGGTGCTCAAATCCCACTGTGAATGCATAAAACGTACCCAGTAAAGGGTAAACTTTCATCACTAACCTTGACCTTGAGGGCCAAGGTCAAAGGTCACGTGATTTCACGCGTCCTTAACGACAGGCCGACTCATCTCGAAAACGGTTAGAGATAGAGCGATTTTGAGCTCATTTTCGACCCTTTGGGCCTAAACAACGTTACATAAGAGGTACCTCGGTGACCTTGACCTTCTGGGTCACGGTCAAGGTCAAAAACCGGAAGTTGACTATTATCTCGAAAACGGTTAGAGATAGAGCGATTTTGAGCTCATTTTCGACCCTTTGGGCCTAAACAACGTTACATAAGAGGTACCTCGGTGACCTTGACCTTCTGGGTCACGGTCAAGGCCAAAAACCGGAAGTTTACTATTATCTCGAAAACGGTTAGAGATAGAGCGATTTTGAGCTCATTTTCGACCCTTTGGGCCTAAACAACGTTACATAAGAGGTACCTCGGTGATCTTGACCTTCCGGGTCACGGTCAAGGTCAAAAACCGGAAGTTGACTATTATCTCGAAAACCGTTAGAGATAGAGCGATTTTGAGCTCATTTTCGACCCTTTGGGCCTAAACAACGTTACATAAGAGGTACCTCGGTGATCTTGACCTCCTCCATCATGGTCAAGGTCAAAAACTGCAAGTTGACCAGTATCTCAAAAACGGTTAGAAAATTGAATTTGATTTTTTTGTGCCCAAATGAGGTTACATTATATTCAGTTCGATGGCCTCGTTCAAGATAACAAGGTCAAAAACCGGAAGTTGACTATTATCTCGAAAACGGTTAGAGATAGAGCGATTTTGAGCTCATTTTCGACCCTTTGGGCCTAAACAACGTTACATAAGAGGTACCTCGGTGACCTTGACCTTCCGGGTCACGGTCAAGGTCAAAAACCGGAAGTTAACTATTATCTCGAAAACGATTAGAGATAGAGCGATTTTGAGCTCATTTTCGACCCTTTGGGCCTAAACAACGTTACATAAGAGGTACCTCGGTGATCTTGACCTTCTGGGTCACGGTCAAGGTCGAAAACCGGAAGTTGACTATTATCTCGAAAACGGTTAGAGATAGAGCGATTTTGAGCTCATTTTCGACCCTTTGGGCCTAAACAACGTTACTTAAGGGGTACCTCGGTGACCTTGACCTTCTGGGTCACGGTCAAGGTCAAAAACCGGAAGTTGACTATTAGCTCGAAAACGGTTAGAGATAGAGCGATTTTGAGCTCATTTTCGACCCTTTGGGCCTAAACAACGTTACATAAGAGGTACCTCGGTGACCTTGACCTTCTGGGTCACGGTCAAGGTCAGAAACCGGAAGTTGACTATTATCTCGAAAACGGTTAGAGATAGAGCGATTTTGAGCTCATTTTCGACCCTTCGGGCCTAAACAACGTTACTTAAGGGGTACCTCGGTGACCTTGACCTTCTGGGTCACGGTCAAGGTCAAAAACCGGAAGTTTACTATTATCTCGAAAACGGTTAGAGATAGAGCGATTTTGAGCTCATTTTCGACCCTTTGGGCCTAAACAACGTTACTTAAGGGGTACCTCGGTGACCTTGACCTTCTGGGTCACGGTCAAGGTCGAAAACCGGAAGTTGACTATTAGCTCGAAAACGGTTAGAGATAGAGCGATTTTGAGCTCATTTTCGACCCTTAGGGCCTAAACAACGTTACATAAGAGGTACCTCGGTGACCTTGACCTTCTGGGTCACGGTCAAGGTCAAAAACCGGAAGTTGACTATTATCTCGAAAACGGTTAGAGACAGAGCGATTTTGAGCTCATTTTCGACCCTTTGGACCTAAACAACGTTACATAAGAGGTACCTCGGTGACCTTGACCTTCTGGGTCACGGTCAAGGTCAAAAACCGGAAGTTGACTATTATCTCGAAAACGGTTAGAGATAGAGCGATTTTGAGCTCATTTTCGACCCTTTGGGCCTAAACAACGTTACATAAGAGGTACCTCGGTGATCTTGACCTCCTCCATCATGGTCAAGGTCAAAAACTGCAAGTTGACCAGTATCTCAAAAACGGTTAGAAAACTGAATTTGATTTTTTTGTGCCCAAATGAGGTTACATTATATTCAGTTCGATGGCCTCGTTCAAGATAACAATCCGGAAGCTGACAATTATGTTGAAACACTGAAAAATGTGTGTTTGACCAAATATGTTGTGTCTCTGCCCTTGCAAGTGGGTACTGTTTCGCTACGTGTAGCGAAATTCGGTCTAGTTTCTGACTGCTTCAGTCGGCTTTCTCAAATTTCGAATACGAGGATTAAAATTTAAGTACCGAAACCAGTTGAAGAGCCAGAAGGGTTGTGCACCTCCATTTCTTATACCAATATCTTACCAATAAAAATGAGGCTAAATTTTGAAATCCTGAAAATGACCGAAATGGATGGAATCTGTGGGGTAACCTGGCAAAAGGACTAAAATTCAAAAGGACTACGCTTCAAAAGGACCAAATTTCATAATGTCTACGCGGAGAAGGACTAAACTTCTGAGTGTCTACGCGGAGTAAACTTAACTTGCAAGACTAAACTTGCAAAAGGACTACGAAACTGATATGAATTTCACCATCATATTTTACCTCAAATTTACATTAAATGCCAGAGAATTACAAAACTACAAAAAAAAAAAAATCTACTCTTCTGCAATAAAGTTTCTAGAAAAAAATCTAAGCCAGTACGCAGCACTAAAATTCTGCACTACTGTATATCCTTACTACAAAATAACAAAATATACGCTCCTCTACTGCGCTAAAATTCTTAAATCGCCTGATACTGTTTTTCACCACCACATTTTACTCTGCCCCTCCCTATTCCACTTTAACACATCGGCATAATGTGCCAAAATTGCTAAAATCAAAGTTTAGTCCTTTTGCAGCAACTTTTTTTCAGTTTTGTTCCCGCGTAGACATTTTGCAGTTAAGTCCTTTTGCAGGTGTCATTTTTTCTCTTAGACATTCTGAAGTTTAGTCCTTTTCAAGCGTAGTCCTTTTGACGTTTAGTCCTTTTGCCAGGTAATCAATTTGTGGTATGTCCGATTTCAACACTTTGTGACTGTCAGCCTCCAGCTGTAATACCGATATTTTTTCTTAAATATGTATGAAAAGACACAATGAAACGACCAGCCAGTGCCCCCCCCCCCCAGCCCACCAATATAAATCATACTCAAAGCTATCACTCAGCTTGTCGACACCTTGCAGAAGTGCACAAATCCATGACGCCCCCACCTCGTGCCAAGACAAATTGGCTTACCACAAGGACGGCGATCCAGGGGTTGCAGAGGAGGAGGGCGAGGCCGACGAAGAGCGCCACGAGTATGCTGAGCAGCGCCAGGCCCAGGTAGAGGCGCAGGCGCACGTACTGCTCGAAGAAGGTGAAGGGCACGCCGATAGGGAAGGTGGGCAGGCCCCGCTTGCTGAAAGTATCGCAGATCTCGCGAACTTCTTTGATTGTTTGCACAATGTTGTGTGTGTTGCCCAGGTCGTGCAGGTAGAAGGCCAGCTGCGCGAACACAAGCGGCTGCGATTTGGGTACTGAAAATGAACACGGCCACAATGAAGTCTTATCTTCTGATGATTAGAGACAGGCTTTACTGGAGTTCGAATACACATACGCGAAAACATGCATGAAATTAAAAGAGACACTGCATGGGGTTTGTATATGCTGGCGACAGGAAGCAATGCACTTACTCTGCAGATCGTGCGGGCCGTCGGTGGCTTCGTGGTACCACTGCTTGGGTTCGGGGCGGAGCTGAGCCTGGCAGGAAGCGTACGCTAAGGCGTCGTTAGACGACCAAGCCGACAAGTAGTTGTAGAACGCATGTCTGTCGATCGTCCCGTCCTCATGCACAAGTCTCCCGTTTGTGAACTGTAAAAGCACATGCAACCAAATGGAATGACCTTTATTTGTGAATTTACGGGTCGTTTCCATTTGATACAAAATAAGCAGTGGCTGAGTGAGTTGTCTTGCAACTCACTTCACTCGTGACTTCTCTGAATAATCAGTTTACTGCATAAAGCGCACCATTAATTATATAGTACATTTCATTTAAAAAAAAACAGTGTGTTTTAGCAGACTGAGTAAAAACTCCCCTAGACACCTCGTTAATTCGAAAAAGCTTTGATAACCTGATTTGATTCTCTGCAATTAAATAAACCACTGCTACTAACAACTATTTGGCGGAAATTTCCCGGACCCGGCAAAACGGGTTCAGAATCAAGCGGTGAAATGTTCCCTTTCATGTACTCGCTTGGCGTTCAGCCATGTTCTTTGGCCAGTTTTTGGACTTAAGAAAACTTAACTTTGGTGTTACAATCCCTTGCATGGCCATTAGTTTGCTAGAAAATTACAAGGAACTACCAAGAGGAGTCTTTTAGATTAAAGGACACGAACATTTGAAAGGAGACAATACGCTTTATTAACAGCGAATATCTTTGCTTCAGGGTTCAAAATGAAAGGGCGTGACAAATGCGTTCTTTTCATTGGTCAGCAATTATCTCGAACCTTTCTGGCAGTTCAGATACATTAGCCACAAATTACTGGCCTAATAAGACGACAAGGATGCCGTAATCGAGATCATTTGTCACCACCATGAGGTACCTTATTATAACTGATTGCTTTTGAAAATTAATACAATTACATAAACTGTAATGGGTTCTTGAGTTTTTAGACCACTAATTTTATAGCCGTCTGCTGTTGCACGCAATGGCCGTAGGATGTCATCTTCGAAATTTACAAGACTTCGAGACTTCCGGAACACGGACAGACTTTAAACTGTGCAAAAAAATTTGAAATTTATTCATAATTTCACCTAATTCATTACAAAATATTTAAACACAGTTGAACAGTGTTACGAACACATCGGATATAACGACATGGTGCTGGTGACAACATCACTTTGTGGCCTTAGTTTAGCTTTAGGCTGTTTAAAATTATGGGATATACCAGCGGTTCGGATTACCGAATAGCCTTCCTGGTTCCAGCCATGTCGTTAGAACACTGCAGATTGTTCTCGGGATACAAACTGCAAAACTGGTTCGTTTTGTATTCTTACTATTTCTCAAGTTTGGAGCTGAAGTTTAAAGGCTAGGCCATTGTATAAATCGTGTGTCTGATGAAAGCACTTTTTATGGTGAAAAAGACACCAACACGAGATTGAATGCCATTTGTAAGCAGCTTTGATGGCTATCAAGACATTTCCTCTCAAGTAAATTGGCTCCGGTAAAAATGCGTACTGGACAGTTCGTCACCCCACCCTGTGACAGCTCCTTCTATCTCCTTGCCCACAGCAGAAAATGTTTAATTTGCCTCCAAAATTTTAGTCATTTATTCTTCTGCAAAGAGTGGAAAGAATACCGATTTATATAAACTGAGCTTTCATTCGCATTTCCAGATGACAAAGATCTTGTCACAGAAAAAGCAAACGGCATTTCAGTCTGGATTAGGGCCAAATATCTCTCTATCTGAGTGGGATCCCGATAAATTAGGGGATTCCGGACTTATTTTTTTGTTGGACAAGGCGGGATCCCATATTGTACGGTTTTCTCTCGACATTTCACCATGTCGACAGGGTTCCCGGTGCCATCCCGGAGCTCTTGCTACCCCAGTGCTGGATATGAGTGGCTGACTCGAGCCCCCCCCCCCCCCCCCCCACTTGGGGATCGCCCCCGTATCTCAGGATTCCAATTGATTTATAAATGGTAAAGATGACTGAGGAAAACGTCAACATAAAGAAAGAGACTTATTTCCATGGAGCTTGAAAAGTGATGCAGAAACTGAATCTTTCTGACTTCAAAAAGCGTAATTCGGAAAAAAGAAATAATTAAAAGGACCTCATTGTCATGTGAAAATTATGAAGTGTGATATACCTAACGTTGGCTTATTTGCAGCAAAGGCAGCTGGAGAGCTTTTTTGACTATAGTCAGGACGGAGGTGTTAGTATGGAGGGGGGTGTTGTTTGCATGGAGGGAGGGGGGGGGTGTTGTTTGCATGGAGGGGGGGTGTTGTTTGCTCTGAACCCCGGCAGAATCTGGATTGTCTTTTTTCACTTGGGTTAAGTTTTTTCAGTTAGCGACCAACTGCTCACATCAGAAAACGAGTTGCCTTGGATTCATAAATTTGACAGCAACGAGGCGGGTATAACTCCATGCGCCCACTATGTCCACACGTGAAAACGTAACACATAGTCCATGACAAAAGAGAAACTCATACCCTTGATTTATCAACTGGCTCATCGATATCTCCACTCTGTACCATGAGTCGATATCCGAGTCTTCCTTCAGCCGTGGCGTTATCATACCAACCGTCGTAATGCAAACATCCCGCGGTCTTGTCCCTGTCGAAGGCCTTCTGCATGTCTGCCAGAAAAAAGGTTCACATATATGTCATCAAGCTAATTCAAGGCAAAGACTAGCGCCAGGGACTGGTCGGTGATAGAAAGGTAAACCTCACCCTTCCCACTCAAACCCTAACTCCTTTGGGCTTCTAAATATTACTTCATCACTTTATAAACGGATTAATCCAGTGCATATTCATGACTGAAGCCCAGAAACCGTTATTTTCATTTGCCAAGGGATAAAATAAGTGTCTGGGCAAAGACGGCAATGCCAAGGAAAACGTAATGGTGGAAAAAACGTCAATGAATTGCAATAAGACTTATACACGTTCTGAAGAAGTCTTTTTTGTTACTAATTTAGAAGCCGTTTTGCTTTGGGATTCAATCGGCTGTTCCTTCTATTTATTTCAAGTTTCCTACATTCGAACCTTCCTCTAATGTAAAAACCTCTAAAATTTAAACCGCAGAATGTGACGAGAGTGAATACATGTTTCGCCTCATTTTCAATAAAAATCCAGGACCTCCCATGCTTCTGGTTTTGTTAGCGGTGGTCGATTTCAAAGAAGAGCCAACATTTTTCAAGAGGCTGGTTTAAGCAATCACAGGAGCCGATTTTCCAAAACTAAAGCGCAGTTGGCCAAGTAGGTACAAGAAAACAGCTGGAGAGAGGGGTTCACCTTTATTCCTCCCCATACAATACTGCACATAACACTTGCAGTGTAAATCAAGCAGTTAAACCTGCAATTCATTCTTTTAGGCGAAAAACCTGTTTGGTTGTTTTTGAAACACTGTAACATTTCAATCATACCTTCACACGATCTGTGCTGCGGAGTCCGCGAGAACCCTCTGTGAAATTATATGATTGTGTGAACGCCTGTGTTTATTTCTCTCTCTCTCTCTCTCTCTCTCTCTCTCTCTCTCTCTCTCTCTCTCTCTCTCTTTCTCTCTTTCACTCTCACGGCACAAAGGAAATAACGTGCAACCAACATGAACGCGCATCAATGTATCTGGAAACGACCACAACGTGAAACCAATCAGCATTGTTTGTTCAGTTTTGTTATCTTCTGCTCTAAGGGATTCACGAGAAAACCATGAGAAACTACAACGAATCAAGAGGCTCAAATGTGTGATTTCCAGTGAAACATCACGACTGACTCCTTCCGGTACGCCTTTTTTATCCGTGCAGCAACAGGTTTTACTGTATGTTTCCATCCGGATCTGCATGCAGGTAACTCTATCCAACCTGGATACGCCTCTGAACGCAACTGCAACCCCATTACTCAGGTCAGGGCATGGGCCTGCATATATCCTAACCCTAATTACGTAAAGTGTAGAAACGGCCATGATACACCTTGTTGATACGTGTTTTCACAGGGAGGTTTATATACTCTCATCACACCCTCCAATATGGGGAGTGCTCTGAACATAAACCCAACCTCTTAACCCAGAGTACAGGCACTGAAATATACTTTATAACAGAGCATTAGGCAACAAAGTGTAAAATGAAAGCGTAACACATTCGTTGTTACAAAATAGCTGACCTCTGAGGAGATCTATCTGTTGTGTATAAACACAGAGGGGATCAAAAATTTTAAAAAGTAGTTGCTTTCTTTTTTAAGTACTATGTTTGCGGAATCCCCAGTGGGTCTGCAGAGTGAACAGGTGTTCTACACATCAGGCCAAACCGTTGTAGAGGTTGGCTGATGGACAACAACGGTAACACATTTCGAAATTTGAGACACAGTGATGTCACTAATAAAGGTACAAGCTTAAAAATTTCACAAATTAGTCTAAGCTACCCGGGGTGCCAAGTTGGAGGCAGATGCATTTTTCCGTTGTATTTTGACAGTGACGACATGCGTTGTGCAATATATGCCAAATTCAATACCAACCGCCGCCGGACCCCGTTGATCCAATGCATAAGCCTGAAGCTGTCGAAGAAGTTCGACAGCTGTCGTGTCAACAAAGTCAAGTGTCCACAGCAGACACATACTATACACACACAGTGAGAAGGTACAAAAACAAAATATTTTCCCTCTACGACGGAAACATCATAATTGGAATGGCCAATTCGGTGTGAAAAGACATTTAGTAAGCAATGTCTCTGAAGAGCTGACATCATAAACTAAACCATCCTTTAGAAAAATGACGACACTCACATTCACCGTATGTTTTGAAAAATGAAACTTACTTTTCATGTTAGAAATAAACTACATTGAGCCATACATCTACAGATTATCCAAAAATTATAATGAAGTATAAACACCGCATTATTTAAAATAAGAATTCTTAAGTAAATACGAAATCAGTTATTGTTTGATAGGCTATTCCGGAATAGATTACCGATAGTTCGACTCTCAAATAAATCAATATTCTTCATTTTTCTCATACCATAGGGTGAAAATAAAGTGAGTCATATAAATTTTTATCTTTTTGAGAAAGGAAAATAAAAATATTGGAAAAATGAATTTATATTAGGCTCTTTATTAAAATGTCTGTGTTGAATAACCTATCGAAATTTTGAATTTTAAGAAATTTATTTGCATTTTTAATTTTTTTCATGTTTTTTTTTATTTTTAAGGCAAAAAAATAAGTTGCTTATAGGGTCAGAAACCTAAAATGGTGAAAAAAGAAAAATTTTCGATTTCTGCGACATTCGATTAATCGGTAGTCTAGTCCGAAATGCCCCCCCCCCCCCAAAAAAAAAAAAAAAAAAAAAAAAAAAATATATATATATATATATATATATATATATATATATATATATATTTATATATATATATATATGGTTCCTTATTTGCTTCAGAATTCTTATTTTAAATAATACGGTGCTTATAATTATCTTCAAAAGAAAAAATATGTTTGTTGTTCACTTTTTTTGACTTATTTGACTTATTCTGATACTACTCGAAGAATGAAGCGCAATTTTCCCCACTGAATATTCGACAAATACTATTCATTATCCGGCTGTTTGATTTCAAACTTAAAATTTCAACGACCGGATGTGATCGAAGCACACGATGAAGGTGAACAGGGCCTCTAAATGATGCCAGAACTTCGGTGACACTGCGCGGGCACGATCAGATCCACCGACATTCAGTGTGCGTACCGCTTACAGGACGATTACAACATAATCCGGAATAGCCTACCAACATTCAGTGTGCGTACTGCTGACAGGACGATTACAACATAATCCGAGAATAGCCTACCAACATTCAGTGTGCGTACCGCTGACAGGACGATTACAACATAATCCGGAATAGCCTACCAACATTCAGTGTGCGTACTGCTGACAGGACGATTACAACACAATCCGGAATAGCCTACCAACATTCAGTGTGCGTACCGCTGACAGGACGATTACAACATAATCCGAGAATAGCCTACCAACATTCAGTGTGCGTACCGCTGACAGGACGATTACAACATAATCCGGAATAGCCTACCAACATTCAGTGTGCGTACTGCTTACAGGACGATTACAACACAATCCGGAATAGCCTACCAACATTCAGTGTGCGTACTGCTGACAGGACGATTACAACATAATCCGGAAGAGCCTACCAAAATTTATCTGGTTTCTTACTTGCTTAAGAATTCTTATTTTACATAATACAGTGTCGAGTTTTGTTTTAAATTTCACAGAATCTATTCGATACGGAAGCATAAAATAAGTTACATGGATGTGTACTAGTGGCTAGAAACGCGTAGCAAGAGAAAGGAGTGCACCGTGTCCCCTCTGACCATGGATGAACAACAAGACGGCAAGTGTCAACTGTTTAGCCCTACTGTATTTTTTTTATTCTGACGTCAATCCAAATTCCCCATATTCAAACAGTTCAACTTAATTGCTTATCAAATTTCCACCAACAAGATCTACCTCTAACCCCTCGAGTGAAATTAACTGCGGTGTGAAAATAAAGAAAGGATTGGATGATGGAATATGGCTTAGGACGACAACAATACAAAATATCACTGTGTGCGGTAACTTTACGCCCCATTATTTTCCACACACCTTTTTTCAATTTTTAGTCGAGCGTTAATTTCCATCTTATTTTCTATTTGCATTTATCCTAGATTGTTTCCTTGTGTCACACTTATCAAATTGAAAAGAAAAATGCGATCAATTTACAAATAATCTCACACATAATACTAAACTATTACTACATGCATAATATGATATAATTTTACAATGTATAATAATACAACTAGCTTTTCATTGGTCTTGGGTCAACTCGGCCCCTTGCCAAGTCGGCCCCTAGCAACTCGGCCCCTCGTGAAAGTCAAGTCGACCCCTGCTCGGCCCTTTCACAGGTCAACTCGGCCCCTTATTAAAAAAGTAGGCCCCTCATATTTTTGGTGAAATGGTGTTATTCAGATTAAACATATAGGGTAATTCTGCCTTACTTATTTTTATTGGAAAAACAACAAACTTACAATAACACAATTTAAGACGTACTTTACCCACAATTAGCACATCATTTTACACATCATATTCGGTACTGCAACCTTTGCTACAATAGGATTTACTAATCAAATTTTTTACTATAGACTACAGCTCTCTTTTTTCTGTTGACAAATTATTTACTTCGTTTTTTTTGTATACAGATTGACAAATTTCAAACAAGTTAGCCTTTGCTTTTTCTTCAATTTCTTCCATTTTACCACTAAATCCGAGTATATTACAAGTTACTGACGACCCGGACGATATCTGTGACTTAGCAAGCAAATTGTGGTGTGTAAAATACTTAATGCAAAAGCTATTTGCAGTTTATCTGATAGTATTTGTGATCATTGAAATTAAAACACCGACAGAAGTTCTGTAATTACTAATGCATTTTGTTTGTGATGAGCATCCGAGATGAGACACGAAAAAACCCTGTAATTTTCAGTTACATTTCGTCAGCGATCACTGCCTTTTGTATTTTAAGTTTTTAAAGTATGTGTGAAAGGGCCGACTTAAAAAAGGACTGAGGGACTGAGTAGACTTTCACGGGGGCCGACTTGACTTTCAGGAGGGGCAGAGTTGGCAAGGGGCCGACTTGGCAAGCGGCCGAGTTGACCCAACACCCTTTTGATTTGCTACTTTACCACAACCTTGAGACAAGTCCATGCCGTTAAATAAGACCCACACCAATCGAAAAATTCGTTTATTCTTTTTTATTTAAAGAATGTTGTGTGGGTGTATACATTAAAACATTCTGAAGCGAGACAAAACAATAGAAGCCCAGTAAAAGATCAATTTATTAAGTGTGGTGTTTATTCCGGGTGGCATTTGATCCAACTTGCTAAAAAAGTGTGGCACTTATCTCGGGTGGCATTCTACTGGCGAAGGCTGCTTATCTTTTGTTATCGTTCATATGCGGTATAAAATTATTATCAATAAAACAACGTCTAATACATTTTGTGCCTCAAAATGTCACACAGCGCCAGAGTGGATACCTTCCCTCACCCCGCCCCCTCCCCCCGCCCCCACCCCGCCCCCACTCCTGTAAAATGTTCACTTTCTAGCAAATCTCGGGTTATTGACGATTAGCATAAAGGGAGAACTTGGTTACATTAGGAAATTTAAATTTTCCACGTGTAGCACTTTGGACATGTTACTTAGGTGGCTGCAGCTATTCCTCATTTGACAAGCTTTCCAGAGATAAGGAAAACCGCGCAGGAAATAGTTTTACCGCAATCGATAACGGCATCTCACTTTTTCTGATATCTATTGAACCTGGAATGTTACATTATTATTATATTACTGAAACTGGAAGAACCACGGCCATCGGTTCCCTGCTTGTGTCGTTAAATTAACATCGCAACGACCATGCCGTTAACCAGCCCAACGCCTTCAGCGCAAATAAATGTGATTCAATTTTTTTACCATTACTATTACATCAGACATACATTCTTGAAAGAGTTCAAAGTTTGGGACACATTTCAAATTTATATCAAGCCCGCTGTCTACAAGCAAGCTCCTTATAATTCACATCTACGGAACAAAAGTAACATTTTCATTTCTAATTTAAGCTGTCTGGGTTAGAATTATTTTAATTACAGATCGGCGTGGTGGGTGATCACGATCACGTTGCTGTTTTATCGCTTTTCTGTGACTTCTTTTTCTTTGCTTTTTCTTTTCTATTGCAACTTTTTGGCAAAGGGTGTGGACCACTTTTTTCCGCTTCTAGTTTTGACGGCTTGTACGGTACTGTTATAGTGAAAAGCGAGCTCTCAATCCACATGTGCGACCTCAATTCTAGCTTTTTGCAACCCTAAGTCATTGTTCATCATATTCACAGCCTTAATTTATGCAAACCCCCACAGGAAACTTCACGTATCGTTTTCTTCCTTGCCCTAACCTAAACCAAAACAACCTTAAAATGTTCACTGCGAGTAAAACTAGGTCAAGATAAATATGCATCAATTAAAATTGTGCGACACGGCCAGGCAAAATGTCACATCGGCTTTTTCAGCACGTATTATTTGCCCAAGAATCGTTTTGTTATTGTCGTTTTATGCCGGCCTTGAGGGATAGATTGCGTCCGATCCAGGATGCGTGCACGCAATTGAGACCCCGCCACTTTACCTCGGGACCCTTGGTTTCAGAGGCCGGGGTCCCGCGGGACCCCGAGCTGAAAAGTAAACTTTTTGCCATGATACCCATCGCTATGGTGAGACATAAACCACACTGGTCCACACAAATACCCATCGCTATGGTGAGACATAAACCCCGCTGGTCCACACAAATACCCATCGTTATGGTGAGACATAAACCACGCTGATCCACACAAATACCCATCGTTATGGTGAGACATAAACCACGCTGGTCCACACAAATACCCATCGCTATGGTGAGACATAAACCCCGCTGGTCCACACAAATACCCATCGCTATGGTGAGATATAAACCACGCTGATCCACACAAATACCCATCGCTATGGTGAGACATAAACCACGCTGGTCCACACAAATACCCATCGTTATGGTGAGACATAAACCACGCTGGTCCACACAAATACCCATCGCTATGGTGAGACATAAACCACGCTGGTCCACACAAATACCCATCGCTATGGTGAGACATAAACCACGCTGATACACACAAATACCCATCGCTATGGTGAGACATAAACCACGCTGGTCCACACAAATACCCATCGCTATGGTGAGACATAAACCACGCTGGTCCACACAAATACCCATCGCTATGGTTAGACATAAACCACGCTAGTCCACACAAATACCCATCGCTATGGTGAGACATAAACCACGCTGGTCCACACAAATACCCATCGCTATGGTGAGACATAAACCACGCTGGTCCACACAAATACCCATCGCTATGGTGAAGTCTGCATTTTACATCCGATAACTGAAAACATTCAAAGTTTGCGAAAGTACCTCTCTTCCATAAGATTCAAAGTTATCGGGATGGTGTCATGTAAGTTTCCTTATGTATGTTACCTTTCAGCCACGTTCTCATGAGGGTTAACCAGAAATGCGGCAGACTCCCATCTTCTTTCTTGATGATTCGATCCACACTCCGGAAAGCCGCATGGTATTCCAACAATAACTTCTGCCGACCAGCGTAATCAAAATCATCCTTTAAAAAAAGACAGTTATAACCGATTTCAGCTTCATGTAAAAACTTTACTCCTATGTTTAACCTCCTCATTTTAAAGGACAGATCAGCGAACTCAGCACTTTTAAAAATTATGATCGGATAATGTTGAAAAAATATGCAAGCTGTCCACGACAAAGGCATCGTGGGCTCGTGGCAAAATTTCTTACATTTGTAAATAATGGAAACATTAGAATTGTTAACATGAGGGGAGCACAGTGCACTGACAACTGGATAGTTCATTGCGTTCACTACGGGTCAACCGAGCCAGCTCCAGACCTCATGATTATCAGACCTTGCCGACTGCGCTATCGTGGCAAGTGATCAGGCGTCTGGTGTGATTTTATTTTTGGAATTTTATCGATTTAGGCAAATATTTTACCAATTTTGGTCAAATCGCCAAACAAAATACAAGACTCATGCAGGAGCTTTGTGGAACATTAGTGTCAATTTTAAGCGCAATCGGCCGGACTTATAGGAAGAGTAGCATTTTTTGTGTTTTCTAAGCTTTGGTCAATATTTTGGTCAATTTTGGCCAAATCGCCAAAAAAAGCTGTATGGTGGATTACCTGAATAACATTATTGAATAACAATCGGACCAGAAATGTAGGAAGGGTAGTATTTTGAAAATTTATTTACACACACAAACCCACACATAACGGACAACAAATTCCCTACAAATGTTGAGTTAAGTGTCACCCAGCGACCATAGTCGACTGGCCTAAAAAAAAAAAGAACGCCCGGCATATTTATTTTCAGGTGAAACGACATTAAGTAGTCAGATAACAAGCCAAACAACATGCAATTTTGGTACGTCTAGAGGGGTGGTACTCAGTTTTGTTCATCCGACTATTACGTCGGGAGAAGCGCCCTGTGTCCTGTCATGTCAATCATTCAAGTATGGTAGTACGCTATAGCTATTGTACTGCGTCGTTTGCTTTCGTCATAGCCTTGCATGTACGGCCGTTGCTGAATGTGCTGCCTGTGCAAAGCGCTGTAGAAATTCTTTCCAATATGTTGACATTTTGAAGTTTAAGAAATGCAGAGCGAAGTTGTGAGAGAGCTTTGGAATTCTTAACAATGACCACACGTTCTAAAGATGTTGGATATTCGCAAAACCATACATTTGTCAGGTAACGTTCAAATTAAGGAGTGTATTTAAAAAAAGATCAGCCGAAATGTTAACAAACACGTGTCACTGAAAAAAGCTCCCAGGATAAGTTTTTTGCAGATGAATAAAACATCAGTGATAAAGTTGAGCAAAGCCAAACGTCTCACATACACTGATAATAATATTAATCACATCGTTTTGCTGGGGCGTTAATGTGATGTGAAACCTTACGTTTTCATTTGAGGCCCTTATTTTCTCATTTGAAGCCCTCCACATAGTATTTGAGGCCCACGTTAACTCGGCACTCAAATGCCATGTGCCAGCAAAACGATTGGTGCATCATTCACATTACGGGGCTGATTTACATGTTATGCATTTTTTTTTTCTCATTTCTGGTACCCAATAGGAAGCGCTAGCATAAGCAATGGGAACGAAGCAGTCCAGACAAAAATGTACGGAAAATAATAATAATAATAATAACAATAATAATAATAATAATAATAATAATAATAATAATAATAATAATAATAATAAGAAGAAGAAGAAGAAGAAGAAGAAGAAGAAGAAGAAGAAGAAAACGATTGCGACTTTACCGAGTGCACAATCTCACTATATTAGCGAACGCCATCAACTCCACGTTTCTTTTCCCCGCCGAGAAAACACGAGCACAACATACCTTTGTAACTGCAAAGAAATTGTAGAAGCCAAAATATCTGGACTGGGCTTCCAAAAAAGCGTATTCACTGGTTCCTTTGGGGACAATATCCGTGATGTCAAGGCCGTCTTCTACTCGAGTCGTACCCACAATTCCGAATATTAAGAGCACGCTAAAGCAGACCAGGACGAAAATCTGAAATGAACAAAACAGAATTGGCCCTCATATGTACAACTGTAAGCTCGGCATATTTCATCGCCCGCGTCATTTTAAAAGTGCTGTATAATTTCTCCATGACAGAGCGAAGAAAAGATTGGACAAGATGGCCTTGATCTTCTTCATACTTACCGGTACCAGTCTAAACAAAAATGAACGTACCGTAATCGAATGCGTCATTTACAATATTTAAATTACAAGAAACAATTTTAACAGTTTTACATTTTTAAATTTCAATAAAAGCTGAGTTTTATATTTAAAACAATTTTATGCATGTAACACGCAATGGGAAAAATAAAAACATCTGCGAAAACCTTTTAATGATCATAAAAAGTGGCTGCTTGACAACACACTACCGATGCAAGCAAAAGAAAAAACTAAACACTAAGATTATTTCATGGAAGAGGTGACCAGAAAAAGCAAGCAGTCCTATTCAGGATTTTCATGAACAATCCGATTAATAGGTTTGGAGACACAGTCTGGACAGCACGTTGAAAAAAGTTTCAATAATAAAAAAATTCTGTAATTTTGGCATTATCTCATAAATAAAAATAAAATAAAGACACCTTCCATATCTGTTCTGTCTTTTTGTAAAATTTCACAACAATCTGACCTATAGTTCGGCAGACACGCTCGTTGACACGCAGACGGACGGACAAGATCAGAACTATATCCCTCCGCTACATGCGGATAATAATAACGTGAAATTGATGCTTCTACCTTAAACGGCTTCTTCTCCAGTTGTGGCCCATAAACCTCTTTGGCGAAGAATGGGAGGAACCATTGGCGCCGGCCGTGCAGACACTGCTGTGCGAGTGACGGCTGGTCGGTGGGCGTGAGACACTGCTGTGACGACGCCGTCGACGCGGGTAGCGAACCGTCCGCCGAGTACACTACAAGCCAACAGTCAGCAAGGCGTTAGGAGGCTCAGGGCTATATTTCACAACTGCCGCGCTTTAGGCACAATAACTAAGGCCCAGTTTCACCACAACCGCTCTCTTTATCAATACTGAGTAAAAAATATTATTATATCTCACAAATTCACAATTCTAGACTGCACTGTGGCCTTAAGGACATGCAAGTTCATAAAAAGATAGCAGAAACGATATTTTGTACTACTGTAAATGGTTCTACTAATATTTCGTGACAAAAAAGTTACTTGTACATCTTTTATACACTTTTTCCATCAGATCATTTTCAGAAATCAGTATTAGATGCATTTTACGAAGTTTTAACACAGTGCGCGTGGCATTGACCTATTTCACAGAAGCGCAAAAGATTTTTAATTTCAAGTGTGAAATTTTGCCAAATTTAACAAAGCAAATAGCCTTCGCGCACAGACACATGCCAAGAATGCCACAGGAGTGACAGAACTGTGTCCGTACAAGCTTTCATCCTTCTCTATTACGACGGTCAGACAGGGGGGAAGGTAAGGGTGGGGGGGGGGGGAGTGGACAACAGCAACCCTGTTACACAAATAGCAAAACTTACCAGAATGTCTATCTCCAGACTTCGGCAGGGCGTCATATTTCGGTGGTGCTAAAATTGTCGTGGGCTGAGATCCGTCCTCGTCGGTCAAGGTCACCGCTTGAACTTTGGCTGGATCCTGGCCCACGTAGTTGTTACTATACGGCGGAGAGGGTGAAACTGTGCAGTTGTGCGGGTTATAAAATGCCCCGTGACGTTGCAGCTCTATCACGGGACAGGTGGCGGGGCGCTCTCGTTGTTCGGGGTCGCAGTGATTGGGTGCCTGGTGTTGACGGGTACTCGTCGATGGCGCAGGTGCCACCGATGACCTGGCGGGCGTCACCGTGCCGATGATGCTCCTGAAACAAAACCCGATAACACCAAAGTACAAACTGTCTGGGTTTAAGATAATTTTACTTCTACTGCCAACTGTCCATGCTGCAAGAGGGCGCACGCACATGAAGGCATTCACGCTGTACAAGCAAATATATATCTCAATTTCGTGTAGAACGGGACCTTGAAAAGTACCGTAATTAATGGCATATAAGGCCCAGACAAGTCACAGACAGCCCAAAATCGCCAAATTTTGAAAGTAGAACTATATATAAGGCGTAACGGCATATAAGGCGGGCCTTATTTTGCAATAATTTTGCACTTATCTCGGGGATTAGGCCCTTTTTAAATGCAGCATATGCAGCACACAAGATATATATCAAAGATTTATTCGTATCTGGTGGCTTTTAACATCCAGTATGTTTACTGAAACAACGGTACAAATTAGCAAAATATTTTTCTTAGCATTTTAAATACAAATATGAAACACATTTAAAGTTTCTATTTTTTAATTTCATTGCGATTTCAAAGGCTAAAAGAACCTACACCAGACATTTTTTTAACTTTTTATTTATTACAGCGTATTTTAGAATTTAAAAAAATGTGTCGCTCAATTTAAATTTTATTTGTGGTTATCTAATTGTATGTTGCCAAATTTAATTTATTTTATTTTGTGGGGTTATTATTACTGATCTCGATCTTTTGACGCGATTTTCACCTTCGACTTTTTATCGCTCGACAAGATGTCGGGCTACCGCAAAATATACCACTATACACAGCACAATTTCAACAGTCTCTAGCCGTCAAAGACACGAGCCCGAACTTACTTTCTTTTACCTATTTTCTCAAAACATTAGTATTAGAACATTAGAATAAAACTAAATTTTGTCACTAGCTCTGGAACACAGTCACGATAAAACTCTAAGCCAAGTTTCCTCCATCGCATGATTTCAACAAAAATCATGACCAATTAGTCACAAAGCGAATGATAAAAATTTGTATCAACACTAGCACACAATGAACGTGTCACTTTTTGTGGCTAAGTGAAACGACAGACATAAGGGGCTGAGGGGTGCAAAAATGTGCACAACGTTCTGGTGAAATCAAAAATTTTGTAATGCTGCTGACCATATTACAGGTTGTTTTTAAACGATTGTCTGACCATTCTGTGCTTTAATGTCAAGCTATGACATTAACTTTTACCGTCTGTCATTAAAACATCGAAGTGAAAGGAGAAACATCAATTTGGACGAAATTTGACAGAAGACTTCATTGAACAACAATGGAACTGGATCTGTGAAACGAATAACACTGTTCAAAAACTAATCTCTAATTGTTTCGAGATAATCATCAGCTTCTGGATTTTTATCCTGAACGAGAAGGGCATCAAAGTGCATACAATGCAACTTGTTTTAGACACAAATGGTCAAAATTAGTTAAAATTTGCGCCAACCGCGTTTTCAAGACAATGGTAAACCTCCAGTTTTTAACCCTGACCATAACCGAGCAGGTCAAGGTCACCAAAGAGCCTCTTATATTACGTCTTTTTGCCCCAAAGGGTTGAAAACAAGCTCAAAATCGCTCTATCACTAACCGTTTTCGAGATAATGGTCAACTTCCCGTTTTTTACTTTGACCATGACCGAGCAGGTCAAGGTCATCGAGGTACCCCGTATATAACGTTTTTCAGGCCCAAATCGTCGAAAATAAGCTCAAAATCGGTCTATCTCTAACCGTTTTCGAGATAGTGGTCAATCTTTCTCCAACGCTCTTCTATATACATAGGTCACATGACCTTGGGCTTGATCCTGACTGTCGAGATTCAAACCGCGAGGTTACTCCCTACTGACAGTGTGCACGTGTCCAAGCAAGGATTTCAGCGCTATTTCTAGCCATTTTTTGTGATGAATAGGTTTTAAAAAATATGTTGACCTCAATTTGACCTTAAACTTTGAGGTCAATGTAAAACAATTGCCGATTTCACGACGACTCATTTACTCTCTATCTCTGCCAAATGACCCCAATTTGACCTTGACCTTACAATAATAATAAAATAAAGATAAATAAACAAAAATAAAAAAGCTGCGTTGAGAACTACCAAATAACTGGACAAGAAATGTAGGAAGAGTAGTATTTTGAAAACACAACATACACACACACAAAATACCGGCCACAGTAGAACCCTCAGCATGGAGATAATCTGCAGTTTCGGACGCTGAATGTGGGAGCTGTTGGTGGACGGTCAGCTCTTAATGTCACGGCACGGCATGGGCCACTAACCCCCCCCCCCCCCCCCTCCCCGCCCCCTATGTCAATAATGACTAAATGTGTTCTGTGGTTGCGGGAGATTCAAGCCCATGCCATTACCCTGGAACCCACCCCCCCCCCCACCCCACCAACGATCAGCGTTAGAACGCCACAATTCCCGCTTTCTCCACACGCGCTCTCCTCCATCAACACGACCAGCACAAAATCGCGATTAGTCGCTGAAAAACACTGTATTGTGTATTCCACTGCCGTTGAGCCCAGAGTAGTTCCTAGAAACGGAATTCGAGCCCTTAAATTATCTCGTATTGGTTGTTTGGGAAAGATATCATCGTTTCAAGGCCGGAAGCGATCAGATTTGCAATTTTGTTCCAAAGTGTCTTTTTGCCGCAAAAGTGTGTCATTTATCGGTGAAAAGTTGGAGTTCATATGGGCATATTTCGTACTTAACATTTGGCCCAAAGCAGAGAAACCGATGTTCCATTTTCAATGACGATGACCATGCATAAAGTGGGAGGCATGTCTTTGGGGGTTGGGAGGTGGGGTGGGGGAGGAGTGGATGTCACTAGACAGTCTCTGTACGCTTCACTTTAACACTCATCGCATGTGCCTTATTTAACAAATAACTTGTTATATGATGTAGATGTTTGACTGACCCGGAGAAGCAGCAGAAGAAGTCAATGCGGCCCTCCTGCCTCCGCCACAGATCGAGGCTCACGATGGCTGGAAACACCAACAGTATGCTCGCCACGTTGAACACAGTTAATATAGCAGCCTAAAATCATAGTTAACAGTTGCTGCAGAATACTGTGTTGCACTTAATTCTACACAACACCGGGGTACTCACGAAAACTATGGTCAGACAAAAACGCGCGACAGTGCCTCGATGGCCTGAGTTACAAACTGGTTACCCACGGGGGTTTTCTTCAGGGGTACCCTCTTTCATCTTCTTGCGTATTTCAAGGTGTCTGAGGATAAAATAATCTGTGCTTAACACGGGAATAATTGTGGAAATCGAGCGGCGTGCCCCAATGGCGTACGGTAAAAAAACAACACTGTGCGCCATTTTTCTGCAATGAGGCGTCATACTTTTTCGGAACAACTCCCTAATGGGTGACGCTCTGAAACAGTTATTGGTGAAACGAGCACTATTTTCACCGAGAAACAAATCAGTGTAAAACGAACGAACGAAAACAACTCTCGTCTGCTGAAAATGATGAAAAGCTGATATTCTCTAAATTTGAGCTCAAGCAGGAAAACAGTGCAGAAGCGTAAGCTTGTCTTTGTAATGGTGGGCTGACTGATTGCTCACTTGTAAGACGAAGGCCCTGGGTGTCGGGATGGGTATAATGGTGGGATGACTGGGTGCTCACTTGTAAGACGAAGGCCCTGGGTGTCGGGATGGGTATAATGGTGGGCTGACTGATTGCTCACTTGTAAGACGAAGGCCCTGAGTGCCGGGATGGGTATAATGGTGGGATGACTGGGTGCTCACTTGTAAGACGAAGGCCCTGAGTGTCGGGATGGGTAAAATGGTGGGATGACTGGGTGCTCACTTGTAAGACGAAGGCCCTGAGTGTCGGGATGGGTATAATGGTGGGCTGACTGATTGCTCACTTGTAAGACGAAGGCCCTGAGTGTCGGGATGGGTAAAATGGTGGGGTGACTGGGTGCTCACTTGTAAGACGAAGGCCCTGAGTGCCGGGATGGGTATAACTGTGGGCTGAGTGGGTGCTCACTTGTAAGACGAAGGCCCTGAGTGTCGGGATGGATAAAATGGTGGGCTGACTGATTGCTCACTTGTAAGACGAAGGCCCTGAGTGCCGGGATGGGTAAAATGGTGGGATGACTGATTGCTCACTTGTAAGAAGAAGGCCCTGAGTGCCGGGATGGGTATAACTGTGGGCTGAGTGGGTGCTCACTTGTAAGACGAAGGCCCTGAGTGTCGGGATGGGTAAAATGGTGGGCTGACTGATTGCTCACTTGTAAGACGAAGGCCCTGAGTGCCGGGATGGGTAAAATGGTGGGATGACTGATTGCCCACTTGTAAGAAGAAGGCCCTGAGTGCCGGGATGGGTATAACTGTGGGCTGAGTGGGTGCTCACTTGTAAGACGAAGGCCCTGAGCGTCGGGATAGGTAAAATGGTGGGCTGACTGGGTGCTCACTTGTAAGACGAAGGCCCTAAGCGTCGGGATGGGTAAAATGGTGGGCTGACTGATTGCTCACTTGTAAGACGAAGGCCCTGAGTGCCGGGATGGGTATAATGGCAGCGAGGAAGAAGGCGGTTGCTATGCTTATAGAAGTGAGCAGGACACTAACTCCGGAGCGCTTCAAACATTCGCCCGTCTGCTCCTGCAACACAACAATAAACACCTCAGTGCCATGTATGCGCGATAAACAATACTGATTTTTTTCACTAAAATAATCCTTCTACAACTACTGGAAGGAAATATGATATGAGCAGTATAACCATTTGACGCTAACCACATGATATACAACACGTTTGACATTGCGCACATCAACAAAAACAGGTTGTAAAATGTGTATTGAAGATGTTTATCGAGGCTCGTTAATGAGGACCGGTCGGGACTGACACAATTTGTTCGGAGTAATTCGGATAGAGAGCTATTTAGTTGACATGAATCTCATCCGCCAGTATTATTTCTATTCCTTTTCTCTCATTTGCCATTGATGCTTTCGTTCAATTATTTAGTAGATTTTCTGAAGTCTTACTGCCCCTGCCATATCTTACTCCAACAGCAGCATTAGGGCGGTATAACACAATGCTTATAAACACCGTAGGATTTCTCGACTTCTTTTAGCGATAGAGTTGACACGTTTCGACGTTTTCCGACATTTAGACGAGCGACATTTAACCGTAATTGGCATCTGTGATATTTAGCCGAAATTTATAATTGTGTGCAATCCTAGCCAGAACGGGGCTATTGATCTATTTTCTCAATTTTATATTATTTGTCGAGTTAATAAATAAATCATATATATATATATATTTGTTTACTTATTTATTTAAACCAGAAAAATTCCGATTTTTCAAGGTCTAGTTTTTAAGGACTTTAAAGGCAGGAAACCTGACGTTTTAAAGCTTCTTGTGAAGACATTTAAATGACGACATCTCCAGAAAACAACTCTCCAAAAAGGATAATCCCGTGACTTCCTTTTAACGCCAATGGCTCTGTGATCTGCCGGAGGTACAGAGTATGTAATCCCTGCACTTATCTGCAATGCCGGAGCCCATTCAACACCCGTTTACACCAAGTAATTTCACATAGCTTATTGCTCTGCACAAAAATAAATAATTTTAATGCCAGGTGGTGTCTTACCTGTCGTTTTATCGGTTGTCGTGGATTCAAGAATTTTTTTTACTTTTTTCACCAATCAAGCAAAACATTTGAGCTACAATTACAGCTACAGTTTCGGCTAAATGTTATTGAGGCAAATTTCGGTTAAATGTCTGTCGGCTAAATGACGTATGTTTTTGTGTGTACAGTTGGCAATACAGTGGGGGAAAACGTAATCTGGTGTTTGGACCAAACAATGAATTGTTCAATCATTTTCTTGGTATAAATATGTCATATCGTTGGGGCCATTTTGTTTGGATTATCCAGTAATTCGGTTTAACCGGGTTTGGAATAACGAGCTTCTACTGAAATTCTGTTGGATTTAATTTAGAACTGCTAACGTGCTGAGAAGTATCTGGCGTTATCAAATAGAATCAACAGCACTGGTCTACTTGTAGCAGGAGCTATTCAACTGTAGCTCAAAAAGAAGCATTTTCAACTTCCACTCAAAGTATCCCTGACTTCACTTTTGAGAAGAATCATTTGAATGAACGTATTTGCAAAATGGAAATTATTCACTAAAATGCGTTTTCAACTGACCTTGCAAATACTTATTTTACTAGTCCATAATTTAATATTACAAACTGCTGACTACTTTCTCACTCATAATTGAACAAAAAAACTCCTTCTATTCAGCAGACCATGGGATTCAGCTCTGGCTAATAGCGGCCGACTTAAGGGCCATTTTCCTACACAGTGAAACAACTCTTTCGATAAGTGTGTATGTGCAAAACGACACCATATCTGTATCATGGCTGAAGGTTTACACGTCACTATCACTAATATTTCAATCTATCTGATAGTTGTTATGTCTGTTTTAATCCTTTATCGACGAACGATTACATTCACAAATACGATAATTTCGCAAACACATAAAAGAAAAGAAGAAAACATTGAAACAGATATCGATTATATACTTTTTATGCAGTTACTGTTCGAATTGTTCATGCTGTGGCCCAGTTTTTAGAAATTCCATTCGAAACCTGTAGCTTTCACTAAAGGAAGATGGTTGTGCTATTTGCACCCCAGCTCAACTGCCTTGCAATGAAGAGCATGAAGGGATAGCTGCTATATACTTATACTATGTCTTTTATTTCACGGTAAAGAATCTGGGACTAATGAATGCATCGGCTAAAGGTTCTTCATGTTGCAGAGTTTGGACGCCCGTTTGCTTGGGTGATGTCACTGGCCCATTGCTACCAGCGCTCATTAAGTAATGCATTCACTGGCGCCAGTGCGCCAACACGAGACGTAGACATGATGGCACCTGTAACTCCCGTACGTTTATAACAAAATCCATTTGGTTCACATTCGAGTTTCATGTTTGGTGTAGTTATTCCACAGACTAACTACCCCAAATTTGAAGTTGATCCCACTTTCCTTTATCGAGATATTTTGCGCACGAGATTTGCTTCAGAACCGATAACTACTTTTAAGTGATGTCGTTTGCGCAGTTTTCAACACAATTCATTGGAATCTTTCGAACCTAAAAAATAAAACAATCCCAACAACTCCGAAGGATCCCCGACACCCAACGGACGATGATAGATTCGTCCGCCTGACCAAGGGATATGCATCCAAAGTCCATACGACTTTCCGTCATAGAGACATTTTGCATACAAGGTCTTTCAAACTATATACATATTTTACGTAATGACGTCAAAAGTGGTAATCGTTTGTTCCACTCGCGACAAAATTGACAGAATGTTCGGAACCGACCAAGAAAAAAAATCCCAGCACATTTGAAGAATCTCCGTGTTCACCGGCTGAGAAATCTTGCAAATAAGATCATTCTGTAATGTCGCCAATGCTTTCCTTAATTACGCCAAACACGCATTAGAAATTGACGCAACCGTCCCGTTGGCTCAGTTTATCAGTACATAAGTCACATGTCGAACTCGTTCTGTCTACTTAGGAAAACGCTGAACTGAATCCTTCAGATCTGCGAAGCATGAAAACAACTAAGTTTGAATTGTCTCCGATGTCCAAATGCTGAGAGATCTTGTGCACAAGATTTTTACATAATGACGCCATACGCATTTCTTACGTTACGTTTTAGGAGGTGGTAAATTGGTTAGAACTTCTCCACACACAGAAAGCACAAACCCTGAAAGTCCCCGTCGTTTGGACAGGTGTAATCAGTGCGATGGCGAAAATGCAGGTATGTTGTATTTCTTGGAAGTTCATAAACATGCGTTCGTGAAACTTCCTTCCTTAGTAAATGACAAGTGTGACATAATGTAACAGGTGAAAAACAGTAAAACCACCATCGTGCTTCCATTTAACCTACCTTCCCCTTCCCCCTCCCACCCCCCCCCCCTCCCCAAAAATATATATATCACACTTTCAAAGCTGTGTCGTCCTCGTCATAGCTTTGTGATAAGGCTAAAATTATTATTTTTCAACGTGAACTAAATTAACTAGCTTCAAAACCTTTTTTAACAGATTTCCTTGACGCATAGTAAATTGCTGCATTTTAAGCATGCCTTAAAATGAATCAAGACGACTTTTTTTAAATAAAAAAAATCACAAAATAAGCATTTATCATTCTACATTTATAATTATGAGAAGACTTAAATTTGGGCTTGATAGATTGACACGCCAACTGCCTGTGTGGCTTACATGTAAAACCTTCAACGCGCTCACTTCGCTTTCCTACAGGGGGTTCCCTTATGTGTGTAACACCATACAAGGTAAAAACTTTTGGCGTTCTATTTCAAAATAATGTATGCCCCATATTGTTCAAGTGAATTCAGGTTTTGAAGAGGCGTTATAGATGGTACTTCTTGCTAAGGGAGACACACAACCCTATGACGCATTACTGGCAAAGTTGCGCCTGTCGAATGCTAAATAAAACTTGGGCGACATATATAAACACAGATACTAAAGCGCCAAAACCCTCTCGAGGTGAATACTGAAGTGTGTTGTAACGGCGGCACTTAAGAATTTGAACGAATTTTATGCGGTGGAAAATTCTGACGAGCACACACCTGTGTGCACGTAATTAAATACGACTCTCCTGCACACAAATGGTGGTGTTTGGTTACCGCTGGCGAGCGTGCAAAACGACCGACGAAGAGCACTGGTGAATGCCTGCAAGGCGACGCGGCGAACGCCTTGCTGAGGGACTCTTGATGAGTGTTCATGCTTCAGTTACTGCTGACGAGCACGTATAGTACAAGGACGCAGTGCACGCTTTGTGTAGTTCATGCTGACAGGCAATGGCTACGCTCAAATAGGCCCTAATCCGTAGTCACATAAAAGCACGCGATCTCTTAGCAGAATGCCGGCCGAATCCCTCGACAGCTTGTACTAGTCACACCACAAATGAAAGTTACAAACGAGAGCTGCAAACGAAGGCTGAGAACCAACGCTGCGGACGAGAGCAACCTAAACGACCTGTTACTTCATGTACTGTGAGACATTCAAGGTACCAAAATCGAAAATGTCATGGCTGGTCTGCATTGGTGCTTGAAGACTACGTTTTAGCTGAGAACCATGCACTCATCAGGCGTCAATGCAAGCGCAGCAAGTGTATACTGCGGTTTACGCATTTGTTCTAAGAAACATGATGCTGCGCAGACAGGTATCTGAACAGCCATGGGTCAGTGTTATCACTCAGAGCAGAACAGCAAAATCACGTCTTTCTGTTGTGAAACTTATTCAGTAGTACTTTTCATTTAACCTGTTTCTGCTAGTCTTAGGCATCTAACCATCAAAACAACATGAAAAACGAGGCTGGCGTGGACAGAGAAGCGAGGCTGACGAGGACAGAGAAGCGAGGCTGGCGAGGACAGAGAAGCGAGGCTGGCGAGGACAGAGAAGCGAGGCTGACGAGGACAGAGAAGCGAGGCTGGCGAGGACAGAGAAGCGAGGCTGACGAGGACAGAGAAGCGAGGCTGACCAGGACAGAGCAGCGAGGCTGACGAGGACAGAGCAGCGAGGCTGATGAGAGCAGATTAAACAACACTACATATTTTATCAGAAAAAAAAACAAAAACATAAACAACTTACCATATAAGGAATACTGTTTGCAGAAGAGATTTGTCCAAACTGATACGCTAACAAGAACATATCATTGACTCCCAGTCCCAGGGCTAAGAAAGGAATAATCTACAAAGATCAAGAGCAAAAACATTTACATGAATAAAAATTCGGAGCCAAACAGCATCATTATTGTTTGTGACTCTGCACCTTTGCCCACTGTACACAACAAGCCCACTGACGACATTCGTGCACAAATTTCATCAAAATCTAAAACATCATTTCCTGATTCAGCTTAGGTTACTCGCTTTCCGTTATTTTTTATTGATTTTAATTTTATTTATTAGAGGCTCGCAATATCGTCTATCATACCTCATTATTTCGTCATCATGTAACAGGAGTAAAGGCTGAGGCGAGACTGAAAGAGTGCATTAACACAGCCTTTTGTTTCAGCAATCATTCTTTCTTCTACAAACCTGCATAGTGGATGCGTTGAAATCAGCTATGACAGAAGAGATGCCGAGGCCAGCAGCGAGGTTGAGGCCCACGAGCAGAACCCCGGCCACGCCTATCGTACACTGCGAGTTGACCAGGTCTGACCACTTGAATAATGACACACACGCATAAATGATCTGAAAAAGAGAAGTTTAACATATAACTCACTTTGAAGTAAGCTTCCTGTGTATGTGTATCACAATGCCTCGTCGCTGACTTTTGCCTTTCTTTGAAACGGGAATCTATGTGGATACAAAGCGAAAAATGTCAAAGCTCTTTTTTTGACACACATCCACACAGTTAAACATTGCTGGTTTTCAAGAACGAACTCTTTGAGTAAAAAAAAAACACCGCTTACCATGATTACAAATCCAAGTATGACCATGACATTATTCATCTTTGAGAATTCTGTCAAAAGGTCAAACAGCGAGCTCGACGAGAACGGATACACTTCATCGCCAGTTTTGTTCTTCTCTTCCAACACCCGCGTCACTTCCTGCACGTATTTTCGTTACAAGAAACCATGAATGGAATGTAGATGACGTCAGCCAACACACAATAAAGACTCCCTTTAAGGCGCTGTGGTGGGAGCACTCACATGGTCATGACTTAGGCAAGAACGAATGAGGTAACAGTAAACACATTTTGGGGATCGTTCAGTAGCATGCACCCCTACCCCCCCCCCCCCCCCTCCTCCACAAACACACACACATCTCCTCCACGAACTATATCACGAACCAATCGGTCAAAAAATCACATGTTTGCAATTATACATGTGGAAAGATCGAGCGTCAAAAGGTCGAAAGTGGAAAACGCGACAAAATGTCGAGATGTTTTTAATGGTTTATCAATCTAAAAAAGATGTTTAATTCAAACGATTTATTTATTAAAAACAGTTTACTTTTAAGTTCAAACGTTTTTTTAAGCATTTTATAGCCATTTTGCAGACCGACTCCGGTGTGTTACCGATTATGATACGAAATTTGGCGAGAAAATAATTGAAAATAAAAATCATACTCCCGTATGTGATGGAACAAGCTTGAATTAATTTTAAGCTTACTCGCGTGTTTAGTTTGTTATCTTCCGGGTCTTGGCCCTTTCTCAAAATGCTCTCTTTGACTGATTAACGTTGCAATCCCGTCGTTGTAACGAACAATGCAAGTTTATTCGCGATACATAGTTAACAATGGAGCCTGCAAGGCGGATCACCGAAGGAAAAATATATCACGTAACATTTTTACGTAATGACGTCATACGCCGCAATTTATTTCCCCAATTCATTTCAAGTTGCGCAAAACCGTTCGACTTATCCACAGAATAACTGGACCCAGTCTGAGGTCTATTCCACTTTTCCTTATCGAGATGCTCACGACAAGGTGTTTGGAGAACATTGTTTCACGCAATGATGGGCAACAAAATTCAACAAAATCTTTCGAACCCCCCAAGCAAAAATCCCACCAACTGTAAAGGATCTCTGATGTTCAGCTACGTTAGGTAATGACGGCACATGCCTATTGTAATTCCGCCACACGCCCCAAAACTTAGTACAGCCGCCCGACTTACCCATACAATACCCATACAAAGTTTGAGTTATTGCTATCGAGATACACATGCACGCCCCCCCCCCCCCACACAAACACACACACACATCTCACCCCCCCCCCCCACACACACACACACAGAACGCAGAAAACCTATGTCTCCCCTCGGTCGGGCAGACATAATAATCTTCTGCAGCTAACAGACAATCTTGTAATTTAACCAGTTACGATGTACTATTCAAGTTGAATGTCCCATGACTTGCAATGTAAACATGCTGTATCTAATATTTTAATTAGAGTTTTTTAGCCCCAAGCCACATCCAGTATCTTTAAGCACGACAAATTCGATTCAATATTACTTTTCAAGGTTCAAAGCACGGCATACTTTGCTAATATGGTTTTAGTACTTTTATTCACAAGTCTGCAACAATTATGTATATAAATTGCGAGTTGCCAAAATTCAGTCACTTTGTACAAATTCAATTTAAAGGTTTCTGTATCGCGGAATTCAAAGCCCTTCGTAATAGATTTACTTCATTTCTTCACACAGTCTGTAAAATTATCCCGGAAATTCCGCCAATTATTTGATACAATTTAATCTTTATGGGGGAGGGAGGGGGAGGGGGAGGGAGGAGGGAGGGGGGGCGGGCTTGTATAAAAGCGGCTTGAATCGGGAATGTTGACAACCTTTGCACTGAAATGAACCGGAGGTTACAATCAATGCCTGCACGCCTCACACGACGATGCTTTTTGTCTGCACGACCAAGGTGTTTATTTAAGAACAAAATCTACATGTTTACAACATCTACAAATTATTGCCTCTGAATCTACTTGTGTTTTTGTCAGATAGAAGCTGTTGATTGATTTGAATTGTCCAACACATATTATCAAGCACACGTTCTTTGTCAAAATTTAATCTTGTAAATGTTATATTAACGAGAGTTGATACCTGCGTGAAAGCCCTTTGCCAAGCCTCCAGCACCTGCTTGGCCTTTTTCTGGTCCCAGTCAATACGGTTGACCTTATATGTCCTTCTGTGATGGACGTACATATTTTCTTCTCCCATCAGTTGTATAATACTTTGCAGTGCTTTCGCTCTAAAATGCACCAAACAATCAAAAACAGTAAAATTGGAACAATGAAATCCCGACAGCTCCAAGATGACGTGAAACCGTAAGAGGTAAATAGTTTTTCCGAGCAAAGCGATCCACTTCGAAAGGAATAAACCTTTTGTACACTGTTAGCATTTGCATTAAAGAAAACTTTTAACGGATTAAAACACTATATATTTGACTGCAATAAAGGGGAGGGAACGGGAGGGGAGGGAAATCAGTTAGAAAATGTAACACAATAGACTGATAGGGCTATAACAGGACATCAAGATTAAAACGGTTTGATACCTAAACAACAAACTATATATAATTCTGATAATTTTGAACGCAAAATGATGTTAAAGCATTTACTCGATAGCACACAGAAAATGTCATTTTTTGCTATTCCTGTCTTATTACCAAGCCGCCCGTAGTCATTTTGCTCACCTATGGCGGCGCGAAACACATGCTATACAAGACTATGCCCGGCCGGCCATACAACCAATAGCATGCTTTGTTATCGCCCGGCTGCCGTATAAATTTATACCGCACAAAAATACATCTAAAGCATCTTTCACGTCAAAAATTAAACTTTTTTTTACAGCAAACATAAAAGGGACTGGCAGTGCATTTCAAATGAGGTGAACTAAAAAAAGCTTTACAATTTCATTCGTGTCCAAATAGCATTCTGACACGGTCGGCAAAAGCGGGTTTATCTGTTCTAGCAATTATATCTCCAGACCCTGTGAGAAATACCTTCTCCTCCCGATGCCAAAGCACCGAGCAACGAAACTGAGCAGCAGCACATAAACAAAACAATACACTTACATGCGAAGACAAACGGGCTCGAGGCTAAGTGAGAGGGACCACCCACAAACGAAAGGATAAAGGCAAGCAGAGGAAAGCGAGTGGTGAGTGTCCTCATTTTTCAGTCTGCTACTACCAGGCAGCCCACCAGTACCCCACGCCAGCCCGCCACTTGTACGCTGTGACGCGGACCCTGCCACCAATCTGTACGATCCAACTCGAACTCAAGTGCCTCTCTCTGGATGTGGGTGATAAGGACATGCACGCTAAAACTGGGAGTCGGTGTCTCATAAAACAAACACGCGATACTGGAGAGGAGGAAACTGTAGAAGGCTGTTTGGCAACCTGACCCCAGCTACTCACTTTCCGCCTTCTTTTGTATTTTGGTACAAAAATCAAAGCCGTGTTTCTTAGTTTATGAAACAAAGAAGCCTTGAAGTGAAATAATAACGGAAGTGTAGCTTAAAGGGTAGTTGGAAATTGAAGATATGCAAGTGTGAGGGATCTTCCAGCTAACTCGATTCAGTTTCTAAGCTCAGGTTTAAATAGAAGTACACAGACAGTGTTAATTTTCCCAGTAAATAACTTTTGTTAGTTACCAGAAACATATTCCTGTTCACAGCTTTCCAATGAGCCCGAAAAATATATAAAAAGTTTTCATGTCCACGAATGTGCTCAATGGACGGTATTGCTTACAGCAACACACACGTATCTCAGCAACACACACATGTCTCAGCAACACACACATGCCTCAGCAAAACACATGTGTCTCAGTCAAGTGCACATTTGCAAAGAGTATGTGTTTTATGAAAATAGATAAACACTACGCCGGTAACTAGGAGTATATACTTGAATCCGAACATATCAATGGTCCAAAGATTTATATCTGTGTACATTTTCTTACATGATATTCTGAACATTGAGTTTAGCTTGCCTTATGCTGCTTCCTAGTCATGAGTAATGCATGTGCTACAAGGCCCATTTTAACATCTTAAAGGACAAAAAAAGAGACTTTCAATGATTAACACGACTGCTTGATCACTACTGTTTTCTCATTAAAAGTAGATGGCTACAGGAAAATGGGCAAATATCTGGAAAAGATGTCTAGTGGGATTGATAAGAACCTCTGTAAGAGACATGTTACGAGACATCTACTTAAGGGAGGGATAAGACACAAGTGCTTTATCTACCTTCTTGCCAGCCCACCGTTCTGAACAAAAAAAGGCCTGTGCTTAACAAGGAAAGTATAGAGTACATACCGGAGTGATATAAGCGCCTCAAAACGCCACAGAATTTTTCTCCACACCCAAATCTTGGTTCATAATAAAATGATGTCGGGGAGATTTTTTCAGTTCGCACCAGCTTCTCTGTGATGGGCGCACACTCAAAAGAGTCGTGACGTTTATTTCAATTTTTTCAACGTTACAAAACGATTTTATCAAGTTAAGAGGAAAAGGACGCTTTGATATATCTTAAATTTAAATGTAATTTAGCAAGGTATCTTTTCAAGCAACCTGAACAGCTTTTTCATTTGACAAAGATACCAGCATGATTCAGCTTTTTAAAATCCTGACCATATCGTCCTCACTATAAATGCACTTGGTTAGACCTTTGCTTCTTGGGTGGTCCCACTTTTAAGACACCCTTTTGCTTTGCACATATACATAGTTAGTTTACACAAGCATCGTGGGCTGCAAGCTGATAACCAGACGTAGATTGCACTTTTTTATGCGGTAGATTACTCCACGATATACACTATCTTAAAGACGCTTCTTGTCAAGTGGTATGTGCTCTGCGTTTCCAGCTGGCGGACGCCACTGATGGAAGTGCCGCACAAATATCACACGCCATTCATCGTTCCTGTGGCGGTGGCTAGCATTGATTTAGCGTCCCTGTACAGCTCACCTATACCCGGTTTAGCGTTTTTGTGCCGATCACTAGCCCTGTTTTAGCGTCACTGTTCAGGTCACTTAACCCTGTGCGGGTCACTAGCCCTGATTTATGGTCCCTGAGGGGGTCACTAGCCCTGATTTATGGTCCCTGAGGGGGTCACTAGCCCTGATGTATGGTCCCTGAGGGGGTCACTAGCCCTGCCTTAGCATTCCTGTGCGGGTCACAGGCCCTGATTTAGAGTCGCTGTGCTGGTCACAGCCCCGATCAAGTGTCACTGTAAGGGTGACTAGCCGTACGAAGAAATATTTCATTCATAAATGTCCCAGAGATGCCACAAAATAAAGTTTTTGGATTATTTAGATCCACACATGTAAATTATACCAATAATTTGGGTCATAATTGCCACTTTGGGTCAGTCTTATGACCCATAATTTTAAACAGGTCATATTTTGCATTTTTTTTTTGGGTCAAAATTATGATCAATAATTTTTTAACCCACAATCCAGGTCAAAATTTCGTTAAAAAGGGGGAAAGTTTTCATCCAGTACTCCGCTTTTCCCGCAACAGGAGGGGGTGGTCTCATAAGAATACTCCGCGCCAGACAACTGGAGCTTTCCGAAACCCCTCATGTATAACTTTCCAAGTATAACTTTCTGTCCAGTTTTAGTTCTATGATTTCATTCACGGTGCGTTCTGTCTGTGCCTGTACTCATAAATACAATTGCACTTTTTATCTAATATGATACTCCACGTTAAAGGGGTAAAATTAACAGGGTAACTGCCTTTTCTTTAAAAAGGGGTGTTTTACTTAAAATGGAGTGTTTTTCAAATTTGGCTCTTCGCGTTTAGGGGTCGTTTTAAAAAGTTGTGGACGCGCAATTAGGAGGTGAGCACCACTATCCTGAAAGCTGCTTTTTTCGATATTTTTGGGACATTTTAACGAATTTTTTCGAGTCTAAAATTTTACATGAGATGCATTTCGATAACATTTTTTTGCTTAAATTCCTCTTTAGTCATCTATTTCACTCTTTCTTTTTCTGAAGGACGGAGAGTTTAATAAGGGTCGTAATAGGACCCACATTATGGGTGTCAAACTACAACCATGACGGGGCAATATGGGTCAGATTTAATTTCGCCCATATTTTCGGTCTTGGGTTTAACTTTCTAGTATTAAATTACAGGTCGTTTTAGGACCAAAATAAGCCATACTATAGGTCACAAAATGGGTCTGTTATTTTTTTCGTACTGCTGATTTGGTATGCGTGTGCCTCTCACTAGCCTTAATTAAGCGTCACTGTGCGGGTCACTAGCCCCGATTTAGCATCGATGTGGGGGTCACTAGCCCCCATTTATCGTCGATGTGTACGTCACTAGCCCCGGTTTAGCATCGATGCGGGGGTCACTAGCCCCCATTTACCGTCGATGTGTGCGTCACTTGCCCCGATTTAGCATCGATGTCCGGTTCACTAGCCCCGAGTTATCGTCGATGTGCGGGTCACTGATTTAACGCCGCTGTATAGCAGACTAATGCTGATTTGGCGTCACCGGGCGAGTTCACGTTTCTGTACTCGTTGCCAGATCCCACCGTTCCCGTGTTATGCCTGTATTCGTTGACACCAACTAAAATATTTTAGTTTTCTGACATCCTACATTACTGTGTTAACGTTTTAAAAACATTTACGATAAGCTTAGCCCGAACATTCAGGTGAGGCTGATGAGGTCGGGGGAAGGGGGGGGAGAAAAAACCGATAAGCACGGGTTCCTTTTCAGCCTTCGTCATACAAACCCCTCCCATTATCAAACCCCATCTTATATGGGTGAGCTTTTGTGGTTAGTGGCTGAAACGTTGTTGTATTGAGAAGTGGGTGGTTAGTGAACAGCTTCAGACCGCTGCCATGCTTCGTTTTCGTATCGACCTCTTAAAGTCCTTTGGGTCATAGCCTTTTCTACTTCACATTCTACATGGTCTTTATAAGGACTTGAAGAACTTACGGCTTAAACCTAGTGACGACCGCGTTAAAACTTCAAACTGTTAAACCGTGTATACTTTTTATGAACAAAACAAACTCTTGAAATTTCAACTACTTATGAAATACATTTTGTATAAAATGCCTTGAAGTGAATAGCTTTGCCCGAAAGTGGCAAGCAATAGCCTTTTCAGAGTCCAACATTTGTGCAAACACTACCTACATCAAACCATTATGAAACGGTATACCGTAATGTGTTATCAAAACCGCCACTGTATTATAATAAACGCTTTTTGAACACAAAATGTACTCTTTTTTAATCGATAAGGTTGCAATGTTTGCGGCAAACACGTTTGTGGTCCACAAAAAAATCGTTCAAAATAAGTTTCTTTTGTCCTACTGTAGCTTGCATTGTTAAAATTGCGAACTTTTTTTCAAACTTCTGACAATAGAATAATATTCTATGATAGTATTACAAATGCTCTTGTTAACTGAATGGGTTTTGTAACAGGGGGATTTGAAGATAAATTCACCTCCATTCAACATATTGTATGGCGTTCAAGTCACGATATCAATTTGGCATTATTTCACACGAAGTTTCTGCGTAAGAAGATATGACTGCAAAAGGGTGGAAGATTTTTATGCACAAGAGTGGTTTCGTCTTTTAACTCGGAAGACCGTCTCACAAACATATCAGCTGTAACAGCTACAAAACGAGAGTCAGAAACACCAGCCAGTATGTCAACACAACAACACAAGAGAAACGCAGCTATTGCCACGTAAGAGAAACACATCAATCGTCACGCAAGAGAAACGCACCCACAGCCCACATAAAAGAAATGCAACTATAGACACAAGAGAAACGCACCCATCGCCAATCAAGAGAGCCGCAATCACAACCACACAAGAGAAACGCACCCATCGCCAATCAAGAGAGCCGCAATCACAGCCACACAAGAGAAACGCACCCATCGCCAATCAAGAGAGCCGCAATCACAGCCACACAAGAGAAACGCACCCATCGCCAATCAAGAGAGCCGCAATCACAGCCACACAAGAGAAACGCACCCATCGCCAATCAAGAGAGCCGCAATCACAACCACACAAGAGAAACGCACCCATCGCCAATCAAGAGAGCCGCAATCGGAACCACACAAGAGAAACGCACCCATCGCCAATCAAGAGAGCCGCAATCACAGCCACACAAGAGAAACGCACCCATCGCCAATCAAGAGAGCCGCAATCACAGCCACACAAGAGAAACGCACCCATCGCCAATCAAGAGAGCCGCAATCACAGCCACACAAGAGAAACGCACCCATCGCCAATCAAGAGAGCCGCAATCACAACCACACAAGAGAAACGCACCCATCGCCAATCAAGAGAGCCGCAATCACAGCCACACAAGAGAAACGCCCATCGCCAATCAAGAGAGCCGCAATCACAACCACACAAGAGAAACGCCCATCGCCAATCAAGAGAGCCGCAATCACAGCCACACAAGAGAAACGCCCATCGCCAATCAAGAGAGCCGCAATCACAACCACACAAGAGAAACGCACCCATCGCCAATCAAGAGAGCCGCAATCACAGCCACACAAGAGAAACGCACCCATCGCAACGGAAGAGAAACGTGCATACGTAAGGCGACACTAAACAGTTCGAATCACAACTCGTTACTCACTCGATGATCTGGCCGCTTCTGTTCTTGGTAATGCCGCCCACGATCAGCTCCTCTTCCCAGTGCATATATTTGGGCGCGAAGCCACGACACCCGCCTGTCATGACCGATCCCACGTCCGGGCCCTCAAAGACAACGGAAACAAACAGTCAACTCACTTGTTCATACCCAAGTCTACTCTATAAAAAATTTCCTTTTGTTTGCTCTTTCTAAATCTGTGGAATCAAAGTTGACAGTTGAAAATCCAATTTAATATCCTGCTTACTCACGACAGGACAATGGGCAAAGTAACAATTCAGCGACTTCAAAATGAATCCAATAATCGGAGTTATTCAATTGTTGTCTAAAAAGTATTGTAACATTTATTTTCATGGCATAAAAATAATTACTCCTTAATAGGGCAGAATTTATCCGAGAGAGATAACTTAAGGCAGGAAAATTAACTCCGCCAGAGCGGCAGAAAATACTTCCTTGGTTTATGTGTTGGGGGTACGGAAGGGGTGGGATGGGTTCACACATGTACCATATCTGACTAGTGTTGAAGCCTTTTTTCAGCATTGCTATTTCGGCGCCTCATTTAACATATTGAAGTTTACCTTGTTAGCGTTCTTGTTGGGGGCACTGCTGGGGCATTCGGGATCTTGAGGATTGAGGCAGGGCTTCTCCTGATATCCCGATGTGATACCCGCCTAAAACATGAAATGTCAGCCGGGTAACTGAGGTTCGATTTTCTGCGATGTGTACACTGCCGCCAATCCACTATTTCAGCGATTCCCACAGGAAGACAAGCAACATGTGTATAATTTATAATTTTAAATTTCTTTTAAAAACACCCGAACACTTCATGTTTTAATATTCACAAAATTCTGGGACTCTTCATTCCACGACGCTCTTATTTTGAAACCTTTAAAATAAATGACCGCTTAAAAGGCCGTTTAAAATTTATTTTATTTTGAAATCGTAATCTGAACGAATAGAGCAGGGTTGCCACATAATTTTCAAAAGTTTTTTCTGGCTTTTTTCCTGACCATTCATTCCTATTAGAGGATTCAGAATCCGCAGGAATGTGAAGGATCTGTGGTATAGTCTAACCAGGCGGTCGCCTTTTGACATAGCCATCCTTGGGAAAGGATACTGATCTTTCAACGTGAAAATTCGATGTTTGGGTGACATTCTGATGCACAATATTTCAACTTTATCACAGTATAATATGAAAATCCTTAAATTCCTAACTATTTCTTGACTTTTCCAAACTCCAAGCTTTTTTTTCCTAACTTTTCCTCAATCGTATTTTCCTGGTCCATATATACGGTGGTATCGGCCCGTTAGACCTACGGTCCGTTAGACCTGGGATCCGTTAGACCTGCGATCCGCTGTGTCTACGGTCCGTTAGGCCTATGATCCGTTACTACTGTGATCCGTTGCCCTACGGTCTGTTAGACCTGAGATCCGTTACTACTGTGATCCGTTGGGTCTACGGTCCGTCAGACCTGCGATCCGTTAGACCAGCGATCCGTTGGGCTTGCGGTCCGTAAGGCCTACGCGGGAAGTTTTAGGGGTGCGTTAGAACTACGCCCCATTAGACCTTCACGACTGAGTTCTTAGGGGTGTGTTCCAACGCACCCATAGCGGTCAGCAATCATCTGTGGCAACCCCGGAACGGACTGCCTTACCCTGTCCATCAGTTCTGCCATTTCATCAAGACCACCCCCCAATGAATGGCCGAAGTGATTCTCGATATCCTGTAGAAATTTTTGCGGATGTAGGTTGGACCACTTCAGATTGGGACTGAAATGAACAAAATATTTCATATATATCTGAAATAATATAAAAAAAGACTAAAACGCCATTATTTCAAATAAGTACATATCAAGTAAATAAGAATTCACACAATTTTTGTTGTTTGCCAAACAACGTACTACAGTCAGTTTATTTCCGGACTAACCTAGACTAACGGCAATTCAACTTCTGTTGTTTTATATATAGTCAATGAGGGTAAACGCCCCCCCACCCAAGCTGAAATGAGCCCCTTCCTTTCAGCAACGCGGTCAGCTGTCCCACCTCTTCCAATGTAGTGGGATGGTCATCCCCCCTCTCATAAACTTGCAAGAAGCGACTGATTTTATTCACTTTCGTCGATCATCGCTGACCGATGTGTCACCAGTGTAAGAAAACTTGTAAGAAACAATTGATCTACTCATTATCGCTCATCAGAAGAGGTGTCAGGGACGACTGATCTAGACTGAATGAAACTAGAACGGCCAGTGCACACAAAACATACGAGTATATACATATACTACACACTTTCAATCGACACCTTTTTAGTTTCTTTCTTTTGTAAACACAAACAAATGGCTAAAACCACAACTACCCAATAACCATTTCCATTTTTTCTTACTAGAACAAAATATTCATTTCTGCAAACATAATCATAACTCATTGTCAAAAATTAACAAAACAGATGGTTGTCACTAAAACAGATTTTACTGCACCTCTTTTTTTATTTTATCAGAGTCTGGAATGTGGTCGCTAAAATGAGTTTTACTTTATGTCCTTTTTATCAGAGTCTGGAAGTTAGTCACCACAGCAGCACTTGTTATGGTTATGCGTCTAGCGTAAGTGAAGAACGCAATGCCAGTCACACTCGGAGCAACATGGGCCTACTCAGTTAAATAGTATAAAACAGAACGGTGGCGAGGTGTGCGAGTGAATTCACTCACATCTCTCGTTTACATGAGACTATCAGATTAACATATATCAGGAACAGTTCCATGTGTTTGGTGGGACTCTCAACAACAATTACTATTATCTGTATTCATTATATGATACTGGAGAAAGCAACTGTTCTTCTAAAGTAAAGAAAACATCCAAGTCTACATCTCAGCACTATGTTTTTAAAAGAATCCAGGTACTTAAAAGCTCAATTAGAAGCGATATCTTTTTTTTTATCTGAAATGTCTTAAGATTTAACGAATCTCTGTAGGCCGTGAGATAGTATGGTTAGCCCACCGACATTACAAGTTTTTTTTATTTGAAAAAGTTAAAAATCAAGAACCAAGCCATTTATTGACCTTTTTTACTACAGATGTTCTTTTTTTATTCACCAAACTGGTCGCTTAATTAAGAGCCTGATGTTGCCCGAGGGCGAAAGAAAAAAGTGCCGGTCTGTTTCCTCGCCTCATACAAAGACTGGAAGTGTTTCCTCTATCTCTCTTCAGTATCTGATTGTTATACTGGATCTGAAGGGACAAGAGGTGACGGCGCATTGGGCATACGTTGCCCTACATATACCAAATACATTGCGAACCGTAGGAGTCATCCTGGACATTATCCTACCAAAGCTGAAGCTAATCCGACGCTTTGTTCTACAGCTTAAGTAACGACGTTGCTCTCAAGTTCTGACGTACAATGACGTCATGCGCTGTCTAATATATAACAAATACCACCCCAACCGGCGAACAAAACCAAGACATAATCCCATCAAGTTGGACGCTGAACTGACGTTTTGTTTGAGAGCTAATACAAGCAAGTGTCGATAACACATACTACAGACAAATACCAATACACAGAGGGACAAAAAGTACAAAACAAAATGTTACCCATCAACAGGGGCAACATAACAAGCTGTGTGGAGGATTACCCAGGGAACAAAACTGCCAAATTTCAAAACAATAGGAACAGAAATGTCGGCAGAGCAGTACTTTGAATGAAAACGTATTAACACACTCGCACAAACACACATACATACACGCAGAACGGATACCCAACAAGCAATGAGTATAGCCCACCGATGAATGTCAGCTGGGCTAAATAGATTGTATATCAACGCCTTCGTCAGGAATAATTGCACATAATATGCAAGTTTTTCTTCCTTGTGTGGGTAACAGTAGTGCTTCCCTTCGAAAATGAATGATAATCCAGGAATGAGCAGATCTCGGTACAAGAACGAAGGAAGACACAGCAACTGCCACAAATTAATGTAAACACAACTTGCGGTACTCGTTTGTGTAAATGTACCAGGCATAAAAAGAGGAGAAACACAAAAGCTGTTCCGGAATGTTTAGCAAACAAGCATCTAGCCCACCCACGTTGACCTGTGGCATAGTCACAAAACGCTCCTAAATGTTCTTCGTAGGTGCGTTTTTTCTTCTTCTTCAACGAAACTCTATTCGCTCGAAGAACTTCACATAAAAAATCACCCTTTTTTAAAACGGCCGAGGCATGACTGGGTACATCTTTTAGACAATGGGATGATCCTACAAGCGACAAGGAGGGCTGGGCCTGTGACACAAGGCCAGGAAAACCACTACATGTGGTGATGCTTCTCAATATATGCTTGCTATGTGAGCCGAACTCGGCAGGGCTCACGAAAAAATCTAAAAATATTTGATGACCATCTCAAAACCCCGAGACTCACAATTTTCAATTGAATTGAACAACACAAGGAAACTGGACGAACGCGGTAGCGCACTGTGGGAAAGCAGTGACTCTAAGCGGTATCCGCACAGTTCTTCCCTCCACGCACTTGTCTTACAGGAGTAGCAGAGCGATAAGGGCAGAGTATGACTCAGTTATCTCGGCGGCAAGTACACTGCTGTCTGATATGTAAAGGAGGATGCGGCACTAGGACCTACATGGGCACAAAAAGCTACACTTCAGCGTCAGAGTGAAACGATGAAAACACAAGGTCATATCCTACGGAACCCGCGCCAAGTCACAGCGAAAAAGACAATTCCTATGTCGTTCCGTTGACATACATCACGCTCCCTCAGTATTTCGTAATTTCGCGACGATTTTACTTTTTTATTTTGCTTTCCTCGACTTCTCAGTGGTTCGACTTATACATTGTTTTTTTTTTGTTTGTTTGTTTGCTTTTTTGGAGAAATTACTGTAATTCACGGCATATAGGACGCGGCGAATCCGGGACAGAAGGGCCCTGGACAAAAGAGCCTCGGACATAAGGGCCTTTCGCAAAACGGCCTTTCCCAAAAACGGTCCTAAATGAAAAGTTGGACAAAAGAGCCTTGAGAAATTTTTTTTTGGATATGGTTCTCAAATTTTTTTCATCTTTTGTGTAAAAAATAACAACTCTAAAAACAAATTTTTGATTGTCTTTTATTACTTTGTATTATATCCATTGCTGTTGATCATAGTTCAAGTAAAGACCTCATATTCAGAACTCCTTATATATCGGCAAGACACTGACACGCCAACATCATCCGGATTAGCGCGTGTGTTTAAACAGCAAAGTGCAGAGGAACGAAACAAAAGACAGAGATTATCTTTTGTGGCACAGTGACTCTGAAATCTGGCATCTGAGGACAGTGATGGGAAGTAATTGAAAAAGTCTTTGCAATGATTAAAACATCAAGGCAGTGATTGGTACAAACAGGGATTATATTGTGGCACAGAGCTTCGGAAATCTCACGAGAGTGATGGGGAGTAATTGAAACAAAAAATTAAGGCAGTTATCTGTAAAAACACAATGAAGTTTGTTTTTTACTTGTTATTTTACTACATATTTTATTAAATAATTAGAACTCATAATCCTAAAAAAAATTCTCAAGGCCCTTTTTTCCAGCTTTTCATTTAGAGCCGTTTCGGGAAAGGCCCTTTTGGAAAAGGCCGTTTTGGGAAAGGCCCTTATGTCCAAGGCCCTTCTGTCTGGATACCGGACGCGGCCTATATGGCGTTTTTTCGTTCAAAATGAACTTCTGCGTCCTATATGCCGTGGCGTCCTATATGCCGTTTTACTTTTTTGAGCAAGGGCCGACTCATTTTTTCATATGGAACCACACGTTATCTTAATCCCCGGCACACATATATATACGACAATGGTTAAAATAACAAAGGAGTTGCTAACAGCCACCGGAGTATGTGTTGCCGGGCTTGCTTTTGTTTGTGAGTAGCTTAAATAACTTGCTTTGGGCTACTACTCCCTTAGTGTGTGGCAAAAGGCGGAAGGATTGAGGTTGCTGTAGAAGCCGACAGGTGACGTGTAATACTTTGTAGGCTTGGTGCCGGTGTCATCCTCGCCGGATTGAGACTTCGCTTGCATTTTATAGTCAGTAAAGAGACAACAGACGACTCCAGGCAATGTGAAAACGAAGGAAAAGTCCCAAAAACGTCGCTCAGGGTGGCCACTCTCAATGAAACGAAATAAAGCAATAAACATGAATGAGAATAAACATGAATGAGAATGAAAGCGTAGTGAAAAAGGGGTCGCAGCTTGGAGGGTGGGGGCTCACCGGAATGACATGGCCTTTCATGGTCTGGAATATCCCTGTATATAGTGCACACTTTGTTGCATTGTTTTTCGTAAACATCAACCATGTGGATGAAGTACTGTGTAAAATAAAATAACGTGTCGATCGTCATGTGAGCTTTGTTCATGTAACTAGACCGAATTTCGACACTGCGTATTGAAATATCTCCACATGATAAACACAATTAGCCGTTACTTGTTGACCTTATTCTCAAACTCAACAAATACATTAAATTAGGCATGGCATTATTAAACGTTAACTATAATCTAGTTCAATACTCAGACCACAAAGTTACTTCTTGGCTAATTTAATATACGGATTCAGCTAGAGAAGAAGGTCAACAACCAGCGGTTTACGAGATATATGAGATACAGATGTCATATGAGACACAGATGTCACTTCACCCATTACCTTAAAACTCGGGGCCACGATCTAGATTCAAAGTTTTTCCTCATACAGACAAACAGACAAGAGTATTGACCCCGAAATTATCTCCTGCTGAACTCATATCTCTTCGACATAGCTCATTTTGATAATTAAAATGATGTTATTTCTTGAAATCGTAAAATAAGCGAGAATACCTCAACGGTATCACTTCAGAAACGAGCCCATTTCAGATCAAATATGCGCTCACAATCTCCTCTGTTAAGAATCGGAAGAGTTTAAGTGCACGAATTCTTTCTACATTAGGGTTCGTTCATAACTGATTCACCTTCTGTCGCCTACTCGTTCAGATCTCGCATTTCGCGTACACAAAAAAATGTGTTTCGGGGAAGGGGGTATAACAAACTTCGTAATATAGAGGGATTTGGGGAAGTGACTGTCTGGCGGCCGTCAAGTCTTTGCCCAGCTCTAGCACGCGACCTTCACCATAGACGTATAGTCAATTTACTTCTAGACGTCCGTAAGCCCAACGTCACACCACGCCGGTTTATGCAGAGAAGCAGAAACCTCCAATAACCATGACAGCAGTTAGCTGTGGGACAGAGGCACAAGGCAGAATTCATCCCCCTTCCCTACTGCACTAGACAGCATATTGTAATTTGACCGCAAACTTTTTACCATGCAAACTAAAAATAGATTCATTCTGACGATAACTTTATCCAAGTACTATACACACTGTATTTATAAAATAACAGCCTTGACATTCAAAACTAAACTTGACGGGTTTTTTCAACAGAAATACAAGACAGGTCAATTTACGCCAACATGTGATTATAAGATTAAAGTAACCCTAAGCTCTTCCTCTTTGTTGTCACAGATTTGATAACCACGACACAAACTTGACACTCCATCTAAAACACTGCGGCTAAAAACAACTGATTTTTCCTCTCGGAAATCTCCAATATGAGCCCTGGCGGCAAAGCCAAAGGCAAATCGCCAGGAACCGCCACAGTTGCGATGCGCCATTACATTAACATCTGCCCATCCTGCCAGGCCCGGTGAAAATAGCGTCGGCCAGGTAGATTTTAAAAGTGTCCGCCGGATTAGGGACAAAGTGCGGTCGAGGTGGGGGGCCTTTGGGAATCAGCAAAAAAAAGAGCAAAAAATTAAATGTAAATTGGACGTATACCGGTCGTTTCTGGGCAGAATGAGAGGAGCTAAAATGAATCCGTCAAAGTTTCAATATATCATTTTACTTACTACATGTAAATGCCCTGTTCTGGGCCTAATAATTTGCTGCCTTCCCAGAAGCAATCTAAAGGTGTGACTATTACACATGGCAAGAGGTTCTCCAAAATCTGAAATCGATAACAAAACTTACTTAAAAGAACGCGAAAGCTGTATGTAAGTAAGAGGCTATGACTATCACCAGGTTATTTACTGCCAGCCTGAAAAGGTCAGGCTATCTACAGATGGCCTAAGTCATTCAGACTAACAATAGATGGCCTGAAAACTGTAGGCTCTCCTCAGATAGCCTGATTTTGGAGCTTGACAGCTTTTGAGTTAGCCTCAAGTACTTCGACTTGCGTAAGAAGCATCTTTTTGGAGGGTTTGTTGTCCAGTGTATGAGGCAACATCGAATTGTTTCTACCAGACTAGTGTTCTGATGAAGACAAATCTTCAAATTCTAGTTTACTATTTTAATTCAAAGTTATTATAACAACAGCCACTACATATTTTCAACACTCAAATTGGACTACATCACAATATTCTGTTCAGTATTATTTACTTCTTAGAAACGACTCTATGTTTCTCATTTTGGGAAATGACTTTCCCTTTTAAGTCTGCAATAAGTTACCATTTCTTTATTTACCTATTTTATCATGCACAATTTATTCATGTATTGCTAGAACAAATCACTCATTACACAATTGAAACTAATTATCTCATTATTACGGAGTTCAATTTTATACCTCCTTGCAATTCTGTATTCAACAGGCAAACTAATGAATAGAATAATTACAGCCTTGGAATATTAATTAAAGAAACGTGTGAACAGGGGTGTTAAAAAAACGCAAAGCATTTTTGGCGAACGCTCTAATCTTCAAGCTCCAAGACCATGCTATCAATAGATAGCCTAACTGTTTTCAGGAGATGTATTGTTAGTCTGGCTGACTTGGGTCATATACATATAGCCTGATCTTTTCAGGCTAACAACAGATAGCCTGGTTTTAGTCAAGGCCAGTAACGCATAAATCAGTTTTATTTAGAACCACTGAAGACTGCAATAATTTGAGATATTTTATGAAACTGACAATGTACGAGACTGCCCGTCACTCAAACTTTCACATCTAATGCAATAGATATATCACCTCAACCCACTAAAGAAAGCGGGTGACAACATTTGAATTTAAGTACACCCAGCGTACCAGCGGAAATTTGTAACGGCTCTCAAGAAATGGCATTGGCCGCCGGACTTATCCTTTTTAGATAGAGGCTTGTTCCTTCGACTTCTTGTATTGATATTTGAAAAATTCGACTACGTATTAGCACAATGGTTCATCAGGACATACATAAAAGTATACAAAAAACGTGCAAACCCAGACATACGCACATCTGTCTAATTCTACCTTTTATAACGAAATACCCATAAACAATACAATACATTTGATTTTTTACTGGACAAGGTCTTCAAACTGATTTTTTGCGTCACTTCAAATCCGAATAATAAGTTTATATCTCCAAACAAAACTGACCTTAGGCAACAGAGGACCATCCAATGTATGAAATGTAGTTTTGATGCAAAGGTCTTGGAATTTCCAGGGGCTGCAAAGATACCACAGCATAATACTAATGTTGAAATTATACATTGTAAACAATTTTCATGGATTCTTCTTTGGAGCTGCACCAATAATTTTGATCACAGTTTTTTTCCGCTCATCATAACTAGTCGACATTACAGTTACAGGATCTAGATAGCAGTGAGTTCCAATTATTCCATTTTTATTACGAAGAAACGTCAAAATCAACTCATGCACTGCATATTTATCCATATTATAATTAACAAACACAGCTTACAAAAAAATCAAAAAGCAATATGTGGAATATTTGGTGGATAAAAGTTGCGCGGTCTTGGCACTTTTAAGCAAACCATGTGGCGTACATGTCGTGGACGTGCACCGTGACCTTGCTGGCCGCCACCAGCGCTTCGTAGTGCAACAAGAGGCCTTCTGGGGTCAGAACGCCACCCCCCGTCTGTAAGATCAGCTCACTCGTCGAGCCATGCCCTTCACCCAACACCTCCTTTGTGTACGCAAGTTCTCTTTGGAGTCTTCCTCCATCTGGGGAAGAAATACAAACACAACTTTTGTTCTGAAAAATTAAACTAACTTCATTTATTTTAGCTTAAAACTATCAGGTAAGAAGATTTTTCACACAATATTTTTCTCTCATTATCGACGGGTTATGTTTACGTTATACGCCCTTCAAATGGACAGCTTCCAATTGAAATAATAACAGGCGGTTTTATACTTAAAATAGAGCCAAAGTACATGAAGTTTGAACCAACTTGATTGACATAATACAAACCTTCAACCCAAAGTTTCTCAACATTCGTCTCTATGTGTGCGGCTTTCAAAAAAGCACATGAAAGCGATAGCAAGAGAAGTCCCACGAACAACACTTTTCCTGAATGTTTTTGTATAAAGCATCCCAGGCTGAAGAGCTGCTGTTGTAGTTTCCACCGCACCCACAAAGCACATTTATTGCCTCCAGCTTTGCCCTGAAATAATATTATTATAATTGTTGCTTTCCAGTACACCAGATCAGTACACCAGATCAGTACTTGGTTACGAATGTCCGCTTTATTATGTGTTTTCAAAATAAATGACTTCACATGACTTGTCCACAGCAGCAAATTTCCAGTGTGGCCGAAGTGACTTTCTGCAGCTGTTCGTATCCCATTGTTGGCAAGCAGGGACAAGAAAAATCAATAACAGAAGATACAGTATGCGTCACCTGTAAACGAAAACCGGAGGAAGCTTCGAAAAGGTCTTTTTCTTAATTTGTTAGCATTTTCAAATACATTTATACCTGAATCGAGGAAAAAAATACCCTTGTTTCTTATCTCCCTGTTCGGGACAAACAAATCCAATTTTACACACCTTTTTCTGAAACAATGTTTGAATTCTTTTTGCTGCATGTATTAATTGAGGTCTCGGACCAAAGCCACATGGCCAGACCCCCGAGACTAACCCTCCCCGTACCAAAAACCCCCACACCTACCACCCCCCCCCCCCCGAGACCAACTCCCCCTACCCATTACGAAGTTAATGTTGAAGAATTAGTATAAAAGCCTCTTTCGTTTCTCTTCCAACTGTAATTGTGGCAAAGGATTTAATATCAGAGGCTTCTTTCCTTTTCATATTTAATTGCAATTGTGTAATGAAGAGGGATCGATATTTAATTGTAGTTAATACTTCCCTTAATTTCCTTTTATGCAAAATTGCGATTGTGTAGTGAAAGGGCACATGGTAATCTTAGCTTAAAGCCCATTTTGATTTGGGATTGGTCCGGAACCCATTCATCGGTATGAAATAGATTTTTGTCCATGTTGTTTGTTTTCTTTTTCAAAACAAGGCTGTCCATGGACAATGTTCCAGTTCCCGAGTACTGCCTATGCCAGGATTTATGACATATAAGTATAACCTTTAAACAAAATTTCAAAACAGTAAAGTTGTGTACCTGGCGTCGGCCAAGATTTTGATGAAAAAAGTTATCGCCACTATTTCCGCCAACTTTTGGCAAATCGCCAAAAAAGTAATAGCCGCGTAGATACTAATGTCCGCTGCCTTTACCAAAAATATCAAGACAATAAGACCATATCCTTGCGTCAGTTCAGATCTCAATAAGTAAGTGGTTTTTCACCAATATTTCCTTTATTTTTAGCAAACTGCCAAAGATGATAATACTAATAGTTTGTTTCGTTTTTAACATTTTACCATTTTTTCGTGTACCACTATTTCCATTACCACTTTTCCCGTACCCCAATTTGTGCTGCTGACACCTTGTGACATATGTACTCCCTTATGGCATCACTCTCTTGATCATTGTTTACCTATTGGTCATTTTATAAACTTTGTTCGGCCTAAAGCATCACCACTGTTTGCCTTTAACAGAGACAATAACCCGACATGGTACATTTTATTATTTGGGGAAGTTGAGCATTGTTTTGTCAAAGTCACAATTATGCCTCTTAACAAATGGTTTACGGAACTGCAGGCAACTCAGATTACACGTCCATGTCTTGGCTGTCACTCAAGCGCCTGGACGACTTGTTTCATTGGTCAAATAATTAGTCCGTAACAGTTACAAGCAATGTTATTGGGTAAAAAATGTTTTACTTACTTTGAACACCACCCAAGTTGCCCACATGTTACTTTATTCACCAACCTGTTAATGAATAGCTGAATGTTCGGTTGTATACTTCATTTTTACGCCAATTTTGCCACATTTACTTGTAGATAAAATCATGAAGAGGACAACTGATATTTCAAGCAAATTTTAATGTTTTCATTCTTTCCATCTCTGGCACTTTTTTTCATTTTTGCCGTTTTTCTTTTCACTGTCCAGGAAAAATTAAGTTTTATCTGGGAAAATCGCCGACATTTCTTGTCATATGTATTACCGTTACTGAGAGTTTGATTCACCACTTTCCACATCAACTCGCTAATGATCGCAACGCCACCAAAAAAAAAAAAGAGAGAGAGAAAAAACTTTTTAGAATTTCACCCACAAATCTTACATATCCAAACGATATCTGAAATCACAACTTTTGTGAGAACTGCTTTACACTTATGCGACCTTAAGATGTACGAGACCATTTCGGGTAATCTGTGCCTCTGGAAGCGAGAATGATTTTTTTAGATCAATTCACAACCCCCTCTCATCAAACCTTAAAAACGGGAGCTCCGCATTCAGGATTAGGAACCTTTGCCTAGTGGAAAGGAACCGAGCAATGTCTATCATTTCTAGAATAATATTTTAGAATTATATTTTGCATTGTAGAAACATTCAATATAATCTACAAACTTGCTCATGCGCGACCTGTGACCGGAAAATAGTCCAAATCACGAGTCCACAAAGTGCCAAACTATCGTGTTCTCCACTTTCATCAACCGTGATCAAAGGCCATCCCTGACAAAATCTGTGTAGCGATATCAAAAATTCCCTTGAATAAAATGGAGTACACACACCTACATTTTTACTTGCTACAATATTTTTCAAAAGCTGAAGATAAAACAATATAAATGCTGCAAAAAGTGTCAACTTTTGCGTCCACCTTCTATGGCATAGCCAGGTACTACAAGATCTGCAAGTACGAAATTTAGCTGCATGCACTGAGCATTTATGTATACTTGGAGCTTGCATCTGAGAACTTTTGTAACCTTAAGTTTTCTTAGTGTTTGCTGGACAGATTGTATATACCAATTACAGGTATATAGCGTGTAAGTCAACTATCGGGTCTTTTCGATGGCGGTGTCCTTTCAACCATATACTGATTGGGCTAAATTATAGATACGTGATAAGGAAAAACATCAAAATTCAACTTTCACATAAGCATTTTGCAATACAAAATTACCACCACCTCAATTTCTAAAACTATTTTGCGAGGAGGAGGGTGGGCGATATCAAAATGGCACAGCGATATAAAAATGAAACAAATCCACGACTAACAACTTCGACAAAACATAAAATATTTCCAAAACCTTCTTCACCGAAATATAATAATTGTCCACTGAAGTGAATTGTAAAAATGTCACCTTTAAAAAATTAAGGCGCACAACAAACATTTAAAAATCGACTCATTTCAATATCGATGGGCTCCACGACCCAACCTGCCACGATTAAAACGTCAAAATATTTCGACAAATTGCATAGTAGGAATCCAGCTTTACGCGAAATCACGCTTTCAGAATTCGCTGAGGCCAACCAGGTAATCAGTGAATTATCTTCCGAGTGCGAACCTATTATTACAATTGCTATAACTTCACAAAAATGCTGCATTAAACATTTTATCTTTTTTATTTATGATACTCAATTTGTCTGTCACTTTCCCATGAACTTCGCAGTGGTTAAATGTCGACGTCTTTTCCAAAATTAAATATAGAAAAAAATTACTCGGTGACATGGTGTATTAGAGAGTTCATGCCTTGCCCGACATTAATTCGTGCTATGATTGTTCGACAGCGACAAGATTATAGAGAAGCACGAGACTGTTACATATGCTAGAGGCCCCCCTGTGCTCATTCGGAAACCAGTAATAAAACCTCCACCTCCATTAAGAGAAAGTGCATTGTTGAAAAAGAGTCATCACAATGTAATGCAGATTAACCAAAACACCCAAAAGTATTACACAACAATATACAAATGTTAAAAAATAAAACGCCTAGAGCGATAGGCCTGTTAAGAGATATTTCCTACCGGCCCCTAATGAACCCATGGGGTCCTCCAATGTATCTTATTGATGCAGGAAGAGGCGACAGAAATCGTAAAGACTGGATCATTATTGGTGACAACAAAATCTTCGACTGAACTTAATAAGCCAGGTATAAATTTGCCAACCCTTTCCACCCAAACATAAGTCCTAGATGATTCTTGCGGTCTTCCTGTGACCTTTCTGTCCTATCATTATAAAATAGAAAATTGAACTGCTTTTCGTGCCATTGATATTTTATTTGTTTGCTGAACTTCACGAGGTTTCCTCGTATTTTATTAACCATTAATTTATGTCATTTGTTTCTACTTTTATGTCCGTTGTGTTCAGCAGATATTTAATTACACTGACTAGCTGTTTTCAGCTATTCGTCGACGTGTTGTATTCAACTGTCCGCACGTTGGATTCAACTAGCACTTCTAACGAGTTGGAATCAACTGGCGTTGGTCTGCGAACGTCTACATTTTATACGAACATTCGTTATTTTGCGATAAAAATTGCTTTCAGCCACGTAAGCTTTTCTTTTCAATTTCATCAATTTGGATCTACTGTAACTATTCGTTCTCCTCCCACACGTATGCCTACTGGTAGCCTATAATCCCTATACTCGTACGTAAAGCAGGCACCAAGAAAACGCACGTAAGTTAAACAAAGTTCTCACATACGGCTTCCAGGTGTACCAAAATGCTCAGGGCATGATTCTGAGTAACTTTCATACTTAAACCTATTTCAACGTCCGAAGTGTTGACTGACTATATGGTCAGTCACTGTGAGAGATGCAGCCTACGAGTATTCGCTGAACGTTTTATTGGGCGATAATAGAAACACTGTACATTCTGCCTGTCTGGATGCAGATATGTGTGCGAATAGACAAAGCTACACCAAAAAAACACGACACATAACCATTTAATAATAATGAAGATCATACATTCAACTTAAACAGTACTGCTGTAAAAGTGGTTTTACATTTAAATAGATTCGAAGTTCGCTTTCACAAAAGATTCGACGCTCGTGTAGGAAAAAATACAGGCTAACCCGAACATTTCAATTGAAGAATCCCGAATGGGCATCGTTCATTGTCTTTCTGTGTGTGTGGGGGGGGGGGGGGGGGGGTGTCCAAAACTTGCTGCACAAAAGATATGGGTAAGGAAAGGACTCGTGTAAAAAAGACAATCAAGAATATTTACATTTAAGAATCCCACCACCTACTTCCAAAACATGGCATTCAATCTGGTTCACTGTGGTCACTCAGCCTTTCGAAAATTATGTTGCGGAGCGTACCTGTAGACACTAAAGAAGATTATCCCAGGTATCTTTCAAGGAGACTGACTTTGAATAAATAATGGCCGTTTGGGCCACCCTCCCCACTCCCCCAGAGCCGAATCGTTCCAAAGGCACGAGTAGGCGCATTTGCGCGAAGGTTTAAGCACACTGGTTATCTTTGCAACATGTGTAAATCCTGTTAGCAAACTATTTGGCAACTCGATAGGAATGAAGATGTCGCTGGATGGTACAATTTAGCTTATATAATAACCATATTGAAAACGCATGTCTTATTACAGATTGCAATGCGAATAAGATTTTAAATAAATAAATAACAAAAAAAACTTAAAAATAAAAACACACAAACACACAAGATTCTATCAACAATTGTGAATAAATGTCTTGGGGGGGGGGGGGCACTTGGCATGAACAGTGTTACCGTGCGTGCCCCCCCCCCCCAAAAAAAAAAACACGCAGGAATTGGGTAATATTGAGGCCAGACGCTCTTCGCGCGGACTGCCAGTTTCGTTTAAAAAAAAGGGAGGATAATTTTCATAAAGTACTCAACGTTTCCCACAAAATGGGGGATTATTTCGGAAATCTTCTCCACGTTTGGTTACAAAAGGGGTGTTATTTCAAAACCAGTGCTCCGCGTTTAGGGGTTGTTTTAAAAGTCATAGACACGCATGGTTACCAACCAGTTGGTACGCGAGTGCCCCCCCCCCCCCCCCCGAAATAAACATACGGTACTGCCATTAAAAATAACAAAGCACTCTTGCGCAGTTGGATGCAAAATGAAGCCCACCAAAGAATCGCCCGATATATGACGTTTGTTTACATTTTGTAGGAACATTCTCACTCGATGCAAAGAAACTTTTCCTGTGTACCTAACAACTGTACCAGTACTACCTCTGCTTTAATGATGTACTAAGACCACGTGCCTCATATGCTTACAGTAGATAGTGTATGAACCATACCTTTTTGATAGCTAAGTAGGCCAGATGGGCATCGACATAACTTGTCCGTGTTTGTAATTCGGAATATTCCACATTCTGAACGTTATCCATAGTTTTATTAATCGGGGATGTCGGCTTAGGTTGACGGGGGCAAGCCCCATCTCTGCTTATCCTACTGTGTGGTCTGCTTTCCCTTGCTGTGTTGAAGATATCCACATTAAATTCACTCATTTTTCCATCTTTTAAACTTACTTAACTTATCCATGATATGAAATAAAACAATAATTTGTGGTAAATTGGAAATTTTATAACTTTATCCATTTTACAACAATACAGGATAACAATGCAACATTCTTTCAAACTTCCAATGTGTGTTTACAGAGCATGAAACTAGTACACATAAAGTTAGGCCTATTTCAATGATTGATAGCTTACGCCAGGCGCCTGCGATTGGTGCGCATTCAGTCGGACTGAAATGTAACTTGAACTACACATTTGTTGCCAAGCAACGCTCTAAAGGCTTACGACCACCCAAGATGCTGAGGTTCACAGTTCCAAAACTTTTTGAATGTGCTGTTTGACATGCTATATTTATGCATATCACAGCACTCTCAGTTAAAGTTCTGTTAAGATTTTTCTTGCAGTCATTGAAAAAGCCACACCTTTGGCTTGAGGTATGTTTAATAGTTAGGAATTGTTAGACTATAAATATAATTATTATTAATTAATCTCATGAAATTATACTTAGGACATTGATAGCCCAATGCATGTCTAATGGGGTTAACCAAAAAGTGAGCATCAACCACAAGCATGAACGAAGGGGTGGGGGTGCATTAGTAGTTCCATTGTCAAGCCCCCTTCCAAGACGCACTGGACCAACTTTTTTAGATGAGGCGAAGGTCCCCGATTTACCTTTTTGAGTCAAGACCCAGTCACACCCGAAAAATCCTTAATTCGCATATTTAAGGAAGGTGAACTTGAGATAGTGTTAGAGTAAATATACGACGTTGCAAATCTTAAGTCTTGCCAATTAATTTGCACAAGTACTTTATGAATGGCTCCTAAAGTGAATAATTATACCCCCCCCCCCACGCTTAAAAAAGCTTAAGTCTGATGGCAAAAATTATGGAGATGGACAGTCACGTAGCTGATTTCGTTTGTTTTACATAATATTCCGCACATATTTATTTTTCTTTTATTGTCCCGACTTGTAAACATCGTCGTCGTCGTCCTCCTCCTTCTCCTCCTCCTCCTCCTCACCATCACCACCACCACCACCACCATCATCATCATCATCATCATCATCATCATCATCATCATCATCATCATCATCATCATCATCATCATCATCATCATCATCATCATCATCATCATCATCATCACCACCATAATAATCATCGTCATCATCATCATCATCACCATCATCATCATCATCATCATCATCATCATCATCATTATCATTATCATCATCACCACCACCACCACCATCACCATGCACCACCATCATCATCATACCATATTTCAAGAACATATAAATAACTAGACCGAATTTCGCTACACGTAGCGAAATGTCACCCAGGTGCAATGACAGAAGACCAGAGACATATCTGGTCAAAAACAATCTTTGTTTCCTGAAAATAATCAGCTCCCGGATTTTTACCTTGAACGAGAAGGTCATATATGTAAGTATAATGCAACTGCTAGGCACAAATGATCCAAATCAGTTAATATTCACGCTAAACGTTTTCAAGACGATGGTGAACTTATCTAACGTGTTTTAGGCCCAAAGGGTCGAAAATAAGCTCAGAATCGCTCTATCTCTAACCGTTTTCGAGATGATGGTCAACTTCCGGTTTTTTTATCTTAACCATGACCGAGTAGGTCAAGGTCACCGATGTACCTCTTATATAACGTCTTTTACGCCCAAAGGGTCGAAAATAAGCTCACACTCGCTCTATCTATGACCTTTTTCGAGATAATAATCAACTTCCGGTTTTTAACCTTGACCATGACTGAGGAGGTCAACTTCACCGAGGTACGTCTTATATAACATCTTTTCGGCCCAAAGGGTCGAAATAAGCCTAAAATCGCTCTATCTCTAACCGTTTTCGAGACAATTATCAAACTTTTTCTGAGGCTGTTCCATATATATAAAGGTCACATGACCTTGACCTTGACCCAGATTCCGACCCCGAGGTTACTCGATATCTCCGTGCACGTGTTCAAACAAGGGTTTCAGCGTTACTTCTAGCCCCTTTTCGTGAATGAATGGGTTTTAAAAATATCTTGACCTGAGTTTGACCTGATTTTTTTTTTTTTTTTGCAAATTTCACTACATGTTATCATCCTTTATCTGTGTACCAAATTTCATGGAAAAAGATAAAGAGAAAGATCAACGGCCGATAAATTTTACAATTTTAAATATCTTAATTCACTTATAGATATATCTGAAATATCAAATACACCTGCAATTGAATTACAGACATCTCAAATAAAAACATATCCGAAATCTTAGTTATCTAAATGTTAGGGATAGATCCAGGTCCTGAGTGCAGTGCGTGTCACAAACCCAAAATGTTTAGTGTGTGATTAATTCATCTCAGTGCGCACTGTTACATGCCAACATAGAAACGGCAGATTCACGGAACAGGGTGCAAACAAACATTAAAATTCATAAATGTACAAATATTTCCTTGTTATCAATGTTACAAATTTAATTATTTCGACAGAAAGTTTTTTCTTGGGTGAAACGTCTTTGATTGGCGTGATTTTTCGACATTACTACTTGATTTTCAGGTTATATTTTTGGCCTAAGTGCGTGATAACACACACACACGCACACATACACATATCAGAATAAAATTATTATTTAAAGTTAGATTAGAAGTAACTCTAAAAAATGTTTATGTGTGTAATTCTTTCGGTATAGTTACGAAAAAGCGATATCACTTAGATGTCGATAAAACACCAAGATTTTGCTTGTGGTTGCAGCCAAAAGTCAACTTTCTCCGATGCCTAATCAGCATCTTTGCTGCAAAGTTTTTGCATGGGAACTCGGCGTTCGATAGAGAATATGAGAATTTCAAGAGCATGCAAGTTTTTTGCCACCTGCCTTTGAGAAACATTCATGGAAATCGACCTCTTACATATCATGTGGGGTTACTGTGGCTTCACACTGTGAAATGTCGCTTTCCCAACGTCTACTCAAGGAAGGGAGATAGATGTTGTTTCGACTTCCATTTTCAACCTATCCGAAACGTTGATTAGACATTTGATAATCGACGCCTATCCAACGTCGGAAGGTAGACGTTGTTTTGACTTCCATAAACAATCAAACCCCGACGTTGATCAGAAGTAGGGTGCGACATCTATCCAACTTTGATCCAACATCGCAATGTTTACTGGTTATGTGAGTGCAGTGTTTCAATATTTTATCGATGGCATTGTATATTGAAAATTGAAGTCCAAAAAGAAAAGAAGTAAGTCAGAAGTAGCATCGAGTTTATCTTAATCATACTTAATTACTCAAGTATATAACAAAGCATACTTTCGTTCGCAACGAAGTAAAAACCAACTAAATTCCTAAATTTATTATTGCAATAATTACTGATTAGGCAATTGGGATAAATTATGAGGCAAAATAGTGAGATCTGTTATCGTTTATCTACAAGTCAACTGGCGAATTTAATCTAATAGCCTTGCTTATTCGATATGCGTGTGTTCATGAGGTATTGAGAAAGACTGCAACTACTGCTTGCTGTTTGTTTCGTGGTGGAGCAGTCTCATAAAGTCCTCATATAGATATCAGGTTTTACTTTGCAAAAGCTTTGAATTCGCTTATCTCCACTTTTAATGGGTTCCCTTCCAGTAATATTTACCACGCAATATAAAAAAGAACTTTTTGAGGTACCGTTCAAGATCACTTAACCCTTCCATCCATCCTTCGACCAATCAGAATGCCCGAGACGTCGTCTGCTAGTCTCGTAGAAACGACAATCCCTTTTTGCGTGGCGTCTGTACAACACGCCATTCTGTGTGCTGCCGGTTTTTTGCAGCAAGGGAACTGGATTAAGGTGCGAATTGCTTCACTTTTTGCTTAATTCACTACTTAATGGATTACTTTATCTATTATTGTGCGTTGGGATAAATTTATGGCGCTGAAGTGAGATAATTCGACACTTTGTTCTTCGGTCTAGTTAGGTTGAGTTTGCATGATCACGGAGACACTTTTCTTGGTCCCGGGAAGTGCACCTCTTTCTCCACTTTCTTTCAGATCGAGGAATTTACCAGTTTTACCTCATTTCGTCTAGGAGTAGGACCTTTTCAGGCTTCTGCGATTGACTGGACTCCAAGCTTTACCAGCCAGCTGTGCCATCGCGGAAATGGCTAGTTTTTGCTTAAGCTTTACTCCATGGGTCGCTTCTCAGTCTTTGTAGAGCAGGTTCTACAAGACTGACAGCGTTTTCCGACGAAAAGAGACGTTTTCTGTGACGTCTGAGGGTCTTTTTCCTTGCCAGGACCGTTTTCCCATTGTGGTAAAACGGTCAAAGGTGCCAGAAGACCATTCTGGTCCAACCGGATTTTCTGCCCGTTACGGTCCGATGGTCTAAGGGTACCATCTCAGGCAAGAGAGATCCATACCCGAAACGGGAAGCTCCATTACGGTCCAGCCCGTTACGGTTCTGGAACGCTACCGTTCCAGGAAGCATCTCTTTTCGTCGTAATCTAGCCCATCGAGTCATTGCGGTGTTTGGGCGATTGTAAACACAGCCTGGAGGGGTAAAGCTTGCAGTTGAAGCAAAGCACTGAAAAATGTAGTATTTGAGGTACTTTTATATTGCATATTCTGACGGTTATTTTTTTTCCTTTGCTTGCGTTTCAGATATGACAGAGGCCAGTCTACACTCTCCACCGTTGCTGCCTCAGTGTATTCATCCTCCAACTTCGTGTAACCCTCACTCCATCTGCGATCACTGCAGACGGAACAACGGAATACCTCTGTGCGAGCAAGACAGCCCGTGCAGCGAATGTCTGCATCTCACCCCAGAGGGTTGGAAAGCCCTGTTACGGAAAAGGGCCAAGAACGAACGCAGGAGGGATAAGCGCAAATTCCTCTCTTCAGCCTCGTTTGTTACTCGTGAATTCATTCAGGATACCATGAAAAAGGCTAGCTCCGTTATTCTGGGCCAGGTCTCCACTCCCGTGCACGTTGACACTGGTGCAGAATCGGATGCCACTACTTCATCTAAGAGACATAAAAAATCCAAGAGTAAAGGACGTGCGTTTTCTGAGACTGTAGCAGAATTGGATATCCCGGAAGGGAAAGAACGGGATCTTCTCCGTAAAGCATGGGCATCATCTTCCAGAGTGAAACCCACTGGCAGTCCGGAGGGGGCATTCAAGTCTCCGTCTGTGGAACAAGTGACTGATACATAGGGATACGGGAACAGTTCTTTCGGCGGTTGCAGGCCAGTCGGACATTCCCCCGCGAGAGGATTTATCCCCCCTCCCGAGCTACAGCGTCTCCCGAGTGATTTTTCGGCGTTCTTGTCTATGCAGTCGCAACTGCAAAAGCAACTTTTGGATTTACAACATCAAGTACAGAAGCAGGAGAATCTGCTTAGTCAAAAACAGAAGTCCAAACCTTCAGCTACGGTTTCTCGCCCTCCTCCGGAGGATCAGTCAGTGGCAGCGATGTCGGGCTCGCCTGTACCTCACCTCCCACTGGGCTCTAACTTGGACATTCCCGAGACGGTCACCATCAGTGAGGAGGAGTCCGTGGGCGTGCCCTTTTTGGGCCAAGTCTCTGCGTTGCTGGATGAGGACGAAGAAATCGGGCCAATGGAAACTTCCCCTCTCGCCACAGTTCCAAGCAACAGAGAGAAGGAAATTTATACCCCATCAGGGGAACCCCAAATGTGTCAACTATTACAATCTCAACTCCCAGAAGCAGCATCTGATGAACAGGAGTCGGAGGTTGAAGACGTAGAAGGTGAATCCGAGGGTGCACCAGGGCATTCCCGTTTTCATCTACCATTACGGGCAATGGATCAGGTTCGATCCCCAGGCCGGGGGCAAAGACTTTGGAGGGACCCAGCGGCAGCGGGCAGACGCCCCATCCGAACTGCCTCTCCACCAGACCTTACCCCGTCGGTCGAAGATGCAGCCCCCTCGAGTTCCGCTTCCACGATCGCACCGGAAGACGTACCATTAAGGGATGCCATTCAAGAGATAGCCCGCTTAGCAGAGGTCTCCTGTGGCTCCCCACATTTAGATAAAGAGGATCCGCCCATTCGTATGACATCTCAGGTCGCTCCACCGCAACAGGACTCCTTCATCGAACTAGCCACCAGCGAGGGCATTGCTCATGCTGTTACGGTCCGAACGAAGGAATTCAAGAACATGGATGCTGGCGAGGGGCGCATACTGTCACGATTCCATTTATCTAAGCACTGCCTAGTACGACCAGGCCCATATCGGTCAGCGGATGAACAAATTCCCCTGGAGGCTCTGGAACAACCCGTGAAGCGTACAGTCTGGATGCCTACAGTGCGTAGTGACTGACATTCCATTAGTGGAGAAAGATGCCAAGACCATTGAGGCGTCTTCTCGTCACATCCTGAACATTATGTCGTTTCAAGATCACACACTCAAGGCACTGAAGTCTCGTTGGGACGAACTTCGCCTCAGTGATCCTGTGTCTTCTAAACTGATGGAATGCCTGGCCTTAGCTACCCGAGACGTGGTCAAACTCTCCACCTTTTTGATGACGTCAATGGTCTACCTACGTCGAGACGCCTTTCTCCAGCACTGTTGGTCTAGTGTCAAAGGTTTACGGGATCTGCGCCACGCCCCTATTCTGGGGAACGGGAACTATTTCCCCCCACTTGATAGAGAGGGTGAACCAGGAAAGTCGATCGCTTTCTCAAGATTATGCCCTGATGTCCAGGATGTCTCGCTCCTCCTTCAAGCGCCCACTGAAGAGGAAGCGACCGCAGCAGTCCTCGCCGGCACAGACCAAACCGAGTGCGCAACCACAACAGCCCCCTGTCAAGAAACCGAAACCCAACTTCGGCAGCAAGACAGAGGGTCCGTCTCCACAGTTGTTCAGGTAGCAACCAATCAAAGTGCCGTCACAAGATTCTCTCGTCTCCTGGCGATACTTTAATAAACTTAAAAGAATTGGAAAATTTACTCTCCTTAAACGCCTCCTTGCCCGTAGGAGGGAGACTAGGAAAGTTTTGCCAGCAATGGATGGAAATGGGGGCGTCTCGAAAGGTAGTGCGTTGGCTAAAAAGGGGTTACTCCCTACCTTTCAAACGAGATCAAAACGGGCTCAAGTGCCCTATTCCCCTAACCTCTCTTGCGCGAAAGCAACTGGTCACCTTTTACCTCAAGGAGTCGGAAAAGAATCTAGCTCTCCAGGAAATGTTGTTGAGCTTGACACAAAAACAAGCGATCGAGGTAATGCCAGAAAATCAAACGGGCTTTTTCAGTAGGGTTTTTCTGGTTCCCAAGAAATCCGGGGGATGGAGGTTAGTAATCGACCTCTCCCCCATAAACGGTTTTCTTCGAGTGGTCACTTTTCAGATGGACACGGCCCAGGTGATAAAAGGGTCATTACGGGAAGGGATGTGGGGTACCTCCATAATTCTCTTCGATGCTTATCTCCATATTCCTCTGCACCGCTCGGCAAGAAAGTTCCTAGCCTTTCAAGTAGGAAAAGGCGGTTTTGGTTTTTTTGGCACTTCCCTTTGGTCTAGCTACGGTCCCGCACGTTTTCTCCAAGGTCATGAAAGTGTTGAAAACATGGGCACGCCTGGAGGGGATGTTAGTCTTTCAGTATCTATACGATTGGTTCCTGGCACATCAAGACAGACAGGTAACCAAGAACCAAACGATAACGTTAGTTCGCAAGGCACTAGAGGTAGGTCTAGTAGTAAACCTGGCCAAATCCGAACTAACCCCCAAACAGTCAATTACGTTTCTAGGGGAATTTTGGGACCTGGCTATAGCAAGGGCGTTCCCTACGCCAGAACGTTACCAAAAAATTACGAAAGCCATAGGAAATATCCCCCCCGGGAAAAAGGTGAGATTACAGGCTATGGAATCCCTTTTAGGTCTCTAAGTGGCAACAGAGAAGACAGTCCCCCTGGGCCGTCTCCATTACAGGCCATTTCAAAGCCAAGCAAGATGGGCACTGCATCAGGTTCGTTCAACCACAGCGAAGATGCAAGTTTCACAGGTAACCTTACAAGCCCTACAGTGGTGGTGCGATGTGCAAATCATGTCCGAAGGAATGCCATTTCAGCCCCCCACCCCACAGATAGAGATTCAGACCGATGCGTCCCGCTCGGGGTGGGGAAATTATTGGCATGGTCAGGTATGGAAGGGCAAGTGGCCACCCTCGCTCCAGACCTATCACATAAATTGGCTGGAACTCCGGGTAGTCTGGATTGCCCTGACCAAACTGACCAACCAACTCAGAAACAAGGCAGTCCTATTTCGGTTAGACAATTCCACAGCCATAGCGTACCTCGACAAGCAGGGAGGTACCAAATCACGATCCCTCTCCAAACTAGCATTTCAGATTCTCACAAGGGCCCGGGAGGAACAGGTGACCGTTTCAGCCCGGCACCTGGCCGGGAAACTAAATGTCTTAGCGGACTTAGCTTCCAGACAGGGTCAAGTTATCAATGGTGCCTATCCCCCCGGTCGTTTCAATGGGTGACACATCATTCTCCATGGGGTGTTCCGACTCTGGATCTGTTTGCAAACGCTATGACCACCCAGCTTCTCCGGTACGTGTCCCCTTGCCCGGACCCAGCAGCCTGGGCATTGGACGCCCTCAATTGTCAGTGGCCACGGGACGAAGTACTGTATGCCTTTCCCCCACAGGCAATCGAGTTGAAACCACCATATCTATTGCTCATTGCCCCGTGGGCACCGGAAGCTCCATGGTTCGCCCTCCTACTCCATTGCAAGATAGTGAGATCAATACAGATCCCATGCCACAACGAGTTGCTATCACAACCCCACTGGAAACACTTCCACCCCTCCCCTCACTTACTGAATCTCCACCTTTGGTGTCTGACCAGTCCTTCTTGAAGAACAAGGGCTTCTCTTAACAGGTGAGGGAGAAAATAGTAAACAGTCACAAGGACTTTACGGCCTGGGCCCGTTTCAGGCTAGCCCAGCAGTGGTAGCGGACTTCCTCGATCACCTATTCACAGATGAGAAATTAAAGGTAGGTTCCATCGAGGGCTATAGGGCCGCTATAGGGTCAAGACTCAAAGCATCCACAGTCTACGACCCGGGCGAAGATGCATCCCTCTCACAACTAGTAAGACATTTTAAAGTAAATTCCCCACCCTGCCCATCCAATATAGCGCAGTGGGATTTATCTTTAGTCTTGCGGTATCTCCAACGCCCAGACATTTTTAGTAAAGACGTGATTTCAGCAAAAAAATGCAACATTAAGATTCACGTTTTTATTGGCTTTAGCGTCGAGCAAGAGAAGAAGTGAAATTCATGCCCTGGACAGAAAGGTAAATAAAGATAAGGGCACCTGGGAGAAGGTCACCCTGATTCCCAGAGCGGGATTCATGGGAAAAACCCACATTATGACCCAAGGGATGGGAACGTTCGATCACATTACTCTTCCATCCCTACCAGATGACCCCGATGCTGACGGCTTGATCTCTTTGTGTCCCGTCAAGGCTCTGCGTCAGTATTTAGAAATGTCAGAGGCCTACAGAACAAAAAATCAAAAGGCGCTCATCATTTCTTTCTCAAAGATGAAGGCATGGTTGGAAGCCTTTATCATCTCAAGTGACGGTTGCTGTGATATTTTACTTTGTTTCTGATTATACTTTATGTTAAAAGACCGGAATGGCATGCCTCCGGACTTTATTTAGGAAATCATTAAAAGAATTGAAACTTATCTGACAAGTTTTATTTCTTCTTCTGTCTCGAGTGCCCAGCACTCCTTATTGAAACAACGAGCTTTTGAAAGCCATAGTGAAATTCGTGACCTTTTTGGACAGTTCAAGAATAGCAGGCTCCCCTGCTGCGGACTCAAGTCCCATTAAAAGTAGAGATAAGCGAATTCAAAGCTTTTGCGAAGTAAAACTAACGTTTTATTTCGTAATACGAGCTTTTACGAGTAAAAGTGCAATTCGCGTTCTCCACTTTTAACTTGATTTTAACCCAACCCATCCTTCAACAACTAGCCTGGGCGTGCTTACCGCCGTCTAGGGCTAAAAAGAGAATGTCGTTTCTACGAGACTAGCAGACGACGTCTCGGGCATTCTGATTGGTCGAAGGATGGATGGAAGGGTTAAGTGATCTTGAACGGTACCTCAAAATGTTCTTTTTTATATTGCGTGGTAAATAATACTGGAAGGGAACCCATTAAAAGTGGAGAACGCGAATTGCGCTTTTACTCGTAAAAGCTCGTTTTACGAAATAAAACGTTAGTCAAAATGTTGGAACAAGTATTGATTTAAACACTGTTAGGCACAGCTTTAACTATTATCTTTATTTATTTCATTCCAAAATCCTTGTAGACAAGTAAACATTGGTGTACTAATCTACAGCATTGTCTATGCTAAAAGGAAACGACAAGCAAGTATATATGTTACAGGCAATTTGTGTATTCAGGCAATTAGTGAATTGCCTGAAATTTTCAGGCGATTCGTGAACTGCCTGTAGGGGTCAGGCAATTCGTGAATTACTAAAATTTTCAAGCAGTTCGTGAATTGCCTGAAATTAGGGACCAGTCAGTTCACGAATTGCCTGAAACATGTTTTATAAGAAATATTGAACAAGTTTTGATGTTTCTTCTATTTATTGCTACATTTCATAAGCTGTTATAAAGCAATAGTTGCATGTACAAGAATTAAACGTTCATATTTACATAAATCGTACATCAGAAACTCCGTTGACAGTTATTTTTTTTATCATAAATTGCATTCATCTGCTGGTTATTTGAACTAAAACATCTCACTTCGTTACCACTTAGTTTCGTGATAAAAGAGCACTCCGCTGCTTGTTAACTGCACTTGTAACAAGTAATTAACGTTTATCTTTACATCAATAGTAAATCAAAGAACCAGCAAATTGCGTGCATTTTACCAGGCACTCAGTTGCATAATAGCACTGCACTCCGATGCCCGTTAATTGCAATTGTATCAAGTAAAAGGTATAACAGCATACTTGCAATTCTAAACCGTAAACTCCCACAACAGATTGGATTGTATTTAATTTAATTAAAGTTTTATTTGGAATTAATTAAATCCCTCAATTTTCTTGCAATCCACCCGGTTGGACATAACAGACCCCGTTAAAATCTTTAATTTTAAATTCATCACAAGAAATCAAATTGCAATTTTTAGACCTGCTTTCAAATAACGACGGTATTTACTTGTTGTTACTTTTATAGTATAAAACCTAAAGCCCGGAGTAACTTGGAAGGAAAGTGATAGGCCACTTAATTGATTCCCTACTCCGGTGCGAAACATTATTGGTCCTTGACCTATTCCGGAAAATGGACCCCATGGGACAATGTTTTACTCAGGCCATAATTGCAATTGTGAAACATGGTCAGGTAAGACACGTATACTAAGATCCCGTGTTATATTTCCCCAAGTAAATGCCTCGGTGTGCCTATATAGTCCTCTAATGCAAAGTTAGGGTTGCATTATTGTTAGGCGTATGTGCCAGTAGACAGGGATTTCAGAGACACTATATGGGCATGTCGAAATTATAATAATCCTGAGTTAGAAAAAATGTAAGAAACATAAATAAATAAATATACATGTATGCGCACATTGTAAACCGGTTTGAGCAGGTTATCTGAAAAATCGGTATATAAAAAACTCACTATTATATCATTATTATATTATTATTATATAATTGCAATTATTTCGATTATAAAAAAAGAGATTAACAAATTTGGTTCTGGTTAACAGTTGATATTTTGATAAACAAAATGCCTGAAACATCTTTAGGCAATTTGTGAACAAGGAACCCTTAAATTTCAGGCAATTCACGAGCTGCCTGAAAATTTTAGTCAATTCACGAATTGCCTGACCGATACAGGCAGTTCAGGACTTGCCTGAAAATTTCAGGCAATTCACGAATTGCCTGAATACACAAATTGCCTGTAACATATATATACATATAAATTGAACGCAAACGGACTGTGCATCAATGTTAATGCACGTGTACCGTTTTTACTTGAATACTGACATAATAATACCCGTGTATTTGCTTAATTTTATAAGTTTATTGGTCGATGCCGACTCCATGAGATCCTTAAGAAAATAGCAGTTTATGTTATAGAATTTACGTCTACCCAGGAGCTCTTTTCGCTCTTTTTTGAAGAAGCTACAGATACACAGAAGATGAAACTCGTCGCATACTGTTCCAGTGTTACACAAAGTACAACTCCTATCAGTAACAATGCCACTTTCAAACCGTGCGACAACAACCGGTATTTTACTGTTCCTACATCTGAATTTAGCCATTTGCTGAGCCATGTGCCTTGGTAATAGTTTGATATAGGCCTCTTCTTTGAACTCATCTTTAAACATTCTATAAATTACACAGATATCCGATCCATAGACCGAGGCTCTCCAAGAAGTTCTAAACTGGTCACTAATACGATTTTTAACGGTTTGTTTAAACTGTACTTTACTCCAAGTAGGCTTTGGTTTAACCACATGTAAGACAGCCCTAGTCGATCTAGAGTACATTTTGCGTAATCTAGCCATTTGTGTTTAAAGCAGTCGCCTTTATATTCATACATTTTCAATACCATGTTATATAACACATGGGAGACTTTAAACTTATTTTTTCCAGTGACCATTTTCTACCAATAGTTGAGGACCCTCATTTTTATTAATTCCCTTACAGGAAGGTGGCCCACCTCACCGATAACCATGTTTGTGGAAGTGTTTTTATTTAGTGTCAATAGGTATTTATAATATTTTAGTTGCACTCTTTCAACTATTTCACAGCTATAACCCCCCCCCCCCCCACACACACACTTCAATACCATATAAAATAACCGGTTGTATTATACTATCAAATAAATGGACTTGTAGGTCAAGATCAAGATTATTATCACCTGATTTACTTATTAAACCATACATGCTTTTAGTACCTTGTTGCGCGGCATAACGTTGCTCTTCTTTAATTGAGCCATTATAATTCATTTTACACCTAAGTATATAAAGTCATCCACAATCTCTAATGTACTAACTCTGAGATTCCACTGTTAACTATATTCTAGCATACCGTTCAGAGCACTTTGTAACTCTCCTGGGGATTCTGTTAAAATTATAGCGTCATCCGCGTACAACAGTCTATATAACCTGAAAAAACCTCGATATCATCATCTGAGAGAAACTCTTTTGTGACTTCACTGAGGTACCCCAAGCCACCGTGTTGTTGTGATAATAACACCTGTAAATCGTTCAGAAAAATTGCAAATAACATGGGAGACAGGTTCTCGCCCTGTCTTACACCTACATTACAACTTATAAGAGCTGTGAACAGATTCCCTTGTATCTTGACCTTCGATTTGGCACCTTTGTACCTATTATGTATGGCAACTAAAAACCTTCCGCCAATATTGTTAGATAACAACTTTTGCCATAGTAGCACTCTGTCAATGGAATCAAATGCTTTTTATAGTCAGCAAAAGCGCCATAAATCTTCTTACCACTACACAAATAAAGTTTCACTATAACGTCGAGTGCAAACATATGGTCCGTTGTTGAGTACCCTCCCCTGAAACCTGCTTGCTCTTCACCTAGGATCCCATATTAGTCAAGATACCTACCAAGCCTCTAGTTGAGAACTGAGGTGAATAGTTTACCAATGCAGTTTAACAACGTGATACCCCTATAGTTATCCGGATTTTGCTTATCACTCTTGTTTTTATAAATTGGCAATATATATCCTACAGACCATTCTTCCGGAACAATACCACTAGACAATACTAGATTGAACAACATGGTTATTACTTTAGCCACTGTAGGAATGCACATTTTAAGAATTCGTTTATAACATTGTCGGATTCAGGGGATTTTCGGTTTTTCAGTACCAGCACAACCTTTTTTATTTCTTCCTCAGTAAAATCACTATCAAGTAAATCATTGCCTGGTATGTTATGATTACCGAGCGACCATGACACCGGGTCAGTTACATCATCGGAGTTCCCCATAGGTCCATTTGCAACTTGTCAATACTACTGTGTCAAACAACCGAGTTTTTATGTTGTAAATTCGAATACTCTTTACTGTTACTGGCTTTTAACGATCGTAGTTTCTTATTTAGTTCACGATGATACTTGTTATAACTCTTCTTTAGAGTATTTTTGTATTCCTTACTTTTAATTCTGAAGTCAGCATCATTGTTTAGACCGAGTCGGACCTTGTTTTTGACATCATTGAACTTTCTTCTCTTATTTTTGCAGTCAGCATTGTACCATGGTTTATGTGGAACATGTCTCGGTTTTTTGTTAGCTTTTCTTAATACAGCCAGTTTCTATACCTGCGTTTACTAGTAATTGTACAATTCGGTTTGAAATCTGGTCCATATCACTTTTACATACACTGCTTGAGTAAATTAGTCTTAACAGTTCATTTTCAACATGTGCAATATCAGAGCGCTTAATAGCTAGTATGTAAGCATCTCTAACCTCAGGGACCCATGATGGTCACTTAAATTCTTGGGGGCAGCATTGACCGTTTTTGCCTCCGCAGGCTTATTTTCATCAATCTTTTCACATTTAATGCTGCAGCTGCTCATACAATGTACATCGGAAAAAAGTGAACAAAACTCATGCACATAAAAATCAAGAACTCTAGTGGACATACAGGGTGATAACAAAATGTAATCTACCGTACTGGAATTTTTACACGTTACTTTGCCCACCCCTGCGTCCTTTCCACATCTCCCATTGGCATTAAATATACCAAGCTTTTATCTATTCATGTCATGACCATAATCAGAGAGCAGTCACATCACTGTCTATACAAGTTACAATTTCAGTTGTAACATTCGGATTGGTGTAATCTTTCAAATGGCCAGTTAGAGCGTTCAGATCTCCTGGAATGCAGATTTCACTGTCGTCTCTGTTCTCAGCGATCACGGATTCTAACTCCTCGAAAGCATCATCGGTTGCATACAATGAGCCTTCCGGGGGATGTATACACATGCGATCATAACCGGAAAGCCGAAAATTTGTTTATCCACTGTCACAAGTAGAGTAGTTTTTGTCTTAATCACAATTTTAACTTGATTTTGAAGAGCATTTTTTACTAACAAAGCAATGCCCCCGCTGCTGGTTTCGACTTTTTGTCTGTTATTCAATATGACGCTAAAGTTTGGGACGCTTATGCTGTCAAGTTCATTTTATTTAGTCTCCGTAATACATATGAAGTCGTGCTTGTCTAACATTTCCTCGAATTCGTATTAAGTTAGTTTTGATTTTAATCCACACACATTAATACTACAAAATTTAATGCTATGTCTAACACGGTAGCTATGCTCGTTTAAAAGTTCACACTTATTAGTGTTCGAATTAGTATTATCCTTTTCATTATTCCTGACTCTCAGTCATCGTACTTTTTCAGAAGTTGTCGTTGTTTCCATCAATGTGCCCTGCCTGGCCTATTCAGTGAGAACTTTCTCACATCTCTCTATCTCCTCCTGGCTGAATCCATGTTCGAACAGATGGTTTGGATTCCTAACATGCACAAGAGTGTCCTCTCCTCTACCATTTTTGGTGTAAAAACACACAACACCGATTAGCGTGTGCGCAGTTTTGTGTTTTTCGCGGACCACGCTCAGTAACATTCTTCTACTCTTCGTCAGGTCTTCGAATAATGATACTTTCTTGTCTGATAGGTTTTGCTTTATGTTCTTCTTCCAGCGCAGGATGCCTGTCTTGACATCTGGGTTGTTGAATCGAACAGTGACCGGTCGTGTACTGTTAATTTTCATACGCCCAATTCTGTAAGATCTGAATTCCTGGTTGGCAACTGTTATATCCAACTTTCTAGCAATGTCAATAACAAAGTCATTGGCGTCCTCCTCCTCCGATAATCCGATAATCCTTAGATTATTATCCTTCACATCTTGTCTCAGGTCGTCAATATCAGTGCATACTTTGGTATGCTTGATCGAGGTTTGCAGCTCAGTTTGTTCTCTCATGAGATCCTTCACCTGAGTCTCTATTGTGCTGGTAATGATTGGTAGCACTTGCTCTATCACTTTTGGGAGCACTTGGGTGATAATGTCTGGAAGAATTTTTGGTATGAGCGCGCTCACCGACTCCACTATTCTGCTCTGTAGCTCGTCCATCTCTGTGGCTTCCATGATTGTTGTCTGCACCTCGTTTTCGTTAATGAAGCTGCCATCCATGCTCAGTTTTGGGAGCTTGACGCAGTTTCGTTGGGTCGCTGGCATACTGGCATTACGTCTTGGCTCTCGTATCATGGAAATGGGTACTGGTGTTCTGGCTCCCAGCGTTTCCTGCCTTTCCCGCCTTCTTGCCTGCCTCGTTGGTACCATTTTCCTTTTGTTCAGTTGGCATTTTAGTTGGTATCACTCACAAACAAATTTACACAGTCCACACACGTTCAACCTAGTATGTACGATAATAGTTTTGCTGTTAAAATTAGAATAGACAATGCTCACGTTGTTTATACCGGAAGTGTTTCTTGTAGTGGATAGAAAACGCGAGTATGAAAATGCTTCCTGTTGTAGTTATAACAGGTACCTCCGTGCTTAGACCTTCTCGGTCATGGGCAAAATCATAAACCGGAAATTGACTATTGCTTCGAAAACGGTCAGGGATTGACTATTATTGACAGAAGTTGGCTGTTATCTCGAAAACGGTTAGAGATTTTGGGCTCATTTTTGTCTTAAAACGATGATCAAGAATTGGTACTGCCTGACTTTGAGCCTCTTGGTAATGATTCAATACAAATATGTTCTTTAGTGTATTCTGCAGATCAGTCATTCTGCTATCTAGCGGAATTCTGTCTAGTTCTAAATTGTGTTCGGGGTTAGACTGCACCAATTGCTACTGTTGTTGGGCCACACTGAAAAATATGGGTTATTTTAATCGTCATTCCTTCCAGTGTGCAGGCCGACCCTTCACAACAGAGCAAAGCTATAAGCAGCAATATCAGTAAAGAAATATCAGTTTTAGCAGGAAAACGAAAATATCACCGGCTCTTTTCAGAACCACCACTTCTTAAGAAATAAATAAATAAGTAGAGAAAGAGTGTGAGTTGTAAGAAGTGCTTCTCATCTGCCCCGTTCTCTTTCTTTACTGTCCCTTTCTTACAATTTTAATTTTGCAGAGAAAACTCTTACTTTTTAATTTTATCCCACCCCTTCCATAATACTATTTCCATAATCCATAATAAGTATAGGCTTTAAACGTCTTGTTTCACTTTTTTCTTTATAATTTTGCTATTTCAGGACAGCGTGAGCACACTTACGTAACGTCAGTAAGAACAAATGGTAGTAGATGGGGAACGAGATATCTAGCCGGTCCACTCCCTGGTGACTGACTCACCGACCCCCGCCCCCTGGTGACTGACCGAGACTTCTGACCGCCTCCCCCCGGTGACTGACCGACCGACCCCTCCCCCTGGTGACTGATCGACCGACTCACCCCCAGGGGCGAAATTCAGATTGTGGCATAGTTTTACGTTTCAGACAATTCTGACAATTTTCCGTTTCAAGACCCCCCCCCCCCCACTCAGGGGGCGAAAATCAGATTGTGGCATAGTTTTACGTTTCAAACAATTCTGATCATTTTTCACTTCGGCACCCCCACCCCACCCCCCTGGGGCCCAAATTCAAATTGTATAATAGTTTTACGTTTCAAACAATTCTGATTATTTTTTCTTTGTAGACCCCCTTCAAGGTTATATGGTACATAAGACAGATATGATAACTTCAAAACTACTGGAAAGATTTCAAATAACAAATTCATGAGAAAGAGAACTGACATTATCCCATCTCTTAAAGATCAAGCTGTGGTGAGGGATCAATACTAGGATTTCATCCACAAGTGTCAGAAGATCTTAGTGTAAAGGTTATTGAATCTGATGATGGATGTTGTATACAGTTTGAACAGTATGATAAGCTTACTGAACCTCATCCCGCTTGGTGTAGGACACTGAATGTACTATAACGTGATAACTTGTTGGCATAAGAATTTTTGTGTAAACAACAAACATAAAGTTAACAGTTATGTTCGAAAGATAAGGTGTAAAACCTTTTAACAATGTTTAAAAAGCTTAAAATGTTTAAATGTTGAAGACATAATGACAATGACTTTTTCTTTCTAGCGAATATAATCTAGCGAATATGGGTTGTTTCAAAGATAATAAAAGAAGAAAATTATAGAAGAGATGGTAGACATTTTTAAAAGAGGCTATATATGAACATGCTTTGAAAAAGCCAAGTGATACCGTCATTAAATTACAGAAAGAAGAAAGATGAAACATGTCAACCTCTCAACTCATTTTTCGCAGACGCATAGAGACTTTTGGATGATGTCTTCAAAGTGAACTACATTGACTTTGTGTTTTCAAAGCTTTCTTATTTTGAATCCGACTGGATAATTGGAGTGAATAATATGCATAAACACTGGGAAGCTGTTGGAAGAACAATTCAAAGAAATCAATGTTTTTGAGTGAATGTGGAGAACTGAATTTACCAGGGAATACCTATGACATTGATTCAGGATCTATCAACGCCAATATGATTTGGGAAGCTGACCTTATGTTAGTTGTAGCTGCCAGAATTACTCTACATTATGACGATGATGTATCACTGTCAATGGATATTTCAGAGCTTGTCAGATTCAATGATGAACGAGTTGAAGTGAATATAGACACTTGCAAAATGTTTGAATAACAATAAAGTTTATATATATGAATTGCAATGCACAACATAATCTTGTAACTGTTTTTCTCTAAATTATAGAAATAAGTTAAGTTAGGTTATTCATATTTACATCTAAATAAAAATTTTATTATGTGAATGACTAGTTTCATTTCGAGTTAATATGGCAATATGGAAAGACTACTCAACCAAAACTTACTTTAAACCTGGAATCATTGGTGCATTCGCAGGACCTAATAGATTTGGATACTGGTATTTGAATACTGAAACAAAACAAACATCCCGTGACATATTCCAAAGCAAATAGTTGGGTGTAAGATCAAGATGCCTTTAGTTTACTTCAACCAGAGAAATATAAATTTAAAAGACAACGAATCTTACCCGTGGTATTGATCATATATGGGATGTGGACTTGGCAGACGTAGCCAGCATTGCAGAATATAATGAAGACATTCACTTTCTACTAATCGTTATAGATGTCTTTTCCAAACACTTGTGGGTACTACCTCTTCCAAACATAACTCATACTGGTGTCATTCAAGCCTTCCAAAAGATTTTTCAAGAAACAGCAAGAAGAGCTAGAGCATTGAGGTCAAATAATGGAACAGAGTTTAAGAACAGATGGGTAAAGCAAAACGGAGGAAGGCGTTCATGCTTATGCTACCAAGAATGAGACGAAAGCTAACTTTGCTGAAAGAGACATACGTACTCTCAAAGGAATGATGTATCGCTATTTTCTACATCGACAAACGTATCGATATACAGATATTTTACAAGACTTAATCTACGGTTATAATCATAGGCCTCATGGATCCTTACCAAATGCATTATCACCTGGTAGACATTACCAAGATTGAATCCAAAGTGTTGAAATGTATGTATACTGATAAATTGAAATTGAAATCAACGAAAAAGCCAAAACCCTTCAAGTTTAACATTGCTGAACATGTTTGCATTTCACACATGAAATATGTATTTCAAAGGCATTACCATATGAAATGGACGCAAGAAATGTTCATTGTCACACATCGTTATAAGAAGCAAGGAATACACTTATATCGTGTCAAAGACTTCTTAGACGAAGATATTGATGGTCATTTCTTTGAAGAAGAATTGCAAGCTGTTACAAAAGACGTTCAGCCCGTGTACAAAGTTGAAAAAGTTTTGAAGACACGAAAAAGACGAGGTGTGAAAGAATTATTTGTCCGGCGGTTAGGTTGGTCAAAGAAATTTAATAGTTGGGTAAAAGAATCTGATATTCAAGCGCTGTGAAGCAATCGTTTACATGTCTGGTTTCTGGACCAACAGGTAGTGGAAAAAACGTCTCTTGTAAAAGCACTCATGGAACAAAAAGTCATTCAACCATTTCCTAAAAAATATTTTATGGCTCTATGCTTCGGATCAGCTCTGGTACAAACATATGAAAGGACTTATATTTCATCGAGGCATTCCAGAGAATATTGAAAAGCGTTTCAATCCAAAACAGAAAAGCTTACTCTTGTTTTATGATCTCATGACAAAATGTCACAACAATGAATGCATGACCAGATTGTTTAGTATTTGAAGCAGCCATAAAAATCTAAGTATTGTTTTCATTGTACAATCTGTTTCACCAAGGAAAGGACATGCGCAATATTAGTTTAAATACACATTACATTATTCTCTTTAAAAAGTCCAAGAGAGAGTCAGCAGATCAGTACATTCGTTCGGCAAATGTATCCAGGGACATTTCAGTTTTTAACTAAAGCATGCTACAAGATGCTACAAGCAAACCTCATAGTTATTTATTTATTGATTTGTAACCAAAGGCAGGAGCAAAATTGCGTATTCACAAGGATACACATTACGTTTATGTGAATAAAATAGTGTATGAATAAGAATTATAACAGTTTGGTATTGAACGTCAAGATGTCTAAACGAATTCAAGCGAATCAACCATTTCTTCATTTTTTAGCACGTGGCAGTGCTACACGACGTAAATCCTTATTGACACAAGCCACAAAAGATGAACTGGTCAATATGTTTTAAATATATATTGCATGGTCATTTACCATTGAAGCCACATATGCATGAAAAGCGCGAACAACAAACCATTCGACAACTGGTCGATAAGAACATTTTCCTGAAGCGTAAAAAGAAGCTGATTAATCAGAAAGTTGGATTTATTGAAACAATTGCAGGAAGTGTGCTTCCATTATTAGCTCAATTGTTATTAAAAAATGAAGCATGCATTGAAAATTGTCATTATTCCTGAATCAAGAAATATGGTATAAGATTGACAAATAAGAATGAACTTGTGATATAAACTGGAAATATAGTTGAAAATTCCAACATTATTGATTTACTGAAAGAAGCATTGGTTGCTACAAGAAGAAAAGAATGACAAGCTCAATAACTCATATTCCTATAAAATAAGGTGTGTAACTGCTTGTTGTCAAGGAGAAGTGATACACAGCAACAATGTGAACCATGCCCGAGCGTATGCAATGTATGCCGTGTACACAATGGATGCAGTGTGAATGGCGCACGCCATGCACGAAGTAATCTATATACGCATCCAGTCCGTCAACGTGCATATAGGATTTAGTTATCATGGAGTCAATTGTTTGAATTTACTTTGTCTAGTAATGCTAGCATGAACTATTATCCTACTAATAAAGCCTCCAATTATCAAATTCGTTTGCCTCGTACTTAATATTTTAAAGGAAAATATGAAATGGCCTTAGCTGAAATTCAAAACCCACAAACATGGACGACAAGGAGACAAGGAATGGACTATTACATTCATTATCGGTCATCATTAGATGGTGCGTTTTATGCAGTTGCCTTTTCATATGGTTACTATAGATCCATACCTAAAATATGTACTGCAGTAAGTGAAGAATTAGAAAGATCTATTACTACAAACTCTATTCGATTAAACTATAATAAAATAAGAAGAGTTTTCCTTACAGTGAGAAATGATTATGATATTCTCTTTTCTACTGGATTAAGTGAGATTTTAGGATTTATACCAGATCAATGGCATAAACAAGCTGGTCCTGCTGAACATTAAGCAGATGTGAAACATATTTTATACACTTTATGTGTACTGCAGTATTTGCGAATCACAAGAAGTTGGAGATTACTATGTTCCTTTACTACGTTCTTTTCCCATTGAAGGTGATGATGGTGATATTATTATGAAAACTTATGACAAAAATCATTACGTACCCGTTAACATATCAATATATGACATGACAGAAGCCAATATTAAGAATGGCACAGGTTATAATGTTTCCTTTCAAACTGGTGGTCATCTGTTAACTCGTTTTTCGACAAAAAGTATTATGAAAGCATTATGAAAGCATATAGACACGATCCATCTACATATCGCAACCATTCCTTTCGTCAAGTGGATGGGAATTTGCCAGGATTTAAAAGTACAATATTGTACATACAACATGGTAATGGCAATGTTTCGTTCTTGGGGGCATTGGCTCGTAAAACTATTCCACTCATTAAGGCAGGAGCTAAAATTGTTGCAACATATCTTAAGAAGGCTGAAAAGAATGTGGTTAAAGACGGAACTGGTCGTTTAGCTCAAGAAGCTGTTGATGCTATTGATAAACAGCTACAAAAGGAAGTTGTTAGAAGGTGAAAGACAGTGACAGGAGCAACATCAAAACATATATTTCGGAAATAGAAAAAAGGTCAATCATACATGACCATTCTTGTCACTGTAGTCTTTTTCCATTGGAATGATTTCACATACCACCAACACAAACTGCTGTAGAAAAAGTTATGGTGTAGACTATCAACCACTCATTGCAATTAGAGACGATGCTCATTAGAATTTTATATTCCTGCTTATACAGAAGAATACTTAGATTTAAAGAACAGCAGACCTCATGTTGATGTAGCATTGTAAAGTTTGTGGTGGCGATGATAGCGTAACAACCATCAATGATTTGTTTAATGGCTTATGGTCCAGTATTGAATTATTTCTGAATGATCGATTGATTTTGCATAGTAACAATTCCTATGTTCACGCCTGCATCATTTCTTAGCTCATTCATGATTCGGAACAAAGTCTCAATTATGAGCACTCCATGCGTCTCATCTATAAGAACACTGCTGAATAAATGAATTTTCATGCACTGAAATCAGCCAATAATGGACAGTATATACCAGGCTTTCATGTAAATGTTAAAGCTGACAAAATAGTTGAAGCAGGAAATAATGGTTTACATAATCGTTATTTGTATACGCGCCTACGCCGTAAGTTTATGTTTACGGGTGCCTTAACAGTAGATTTGTTTGAGCAGGATCGTTATCTTCCCAATGGCATGAGCATGAAATTACATTTGCATAGGTAAAAAGTGAATATTTTAATGGCTGGAAATGATACCTTAAAGGTGGAAATTCGCAAAGTGGCAGCTAGTCCAGGTGTTCAACTGGACATACAGATGCGTTGATGAAAAACTGTTGCAAAGTTTCCTATTACCACAAAAGAACGTAAAATTTTAGCAATTCCAATCATTTGTGATAGATAACATCTTTTTGGGTAAATTACGAAGACGTATTGTAATTGGAATGGTTCATAATGAAGCCTTTTCTGGAACAGTGGCAAGAATTTTGATATTTTAATCTTAATTACATGCAACTTTGAACTGGTGGTGGACCAGTACTATCCAAACCTCTCAAGCTTAACACTGATGAGGGAAAATATCTTGACGCTTTTGAAACTCTTTACAAATCTTTTGATACATTGAATTGTGAGAAAAGCTCTATTACGAAACGAGAAGTTTAGCCTAGAGGCTATGCTTTATTTTCTTTCGACTTAACACCCGATTATGATGGTGATGACCATTATGCCCTTATCAAACATCGGAATTTGCGGCTAGAGAGGAATTTATGAATTTTGCCAATGCCTCGCAGAATACAGTCAAGTCATAATCTATGCAGAATGTGACAACAGCATTGAGATAAGCTCGAATCGAAGAATTCAGTTTGTTTATCAGTCATGAACACGAAACAGATAGATGCCATATTGACGCATGATGTCATGACAAAAGATTTATTCTACGGAGTGCTTCCTAAGGATCAACTGACAGCATAACAGCAAGGTTCCTATGTTATCAACACCGATGATCATGATGAACCTGGTGACCATTGGCAACTTTGACAAAGTTGTGGAATATTTTGACTCGTATGGACTTGCACCTATGGATAATCGTTTAGAAAACTTTTCAAATAATTAGTATGTGTATAATTCAATATCATTGCAACACCTCATTTCCAATAATTATGTTTTTATTGTGTGCATTATATATTGCATAGAGTTCGAGATCACAGCATGTTTGACATACAGCTATATTAAAAAACGTGATGGAGATTTTTTATTAATAGACTTTGTATATGGACACTATAAACCATTGTTCTATTAAACTTGTTTAATTTTTTATTCATAGATAAGTTTTTAAACTTGTAGTTAAGTTTTTAGTGATATATTTATTTATAATCGGTTACTGCTACACTGCAGCACTAATGTCAGTCTAATGTCACATCATTCTAATCAGTCACTGAAATCATTGGCGCGGTGTTAACTCACCCGTAAACCCCTTTTCATTCTTAAGTTAGTCCCTGTCGAGGTGCTAGCTCATCAGTAAACCATATATATCATATATTGTTATGTATGGTTTGAGAAAAAAGTTTAAAAAATCAAGTGTTTTATTTTTATTTAACATAATAAAATCACAAATATTTTCATTTATTTAGAACAACAAATCAGAATATTTACAATTATTGAGAACAAAAAAATTACAATTAATTATTGAGAGCAAAACATATTTCACATAGATATTATGCTAGTACATGTAACATATTACTGACGACAACACAGGTAAAACTATTGGCCTTGTGATGTTGATGCTTGTCCTGTGTATCACATTTCTCTGTACAGTATTCAAAGTCAGCATAAATGACAAAGGGCGCCTTTGATTGTTTTGCAATGCCCTTGAATCGAATGACTGTATCCTCTGGAAATGACAATCGCTGTGCTTCATGCTTCCTACAAACTTTACGATGTTTGTCCAAAAGGTCTTGTCGCATAAACCCATGCAGAGAATTGATGCAGTAAAACGTTTGACCATGATGTTTTGTACGATACTTCATGAATCGACTAAAGTTCTTAATCAAGTAATAACGTCTCTTCTCACTGTCAATGATAAGCAGTAAGTTGATTTCAGTGTTACTCTCATGTTGACTCATGCGACTTATGTGGATGGACACCACAACTTGATTTTCCCAATGAAAATAATTGATGGCAATGTTGTTCTTCTTCTCAAATTTAGGAACTGATGAATTGTTGGAGATGTTATATTTTTCACAGTCAGGTCATATTCAATCGTTTGAAACTTGTATTGCTCATTTACATGGTCATCCATTGGATGTAGATGAGGTAATATAGACTATAGGAAGCACCTGCTGTCTGTGTTCTTGTGTTGATAACACCATTAGTATTCTTTATCGCCTTTCGTCAGTCACCAGGGTGGTTGGTCGGTCAGAATTCCCGACCATCAAGAACTTTATTGTGGATTACACTTAATTTACAGTGAGGTGATTTTTAGCGATTTTCTCATAAATTCTATCTCGGGGGCCTTCCTCATGGTCAGAATCTAGTTTGCATCGATTCGGCTCTGCAAACAGGAGAGTCATAACTTTTACCCCTCCTACTTCCGTTCTGCCAGCAATAAAGCGTTGTAGGGTCTTGGGGTATGTAGTATGAAGCCACCATGGGGAGCTCGCGTCTCTCACGTGGTCGGTACTGCCACTGTCTCTTTCTTTGTCACTCTGGCAAGCATTGATGCGTATCTACGACTTGGTACAGTGCCGAGAAGTGGATTCACTTGCTACCGCCTCAAGCACGGCTACTGAGTCATCCATTTGGTTGTCACAGCGATGGTGTATTTGTAGCGGGCACGCCATCTTGACACTCTAACTCGTCGTTGCATCAGTGACAGCTTGAATCTCTCGTCCCTCGTCCCTCGTCTCTCGTCGTGTCATTGTACGAGGACTTCCCCAGCTTTACTACAGGAATATGGATTTAGTATGGCTTGTTGTGCCAGATTTCACGTGAAATAATACTCCAAATTGTGGTTTGTTATCGGCACAGGTACGGTCCAGCATGTGTTGATGCCGTGACAGCAGCGACCCGCTACACTTGTGGGTGTGTTTATTTAGACACTACTGTCACGATGGAGCACTGTCACAACGATGTCGGCTGTCGGGTGCCGTGTTGACGTTGTATTACTGTGCCGACTTGAGTATGCCACGTGGTGGGTAGCTGAGCTCTCAGCTGTCATGTCTGTCACAACCCGTGCCTGTGGCTTGTAGGCCATGCATCGACTTGAGGATGCCAGTCATGGGTAGCTGTGACCTCAGTGATTGAAACCTGTAAATGTGACCGGTCGATCCCCCGAGTCGTGCATGCAGCGGGTTGTGACTCTCACAACTCGTCACGGTGACGTTAGCTGCTGTCATGAGTTGTGCATGCAGCGGGTCGTCATGCTCACGACGATCACGTGCGGGTGGACAAAGTGACGGGTCGTGGGTAATAATGTAACGGGTCGTGGCAGTCACGAGTCATGTACGGAGCGGGTTGTCACCGCCGCGACTCTATCACGTGTCACCCGCTTGTGTGACGGGTATCGTTGTACTGTCGGATTGTACATGAGAGGGGTCGCTTACACATAATCTTGATTACGTGATAACGTTGTTGTCTTGACTTATATTACTCTTTTCGAGCTTTTGATGCAATTTTAAGTAATTCTCGTAAGATCTTCTGTTAATGACCTTATGAAAACTACAGTTGTTAGTAAATACTTATGTGAGTTGCTTGCTGTTGCAGACCAGCAGTCGATTCCGGACTGCTGTGCTCATGTCAAGCGGGCAAGCGACATGTTTGCGTCGCTGGTGTATGCAACCTTGTAACCTGGAGAATCGTTGTGATCATTGTGCGCACTTGGAAGACTCTGAAGCATTACAAGAGCAAAAAATCATCAGCGTCGCATCAACCTGTGTCGCCAGCAGCTACAATTGTGATTAACATATCAGGCAGATTAGTTAAACAGAAGATGGATAAACTCAAGCATTCAAGTTTTAAGTTTCTTTTCAAAGGTAAATAATGACACTGAGTTTCGAATATCGAGTGGAAGATCAATCCATAGACAACGAACAGCTATTAAAAGAGCACGGTATCCATAGCTTTTGAGATTGAATGAAGGTTGAACGAGGAGGTTTGATGTGGTGGATCGGAGCAGACGGGGGTCATATAAGGAGCCAGGAGGTCCTTCAAATACTGGGATGCTAGTCCATTTGGGTCTTGAAAACAAGAACTAAACCTTTGAAGTCTATGTGATCTCTAATCTGCAACCAATGAAGGTAAGGTAGGGGTTATGTCATCAAAGCGCCTTGCTTGTGTAACAACACGCGCTGCTGGATTTTGCACTTTCTGTAGCTTTTGCAATGATCTTTCGGGTAAGCTGACAAAAAGCCTACTTGTCACTAAGGCATGGACAATTGTCTTAGCGGCATCGATGGTAAGGAATCGTCGAATTTTCCAAATTTCTTTAACATTGACTGAGCAAATCCGACTAATATATGCAACGTGAGTGTCGAAGGAAAGTTCAGAGTCTAAAAACACTCCCAGATTACGAAACATGAGGAGCACGAGGAATCTGATCGTCGTCGAAGGTGAGGAATTTCGTGACAATCACATCTTGATTTTGTTTGCTAGTGAAGACCATAAACTACGTTGGTTTTACGCGATTGGCATTTAACTATGCGCCAACTTTGACTATGGATGACTCAAGAGATCGCGAAGCCGAAAACTGTGAGTCGATACACTTTGGATCGGTAGGCTTTTTCAACTGACTGTCTTCATCGTAGGAGTGAAAACTAATGAAGAGCGCTCTGAGTAGGGCACCTAAAGGCTTCATATACTTGTTATAGACTTTAGTTCCCAAAATGCTGCCTTGTGGCACGAAATAGTCTAGTTCAGCCGAATTTGACTTGCAGCCTGCAATCATCACTCTGTGCGTCCGAGCTTGTAGGTATGAACGAAGCCATTTTAACACCGAATGATCTAATGCGTAAGAAATTTCGAGTCTACGAAAAAGCACATCATAATCAACACGTCGAAGGCTGTGGATAGGTCTAAAAACCCCTTCAGGACAATATTCCTATTATCAAGTTCAAGAATGACATCGTTAACAATGTTTACCAGGACTGTTTTCTTGTAGGCAGATTGAAAGGGTTCAGTGAGTGCGTTGGAGTCGATGTGCGTAGAAAACTGGTTGCAGACGGCCTTTTCAATTAGATTGCCGAGAAATGGTAAGTTGGAGACAGGTTTGTAGTTTTCACAAATTCGCTCTAAAGAGCGGGGTTACTACTGCCTCTCTTAAATTTTGAGGCATAATTCCTTGTTGCAGTGAATTGTTGGTGATATGCCTAATCAATTGTGCAACACTGCTAATGCATTGCTTGAGGAGGGTAGTTGGTAGAGGAGGGAATGGATAGAGACTAAATTTTTGGAGCTGAGCTAGATCTGATTAGCTGAACCCCCTCTAAAGACAGCGGCCGAAATTCATGCAGGCCAGGGCTGTTCGATTCAAAATCAAGCTCGCATGCAACATCCAGGTCGAGATCATTGAATTTATCTCTTATACTGCCCATTTTGGATTTGACGCGAAATCGTTGCAAAGTTCAGTTGAATTTAAATGTTCTGGTAGAGGATTCCATTTCTGGCGATGGAGTTATTGGCTGGCGATTTTAAATAGAGCACCCAGGTCTCAACTGTTGTTGAATATTTTACTGTTATAATAATCTTTTCTTGGCATCATCTTTTGCTTTACCACAAGTGTTTAGCTTTGTTTTGTGTGCTACTTTGTCTACCTCAACGCCAGTTTTTTATACTTCCTTTCAAGGTGCTTGATGCTGATGGATTTTTCAACAATTGGGGCATGCTTATCTAACGTAGATAAAAGATGGATTTTTCAACAATTGGGGCATGCTTATCTAACGTAGATTAAAGCGCATAGTTGTAGTTTTCAACTAAAGTATCTAGATCAGTAATTTGTTCAAAATTTGAATATATCTCCATTTTGACATAGCTTTCATCAGCGCGAGATGCTGAATATCCTTTACTTTTCGGAAGCTAATCGATGTTTTTCACAATTTCTGGTCTCGAAAATAAGAAACTAAAATTTACAATAAAATGGCCCGAGATTTGATCTTTCATATCTAGATCAAGTATGTTTGTAGAGTTATCATCTTTGCTAAGCACCAAGTCTAACGTGTGGTCCTGTTCATGGGTTGGATCATCTACATGTTGGGTCATGCCAAAGGAGTCTAACAACTCGAGAAATTTAAGCGTAGCTCGATGATTTTTGCGACATCAACATGAATGTTGAAATCACCAAGAAAGATTAAAGGAGAACCACTGAAACAGGATACTTCATTGAAAGAGGAAAATTCCGATAGAAACTGTGTCATAGAACATGAAGGTGGTCGGCATACCACTGCAATTTGAAATGTCCCTTTTAATGATTGTACTCTGGCTAAAAGAACTTCAAATGGTGCGTAATCCTTTATGGGCAGTAGTGTTGTCGTATATCTTTTCTTGAAATAATAGCAAGGCCCCCACCACGACCTTTTTTCGATTTACGACTTCAATTCCATATCCAAATGGAGTGAATTCACTGAGAAACCAGTTATCTGATTCGCTATCACCTAGCCATGTATCGGTTATGAAAAACAGCCGATGTTTTGACATTTATGAAATCCTTTATAGAGAACTTAAAAAAGCTTATAATCATAGAATTTCGTTAACAAGCTTCACCACATACGGTTCACACAAGATTGCATGCACATGCATGTACATTGCATGCACTTATTTACTCTGTATTATGAACGCTGAGGTCGTCGCATGCTTTATATAGTGTCCTGACAATGGAAACCAACCCTACGATACAGGAAATTACTACTCCAGATGTGACGCTGACTATTCCTACGAGCAAGTCGCTGTCCAAATCCCGTTAGCAGTGCTACAAGCTTTTGCTGATACAGAGACTCGTTTAGTGCAGTGCCGTTAGAGGCGTTCACCATTAGTCTAAATTTTGCCGGACACGTTGCGTCGGGCATCCGATGAAGAACTCAAATTATGGTTCTTCATCGTCTTCGTCTGCCGAACAATCGTGCTCTGGCGAAGAGGAACAGGAAGGCTGAATGAGTCCGACTGAACATCAGCTGTCTGTGCCGATGCCTTACCGATAACGACGTCAGCACCACAGCCGCTTCTTACTAGACTGCCATTTGATAGTTGACAGTTTCCTACCAAGCGTTGCTGTGCGTCATGAAGCCGGAGGACCTTTATATCCGGTACGCACGCAGGTGTTGGTATCGCACTGGAGGAATGGTAAGATGCGTCTGCTGCAGATTTAACGTCGACGGCATTTTGGTTTAGAGACGTCATTAAGTTTATAACAGACAATTCTTCGGCGTCACTTACCATGTCAAATCCTCAGGTGATTAGCTGTCTCGCTGCTCAGTCGCAGGCGCAACCGAGAGAGGGCTTTGTTGGTTACCCGCGGCACCTTGGGTAGTAAATGCCCTGCAGACTTGGATCGTCGAGTTGCAGTTCTTGATCGCACAAGTTGTCGCGTCTGCCGCTTTCCAAACTTTTATATGTCAAGGCCTCTATGTATCAGCCCAATGATGGTGTCTGCGCACTCTTTTTCGGGAGGGAGCATTCCAGGCGTTGCGCAGGTTTTTTTTGTATCAGATTCTAATTCTATGTTCGATCGCATGCTACAGCGTCATGGGATTTACTTAAGTTGAACACTTACTTGCTGTCATCTTTGGCGGTCTGCCCCGCTGAAATATTGGCATGGAGAATGACCATAAAGTGCCTTTTGCTCCAGGTGCTGCCCCACTGAAATATTAGCATGGAGAATTACCGTAAAGTTCGTTTTGCTTCAAAAGCCGATCAATCGGAACATTTTCCGTCGAGTTTTTTAACAGAAGCATTCAAGACAGCCTTAGTGAAGCCACAGGATATATTTATGTGTAGAGCCTTAACGCCACATCACAGTCGGTGTAGGCAGCTTCAACCAACTATAGATAGATAGATAGATAGATAGATAGATAGATAGATAGATAGATAGATAGATAGATAGATAGATAGATAGATAGATAGATAGATAGATAGATAGATAGATAGATAGATAGATAGATAGATAGATAGATAGATAGATAGATAGATAGATAGATAGATAGATAGATAGATAGATAGATAGATAGATAGATAGATAGATAGATAGATAGATAGATATTTTATTTATCGAAGTTTGCAACTGGATAGTTGAATTGCTTTCGAAAAATAGAAAGATGACAAACATGCATGCATATTTCTACATAGAAACAAAACTATGATATATTTCTACATGGATGCAAGACTATAGTAAACAGATTCTATAGAAAGTTTCTTAGATTTTCGTTTTCTTTAACGAGTGCTCTTTTTATATGTGTTATTTTAATAAATAATCAGAATGTACGTCTCTTTTTATTCTTTGTTTCTACGAAAAAGCACCTAAATAGAGAATTAAATTTGAAGATTAAAGAGGCAGTAAGAAATGAACGAGTTTTCATAACGATTTGTGTTAACTTGTGGTACTGGCAGTTTCTCAATATTTCTCGTGTTACAGTTTTTTCTTGTAATGGATAGCAGGTGTTGTATCTTGTCACTATCATCTTGCATCTTCAGGAAGAATCTTCGACATGTGTCTTTTCTTCTATCTTCGAGAGTTTGAATGTTTAGTTCTTTTAGGCTTTCAATGTATAGTTGATTGGGTTTTATTATTTTTACGGCTATCTTTTGTATTGTTTCAATGCTTTTACTTTTTTCTTCAGTTAGACATGTGCTCCATTCTGGTATAGCGTATTCTAGTTGAGGTCTCACAATTGATTTATACACATTGAGCAAGTCTTGGAAGCCCCAGATCTTTTTAAAATGGTAAGATAATACAGTTTTTTTCGTGTTTTCATTGTCATGTCGGTAACATGTATGTCCCATTTCAAATTGTTTTGTATGGTCACGCCTACTAGTTTTACCGTGTTAACTCTTTCTATCGGTTGTCCTTCTATTGTAATCGGCGGGATATTTTTTGCTTGTGTTTGATTTCCATAAGGCTACGATCATCTCCTTTGGAGAACAGATTCATTTACGTTGCTTTTATCAAGAATTTCCGAGATTGTTGTGTCGTCAACATATTTATACAGGGATAGCATGTCCAGATCTTTAATCATTTCGCAAAAGTTTTCAATTCCCCATAAGCTACCTTGAGGCACATTCTTTCATATGGACAGGTTTTGAGAGGTGTTTTCCGATCTTTACTTTTTGGGTTCTATTTGTAAGAAAATGTTTTAACCAATTCACTATAAACTGGGGTGTATTTGAGGATGAAACCTTCTTCATTAGTTTGTGATGGTTTATTCTGCCGAATGCTTTGGCGTAGTCAAGAAATATAATTTTCACTATTTTCCCTTCGTCAGATGCTTTGAACCATTCATGTAATATTTCAACTAGCATGTGTGTCGTTGAGACTCTCTTTTTATTCCCAAATTGATGTGTATCTTCGTCTTTTTTAGTTGATGTAAATGTTTTTATTTGAATTCTTTCGAGTTCTTTGGCCACAATGGACGTTAATGATATTGGTCGTAAATCTTGCTCTATCGATTTAGGAGGGTATTTTTTTGATATTGGAGTGACACTTGCTTCTTTCCATTTGTCTGGTGTATAGCCTTCTCTTATTGAGCTATTGAATAGTACTGTAATTGGAGGTGCCAGATACGCTGCAAGGTCTCTTAGCATCCATCCTTCAATTTGGTCTGGTCCTGGAGTTTTACCTGTTTTAACCTCACTGAGCTGCTTTTCAATTTCTTGTACTGATATCAAAAACTGGTCAAGCAGTTTCATTGAATTGATTTGTCTCAATGTCTGGTTCCAGTGGAGGGAGGCCGTCAGACATACTTCGAAAGAGGTTATTTATATTTTCAGCTAAAAGAGCCGTATTACTATCCGTTGTTTCGTTGGCTAGTGCTTGAAGAGAAGATGTTTTGTTCTTTTTATCTAAGCCCGTCAGGACTTTTATATGTTTCTACCACTGGTTACTATTCTTTTCGTTGATTTGCTGCATGCTTCTGACGTAGAGTTTTTTCTGAGATATTTCGTCATTCGATTTATTTTTTTTCTAAGCTTTTTGCATTGGATGGTTTCACCTTTCTTTCGTATTTTTCTCGCTCAGCTATGATATTTTTAAATTTGCTTGTTAATCACGGTTTGTCATTGTTATGAAGTTTAAGCGTTTCGAATGGGAAATAACCATCAATGAGGGCTGTCATTTTTCGGTTGAACTGTGCCAGGCTAGGCGCTAAGAAACAACTTGTGTCTGCAGCAACCAGTCAAAGATGTTTGCTCGAGAGCTGGTTTCTTGATTGAACAAATCAAGAGCAAATGTGCCCGTAGATGGAAGGATAAACATTTTTACAAGCTTGACATAGTTTTTAAATGGGTAGTTCGTTGGCTGCTTACATAGTTTTTAAATAGGTAGTTCGTTGGCTGTGTAGCATTGAAACACCCCAGCATTGAAACACCACATCATTGTATGGGCCCATCCAATGGCTGGGCTAAATCAATACAGAGGCTATTGAAACAGCACACACAGTTTCTCCCCATAAAAAAACGATTATATTGCTGATGTAATTTAATACAACAGATTATTGGGATGGTGTAATGGGACGGGCCGTAATATTTCCTTGTAAAAAAATGTAGAAAATAATGTAAATAAAAATATGAGAAGAACATTTATGACATTTAATTATCCACTTACCATTTTGCTTTTAACACCCACACTTCACATTATTTGGAAAAGTCAGCTTTTATCTCAGCACAGCTTCTCTCTCTCCCCTTTCCCCCTGCTGCATTATGGCACTTACTATGTGGTTCGGTCCCAGGAGGGTGGGGGTGGGGGGCATTTCCATATAAAATGACTCCCATGCGCGTAAATCGAATTTTAAAAAGAGCCCCTAAAAACGGAATTTCCGTCTCTAAATGTCCCCCTATTTTTGGGAAAACGCGGAAAAGGACATCTGATTGCTAAATGGCATTACCAAATTTCGCAATGAGCAATGGGGATTTTGGATATGTTCATTCAATTGCCCTGAAATGGATGCAGGTCTTCAATTAATTACAATACAATTTTTGTTTTCAACGGAATAATCATTTTACCCCCGACCCATATTTAGGAAAAGCGCGGAAAATTCGACAATTTTACCCACTCCCTATTTTTTGTTTTAAGCTTTTCCGCGTTGTTTTGCACGCGCATTGTTGCCATATTTGATACAAGTGCCCCCCCCCCCGCAACCCTCCCGCGGGGGGGGGGGCGGGGGTCAGCGTGATATATATTATTGTCGTCTGCTCGGGACTTCAGTAACACTAGTGGTACTGAGGTCCCGAAGTAGCACTGAGGACCCGACAGATTTTTCATATGGACTCCCCCCCGCCCCCATCCTCCTACGCAGCAAAGACAAATTGCGTTTTTTTGTTGTTTTTTTTTTTTTGGCCTTTCTCATCGGCTTTGTAATTAAAGCCTTGAAGCGGCTTGATGAAAGCAGCAATATGAGCAGCACTGTTTTGCTTTTGAGCGTTTGTTTCAGCTTAAAACCGCCTAATAAAGCATTTTGAAGCATTCAGTACCACTGGTGGTACTGAGGTCCCGAGCAGAGGGTGACCCCGCCTCAAATATTAGGTACAATTCTGCCGGCCTTGCATGTGCTTTTTCCATGGATGGGGTATTCCTATGCAACTGTCTGTAGATTTGGCCCATATTCTTGATCAGATGTGTTGTTTCTATGCATGGGGTATTCCTATGCATCTGTCTGTAGATTTGGCACATACTGGTTCTATATGTGCTATTTCTGTGGCTTATAGCTATAGGATGGGCCCATTCTACACCCATCAACCATTAAAACAGCCCAGCTTGTTCACAACACAAGGCAGTTTGTTCCCATTTTTAAGGGGAGAAGAAAATATGTGCTATTCCAATAGCCAAATATGGGCTGAAACTATAGAAGCTCAAAACAACGAAGATGGGGTAAATCAATACCTCACTGTTATTGGATGGGCCCATCCTACGGATGGGCTGTTTCAATACAACAGGCTGCTTACCTGTTTGCGAGGGATCGGTTGGCTCAACAAATTCTTTTCCGGGGACCAAGCTTGTTGATCCTTCTTTAGTCATCTCGCATGAGAATCACCCCGAAAAGCAACTGGCGTCAAATACGATGATTCAAGAACTGCTAAGCAAAAAAGTCCTAGAAAAGATGCCTGTGGGCACTCATAGGGTTTTCAGTCGCTTCTTTCTTTCACCAAAAATGTAGGACGGTTGGCTCCTAGTTATAGATTTGTCACAGATCAATAACTCTTACATCTCCAGTCGTTCAAAATTCACACTGAATATGACATCAAGTCCACTTAAGTTTGAGTATGTGGGCCTTCTTGGTGGATGTTTCGGATGTCAGGTATAAATCGACTCATCACTATCTCTGCTTCATGGTACATGATTGGTTTTTCGTCCTTCCATTCGGGTTGTCGACCGCACCGAGTTTACTCAGGTTATGAAGGCAATCAAACATTGGGGCCGATAAATTGGGTTGATCATTTTCCAGTATCTCGACGATTGGCTGCTGGTGAACACGGACATTGGCGTCTTGCTATCTCACGCGGTCAGCTTGGTCAAGCAGTGCTTTGTTCTCCGCCTCTTGGTCAATCTCAAGCTGTAAGAGTTGGTGCCGGTTCTGCGAATAGTTTCTCGGCGATCTCCTGGCCTTCGCAAGGAACAAGGCTCCTCCCACTCAGCCACGATTGTCGACTTATATCTACTCCTAAGCCTCTGGTCTGTCTGCTGGAGTTCTCTTGGGTTTGATAGTTACCACGTAAAAAAGTCGAATTGGACAGGTGTCATTTTGCGAGTTTCAACATGTAGTTCTGAGATTGTTGCGTCTTGGCAGGTCGCCACATCATCGAATACGGCTCTCCCTGTTAGCACTCAGAGATCTAGATGGTGGTCACATTAAGGTAATCTGCTGAAAGGCGAGCCTTTCTATCTTCATCACGACACGTTCATACAGATGCGTCTTGCAGCGGTTGAGATTTATTGATAAGGCGCACTTGAAAGGGTTAGTGGAAGTGTCACGATCGGACACTTCATATTAACGTGTTGAAAATGAAGGCTGTTTTGATATGCGTCAGTTTCTCTCTTGGTGGACAATTAGAAGATGTCTTATTTTTCCAAGCGGGGTGTCACACGCTCACCCGTGTTGAGTCCACTCACCAAGCAGGTCATCTTATGTGCTCAAGGCAATGGGTTTCTCATTTAGACATCGTAGCCAGGCCTGAATGTTCTTGCCAATTTCGTAACCAATTCATTCTCACTCCGTGCACTTATTCATGCCGCTTAAGTGTTTGGCCATGGTAATAAAATCAACAACACAAAAGAAGTAGAGCCTTTGACTTGGGCTTCTTGTAAAAAATTCTTCAGGTAAAATTGATGACGGTATAACGCAACGCACTGTAAATCACATTTTGGGGCCGCAAAATGCGAAGTGGATGGCGTTAAGCGAATTTGGCGGTATAACGAGGGAATTAAATAAGAAAAAAAGGGATCCAGGGTTTGACGGCATTATAGCGAGAATGACGGTATAACAAGAGTAGCCTGTATATCTAACTATATAAAGAAGGTAATTTTGTTAACATATGACAATTTTTTAAAAGTAACTGATGATGTAATGTAAAGGAAGATGTCAGTTATGGCGAATCAAGTCAGACATGGAACGCACACTGTGCAGTTCTGCTACTGTGTCAGCGTGTGTTTTGTTGCGGGTGGACAGTTGAGCCTCACCAAACACTGTTTGCAAGAATACACAACCGATACTTTGACAAATTTGTATGGTATGGGTCCGTTTGTTGCTGTTGAGTTAGTGATTAATAATAGTCCTTGTTGTGGCAGGACTTCTAACAATCAGGCGGAAAGAAGGCGACCAAATAGACCCTGTCCCTGCTGGCGTACTGCTCGACTTCAGTGTCACCGTTCCCGTCACGTGACTGGTGTTGTGTCGACTCGGCCTTGTACCATGGCCGTGTTTGGCAGTGTCGTTTTCCACATTATGCAACAAGGCACTGAGGGGTAGGCACATATCCCTAAGCCGAATCTGGCTTGTTGTGCTTTGTGTCACTACTTTTGTGTAACGAATGGAGGGGCATTAGCTCGTATCATTAGCTCGTATCAGTATGCTACTTGTATTCGAGCGTTTAATGTCATTGTTATTAAAGGGCAGTTTATGGTGAAACTCAGCTTAACTACATTGTTAGGGAATGGGCCGTTCGCGGTGACACCCCGCTGTATTAAAAGACTGCATTGAATTTATTTTTTTTATTTTTTGTCGTGTAGCAATCGTGTTTGTACGCATTCGGTGTACAATTCCCACAACCGGTCGGTTTCAGTCTCCAATAGTGATGGCTTGGTAGTTTACAAGCCGATATGTTTAATTTCTTAATACTCACTTTTGTAATATCTTGTTGACGTAGACGTAGAAGCTATCATTCGAATTATACCCGTCTTACTCCCCATCAATTGTATTCGATAAGTTGTATTCGGTTGGTCGAGAAAACAAACACAGGAACAGACAGTAATATCCCGCAAAAATTTCTCTTATGGATAGCAATACCAGTGTTAACACATTGGAAAACCCAGAGTGGTGACTTAGTAGTCTGCAAGATGTTTTACTCATAAAATGGGTATTAAGAAAATAAATACTTTACGTTAATTTAAGCAACAAATTTAGTCATATTTTAAAGTTTTTTAAATTCAGATAATTAAATGCAGATAATTTTGTCATGTTTTTAAATAAATATCTTAATAAAAAGGATCCTTTTGCGTCATGAAGCAATTATATATGAAAAAGTATGAACCTTTAAGCTATGGAAAACACAAATCACAAAATCTGTAACCTGATCACAGGATCCAGCGTCATTTCAACGTGGTTTGCATTTATGTCTGCACACAGTGTATAAAACTCGAAACAATGGGGGCACGGACAGCCATGGACGCAGCATTGTGTCAGCTCATCTTGATCTCATGTGTGTCTTCCTGAAAGTTTGCTGTGACGCTGGCTACACAGATGGAAATGCCGCCATCGCCACCTCCGCCAACACAGCATTACCGCCAGCCTAACCTTGTCAAGAGATAAGCCAAGAAGGCAAGACGCCGGGACTAAATGCTGAAGGTGCCAGGGCAAGATATTATGCAGCCATCATCCTAGGTGACTTGCTTGCCAGGACCAGCTCAGGCGTCTCTTGGCCAGCAGGCAAAAATGAAAACGCGTTTCCCTTTCTCCTAAAAGATGAAGAAATGTTTAGCTAGAAAACTTTGCTTCCTTTCTTCTCTTTTTAAGAAACTATTTCTATACTTCTTTTACACGAAAAGAGGCTCACTTTAAAAGATGGAAGATGTCATTCCTCCCGCATTCTCTTATAATGTGTGTGTGTATGCGTGTGTGTGTGTGTGTGTGTGTGTGTGTGTGTGTGTGTGTGTGTGTGTGTGTGTGTGTGTGTGTGTGTGTGTGTGTGTGTGTGTGTAAAAGGGCTTACGGTGAAAGTTGGCATGAAAATATCAACTTTACCAGTTACCAAAGTTGCTATTAAGCTATTAAACACAGAAAACGAATGGCATCCTAAAGTAACGGAACCAGTCACGAAGTGGTTCATAGCCTAGCTGTTGAGGAATCAAATATCTGAATACCTCTGTGATGTGATTGGTTAAAGCTTTGTGACGTCATGTGGAAATAGGTATAATAGGATGAACCTCAGCATCAGTCCTAACTTGTCATGAACGCAGTAATGGAAACAGTACCACTGAGAGACCTTATGTTTAAAACATTACGCTGAAGAAAGGTTACATGTATACAAGCTTACCTCTGTGAAATGTGTCATGGATGTCAAACAATGAGAAATAGTCATACGCATTTCCTGTGTATGCATTACAGTACTGGTCTAAAGCAAAAGCTACTTCACACAGTCTGGTGTTATGAAAAAAACTCTGAACCTCAGCCGTTTGCAGTATCTGAATGTATATTAGCATTGTATAAAGCATGTGACATATTATAGTATGTCTATAATGTTCACCGTCATTGTATCATTGTAAAATAAATGGTGGTATTGTTACTTGGTGGGTTGTCTTAAGTGTTGAACAACATGGCAAACTTCAAACGACTGCTCATCATAATGCAAGGTATGGATGATTTATGGGATACAGATTTAGCTGACGACTAGCATTTATTTTTGCTAGTCGTCATTTATGTTTATTTCAAATATCTGTGAGTAGAACTATTACGTAGTAAAACATGACACTGTTGTACAAGTCTTTGAAAACAGAACAGAAAAACGACCTGAATTGTTGTGGTCAGACAAAGGGACAGAATAAAGGCTTAAGTACGAATTCCACATGAAATATACATTCCAACATGACTGCCAATAGAAATAGACTGAAGATATCTTTATAATACACATCGGATTTTATTGAGAATTTTAAACCATTTCAAAAGACACTGATTCGTTACTCAAAAACTCTTATAGACGAAAAACAAAAGGACAAATCGAGCACTTTTTTAAATGGATGGACTGGTGAGAAAATTAATATTGAATAAAAGACAAAGAGATACTATGGTTTTAACGTGTAATTTAAACACCCATTTAGTGTGAAACATCTCTTGTTAAAGCTATTATTGAATATAAACTAATTGATATAAACCTCTACAGCACATTTTATGGCTATATAGTGCAGGTTAATTCCTTCATTTGCTGATATACTAGAGTACAACGACTTAAGGTTTTACTCAAACAAGCATAAAAAGAAGAATTAGCCAGTTTGTTTGAAATTTGCTTCAACATTTTAGAAGCATATACCTTTAAATGCTCAAGCTCATAAAAAGTTGAAACGTCATTACCACTTGTTGAGAGCACTGAGCAATATAGAAGTATCATTACGGCTGAAAAAAGTCGACTCAATTATAACGGTGATGTCACAAACGAAAACGTGTTACACCTCCGAAAGTGAATATATTACAGTATGTTCCACCTACATATTATCAAAAGGTGACTTTAATTTTAAGTCAACTTAAAGAATGGAATCTATTGGATTGAACTTGTGTTAAGCATGGGTGAATTGATTTCTAATTCAAATATTGCACAGTTACTGAAAAAAGCACGAAAGAAAGAACAAGTCAAAATGAGAATTGTGTTAAGCCTAATAGCAGGATTTAGGCTTGTCACAATACTGGAATATCGAAGGCTGACATACCAGTCAGACCATCCCTCTGACGCCTGGATTTTACACCTTATATATGTGCTGTAGTATTTGTGATCCTCGAGTTGTCGGTGATTAGTATGTTCATTTATTACGTGCAGTTACTATTCAAGAAAATGAAGTTGATATCACTGAAATCAATTCCAAGAACGATGCAGGCTGAAGCGTAAAATTTGACAATGGTAAAGCCTTCTGTTCATTTCAGACAAAAGGCATGAAGCCCTATATTAACAATCCAAATATTTATTGAAGTCATTTAGAAAACTAGATAGGGTCGACACTGCTTCGTTTTCGAGGAGCTCGAATGCGATATGGACATGCGATTGGCTACGTGCATCTGGTGCAAAAATGGTTGCTCCTCATTTGAATTTAAGATGAATCATGTGAATGTGGTATTTTGGAATGATTTTACCAGCACAAACCCCAGTTAAAACATCTGATGTGGAATACCAAGTGCACCAGTGAAATTATACATGTTAGCAACAACAGAGGATTATTTAGATTTAATAAATACCAAACTTCACGTCACCTTTAGAATTGTACAGAAATCAGGAGCTAGTTGTGTACCGAACGATGAAGTGGCTCTATTAGCTATACATTCAATGGATTATGCATGAAGAAAGTCTCAGTTCAGGGCGAAAACTGTAGCTCATTTAGAAAGACATGGCTTAACAAGTAGATTCTTTAAATGTGAAGAAAGCTCATCCATTACGGTACATTTTAGAGTTAAAAATATGAGAGAATGGATAAGTCACTGATGAACCAACATTAATACATCATGGCATACACGTCATACATATACACACACAATAGTCAGGTAGTGAGCGTCATTGGCTCATTATGTATTGATATGTTTGAGCAAGAAAGGTGTCTTCCAAGCGGTATGTAAAACTACGCTTCCATGGGCAAAATGATAGCTACTTGCTGATGACTGCTATTTAGAACTATCGAGTTGACTTGATGGACTGTTTCTTGATGATACGAAAAGTTCATTTATTCAACTGTACACAGATGGTGAGCCTATAACTGCCGAAGCTCTCCATCCGAATATGGCAGAAAAGTCCCATTTTCAATGCTATGAAACATTGTTTCGAGGATTTGCGGGTCCGTGTAGAGGATTCGTAATTAAGCATGAAGACTGGGATAGAGGCTGTGCGCTCTTTGCCCTTAACTTACACCAGACTATGATGATAATGACCACTATGGTGTTATAAAACATGGAGATTTAAGCCTAGAAATGAATTTTGGTGAAGGGCTGTGGCTGTGGCATGAATATTGTAATTTATGCTGAGTTTTACGAGATTGGTGAAATTACAGACAGTTGGAATATTCGGTCTGACTGCACATACAAACATGCTGCAGATAAGAACTATCTTAAAACATGAATGTGACTAAAGATATTTTTCAAGGTGTATTAGCTATTAATCAGTTATCAACATGGCAATCTAGCGCTTATGCTTGACACGGATGAACAGTATAAGCCTGGACAACATTGTTTGGCTGTATCTAATAAAGAACCTTTTAATGTATAGCACCTACAGATATAGACGCCCAGTTTAATGTCCAGGAAAGAGCTTTGCAATGAATAGGGTACCATTGCAAAAACTGTGGTCAAAGCATGTGGAATTTACTGTGTGTATTAAATTTTAAAACGAGCTCGAGGTGTAAGTGTAGAAGACATTGTAGACAAGTACTTAGAAACAGTCACAGTGACTTTATTGCAAAACATGTGATTTATGATCGTTATAAACCATTGTTTATTAAATGATAAAAATTGTGATTAATGTTAGTTAAGTGTTGTTGGTTAAGTATTGTTAAAAATAAATTGTGATTCACTCCAGTGTTTTATTTAGTATTGTTAAAATGAACTGTGTTTCATGATAATGATGGTTCATGTAATGTAAGTGTCTGTTGTCGAATAAAAAATGTAGACTTTTGTTTAACACACAATAAAACACATTAAAATATACATTTCAATTTTATTGTAATATTACACATATTTTTAGCACAATGTGGAAAAGAATAAGCAATATATATAATAATAAATACCATTTCATAACTTTTGACATCAAATGGAATGTAACTATGCAAAATAAGAAAATCAAAGAACACATATACCAGAACAGTAAAACCTAAAATAGGCCACCAGAGTCAATGTATTGATGATGCTTTACAATTTTTCAAACATAACTTGCAATCTTTGCTACAGGGCCAGTCACGTCTTTAACAACATCCTTTTGAGTCTTTTTAAGATGTGGTGCAACAATTGTAGTTCCTGCCTTAATGAGGGGAATAGCTTTACGAGCCAATGCTCGGAAAAACGAACCAATACAATCTCCTTATTGTACACGTGTACCTTTAAATCCTGGCAAATCCGCACCCACTTGTACAGGAATGGTTGCGGTATGCGGATGGATCATGTTTATATGCTTTTATAATGTTTTTTTGTCGAAAATGAAGTTAACAGATCACTTTTCCAGTTTGTGACCTGTGTCATCCTTAATTGTGACCTGTGTCATCCTTAATATTAATTTCTATCATGTTTTTGGTGTGTAAACAGGTACGTAATAGGGTTTTTTATGAGTTTGTCATAATATCACCATCATTTTCTTCAATGGGAACAAAACGTATTAAAGGAACATAATAATCTCCAGCTACTTGTGGCTTGCAAATACCGCAGTATGCATAAAGTGTATAAAATCCATGTTTCACATCAGCTTGATATTCAGCAGGACCAGATTTTTTATACCATTTAAATGGTATAAATCCTAAAATGTTATAGAAAAGACAATATCATAATTACTTCTCAAAATAAGAGAAATTCTCCGTCTAGGTTTATCATACTTTAACCGAACAGAGTTTGTAGTAATAGATCTTTGTAATTCTTCAAAAGTATATTCTATTCCTTGCCTCATTGTCGTGAACGTGGGTGAGTATTGAATTTCAGCTAAGGCTACTTCATATCTTCCTTTCAGGCATAATGTACGAGGTAAACGAATTTGAATATTACAGGTCTTATTGGTAGCATAATGTTTCATGCTAGCATTGCTGTGTAAAGTAATGAAAAAATTTGTTGACTCCATGATGGATAAATCGTATATGCGCGTGGATGGACTGGATGTGTATATACATTACTTCATGCATGGCACAAGTCATCCACACTGCCTGCATGACCCACATTCTGTCTACTACTTTTCCTTGACAACAAGCACTTATACACCTTATTTTTACAGGAATATGATTTTCTTTACAACAATACCTTAACTCTTTAAGCCATGTTAATATGTGCCTTTGTTGACGTTGTTTTATCTCTTTTTTAATATCTTCACGAGTTGTCTTTTTGCTAAAACAGTTTTTGGAATATTAGCGTCTACGATTTCCTGAATAAACTGCTTCCAGTCTCGTGGTGGCTCTTGTCGTTCGATTCTACTTGTAGCAAATGCTTCTTTCAGTAAATCAGTAATGTTGGATTTTTTCAATTACATCTCCAGTTTTCAACACAAGTTCATTTTTATCTGTCCATCTCGTACCATGTTTCTTAAGTTCTGCCAAAAATTGTGTTACTTTCACATGATACATATGTTGAATATGGTTTAAAAATGTTAAATGTGACTTTTCTGCATTAGCTGATGCAGCAGACTTTCGTTGTTGTGACTGAATTGTTCGTAAATGACGATCAAGTTAAGTTAAGACATTTCCATTGCAGTTTCGTTTCTTTTTTCAACGTTTATTCACTTTGGCTTTAATACCATTATTTGAAGGTTGACTTGATGATAGTTTTGTATATTTCGATTCAGGAACAAAGACCATTTTCAATGCATGCTTTATTTTAATAAGAATTAAGCTGATAATGGAATTGTAATTCCTGCAATGGTTCCAATAAATCCACCTTTTTGATTAATCAATTTCTTTTTACGCTTGAGGGAAATTTTCTTATGAGCCAGTTTTGAATAGTATGTTGTTCACGCATTAATTTTTTTATACATATCTGACTTCAATGGTGCATGTCCATGCAATATATTCAACTATATTTCAAATAAACTGGCTAATTCATTTTTTGTAGCTTATTTCAATAAGGATTTACGTTATTTAGCACGACTATGTGCTAATAAATGAAAAAATAGTTGATTTGCTTGAATTCGTCCTGGCATCTTGGCGTTTAATACCAAACTGTTTTAATTCTTCTTCATACACTACTTTGTTCACATAAACATAATTTGTTCATTTGGTAGAATACCTGTGCGAATACGTAACTTTTGTTTCAATAAATAAATAACCATGAGATTTGCTTGTAGCATCTTGATATGCCTCAGTGAGAAAACTGAGATTTCCCTGGACATATGACTAGCCAATGCACTAATCTGTTGACTATCCCTTTTAAAAAGAATAAAGTAATGTTTTTTGAACTAATATTACGCATATCCTTTCCATGATTAAATAAATTGTGCACGATAAAAAAATGCTTAAATTTTTATGACTACTTCCAACACTAAACAACTTGGTCATGCGTTCGTCACTATGGCAATAATGAGTAATTTATTCTGTTTTGGATTGAAACGAATTTCAGTATCCTCTAAAATGTCTTAATGAAATGTCATTCCTTTCGTGCCTTTGTACAAAGGTTGATCTGCAGCATAGAACTATAAAATATTTTTAGGAAATGGTTGAATGACTTTTCGTTCAATGATTGATTTGACAAGAGACGTTTTTCCACCACCTGTTTGCTCAGAAACCAAACATGTAAATGGATGTTTCATGGTGCTTGAATGTCAGATTCCTTAACCAAACCTTTAAATTTCTTTTGCAAGCCTAACCACTTGACAAATAATTCTTTCACACCTCGCCTTTTTCGTGTCTTAAAAACTGTTTCAATTTTATTTATGGATTGAATGTCTTTCGTAACAGCTTGTAATTCTTCCTCAAAGAAATGACCATCAATATATTCGTCTAAGAGGTCTTTGACACGATTTAAGTGTATTCCTTGCTTCTTATAACGATGTGTGACAATGAACACTTCTTGTGTCCATTTTATATGGTAATCTCTTTGAAATACATATTTCATGTGTGAAATGAGAACATGTTGACCAAAATTAAACTTGTAAGGTTTTTGGATTTTTCTTTGATTTCAATTTCAATTGAACAATATAAATTTGGTTCCACATTTTGGATTCAATGTTCTGCTAATGTCTACCGGTGATAATCCATTTGGTAAGGATCCATGAGGGCTATTATTATAATTGTAAGCTAGCTCTTGCAAAATATCTATTTACCGAAACGTTTTCCTATGTAGAAAATAGCGATAGACCATTCCTTTAAGAGTACGTATAACTCTTTCAGTAAAAATTGGCCTTCGTTCATTCTTAGTTGTTTATGCATGAATGCCTTCCTTCTTTAGAAATTGCTTTACCCATCTGTTCGTAAGTTCTGTTCCATTATCTGACCTCAATGTTCTAGGTCTTTTTGAAGTAAAATAAAACATCTTGGTCTTGTAACCAATTTTTACTTTGGTATATGTTACAGGTTGTTTGTTTTGTTTCAGTAGTTTGCATAACTTATTGGTCCTGCAATGCCCCAGGCGTTCCAAGTTTAAAGTAAGTATTGGTTAAGTAGTCTTTCCACGTTGCCATATTAACCTGAAATGAAAACTATCATTCACATTGCAAAACTTTCATTTACATGCAATTACGAATCACTTTGCAAATAAAAAATTATGTTATGCACTACCATACAAACATAACTTAATGTTCTTCAAACATTTTACAATGTCTATATTCACTTTAACTTCCCCGTTATTGAACATGACAAACTCTGATATATCCGTTTACAGTGAAACATCATAAAGTAAAATAATTCTAGCAGCTACAGCTAGCATGAGGTCAGCTGCCCAAATCGTATGGGCGTTGATAATTGCTGAATCAATGTCACAGGTATTCCCCGGTAAATTTAGTTCTTTACATATACTCAGAAAAGATTAGACGAAACTTTTTCTTGGAATTGTCCTTCCAACAGCTTCCTAGTGTTTATGCATATTCTTCACTTCCAGTACCCAGTCAGATTCAAAATAAAGAAGCTTTGAAAACACATAGTCAGTATAGTTCACCTTGAAGACATCATCCAATGTCTTTATACGTCTTTGAAGAAGATGTTGAGATGCTGGCATGTTTTATTTTTCTTCTTCTGCAAAACCATCTGCCAAATAATCCGCGAAAATGTACCCCTATATGATTATGAATAAAGTGAAATGCAGAATCAAAATCAAGTTCTCTGCATCAAGTCCCAACAGGTATCTAAATACCAAACATGTCCTTTCTCAAATCTAACGCAAGTTAATTCATCAATCCTAAAGTCTACATAAATCCGCTTGAAAATAAAATCCATGTTTACAATATACACGCCTTTACTGCTTGGTCTGTACAGAATATATGGTTATCCAGCCCATCCAAGAGTTCTTTTATTGCGTCACGCTTTGCAATACATTGGCCATTGCTCTATATGCACCTCGTTAAGCTTTAAAGCTTCACGTTAGGCTTTCAGGTAATTTACAGTCAAATCTGTGGCAGTGGCAATTATCATCTTCTACATATCCTTCAGCACCACAATATGTACATATTAATCCAAACTGGTTCTGTTCATTTACATTACTCACCTGCACTTTAGACAGTTGTTCTTCAGTTAGATTAGTTGTTTTCATCTGTTTATGTTCAGTTAACTGGGCTGCTGTCATTCAACCATGACATTCCGTACAGGTCTCATCAGGCAAAACCGTGGATGTTGATGATGACGCCTTATGTAACACGCTGTTTATTTGTGGCATTACGTCCAGCAGCATTGCCCATTCCTTATCATTGAAGTTGATGCGGGAAGTATAATCTTTCCCTTCAAATTGACAGCTGCGTACAAAGTAGCAAATCTGTATTTTAAGCTCTATTTCCAAAAAAAAAAAAGAAAAAAAGTTGTTCAGATTTAGCTGAAACAGATAAATATGTAAAAAAATCTCAAATTAAGGGGGGGAGGCTCAGAAGCTCAAAAAACATAAAATGTTCAGAAGTGTCTGAAACTGATAAATATGCAAAAATCTCAAATTAGGGGTGAATGGATCCAAGGTCAGACTTTCATGGGGGGGATCAGGCAGCCCAGTTCTCTCGTTGTATACTTTATGCTTGGCCCAGTTCTCTCGTTTATCATCGACTCCCCACCTTCTAGACTTGAGGGTGTGGTACCTATCCCCGCCTTCTTGAAGGATCAAGGGTTTTCAGATGGGGTAATAAAGAAAATGACAGAAATACACAAACTATCCACGTCGAAGATATATCGATCACAGTGGAATAAGTTCTCGAGTTGGTGTACTAAACAAACACTGGACCTATTCAAAGCCTCCCCGCGTGCCCTGCACGACTTTATAAAATTCTTATATGAAGAACTATACCTAAGGCCGTCTTTCACAGAGGGCTATAGGTCGGTGAATATCGCAAAGCTCAAGCCAGTATCAGGCTACGATCCAGGGTATGATTCATCTATCTCTAAATTAATCAAGCATTTTAAACTAGTGTCACCCCCGTCCAGGACAAACTTGGCACAATGGGAGCTAGAACCAGTTCTCAGATTTTTGACCAAGAGGAAATCTTTGACGAAATAAACATTTCCCTAAAATGGGCTACTCTAAAATTAACCTTTTTGCTAGCGATAGCGTCAAATAATGCCCTCGAACAGGAAGTTTTCAAATGGCTCCTGGGATTCGATGGTTCTTAAACCTAACCCTTCCTTAGTGGGTAAGACCCAAATAGCCAAAAAAGGGGGACAGGGACGTTTGAAGAGATAACGCTTACATCCCTCCCCACTCCCACACCACAGGAAGAACCGTCACCCACACTCTGTCCTGTACATGCCCTGAGAAAATACACGGAGTTATCCAAGGCCTACAGAGCGCCAAGTCAAAAAGCGTTAATCATCTCTTTTAGGCCTAACGTTTCATTTCTAAACAATTTCTAATTATATCAAAAGGATAATTATAGAGTTTATTCTAAGTTTATTCTATTTCAAATTGACATTAAAGCCCATCAAGTAAGAGAAGTGGCTAATTCTTTTAATGCCTTACATAACGTTACACTAGACGATATAATTCGCATGGGATGTTTGTCGTCACCAAACATTTTTATCAAGTTTTACCTGATTTCTTTATTCTTTATTCAATTGGCGCTTTTATAGCGGCAGACAAAGTAATTTCTAACCATGACACTGTCTGTTACAGCACGAACTAGTCAAGGCCAGAGGGGAGCCACAGCAAGAAAGCGGTTGCGAGGCTTCAAGCAATCCCCAAAATATAGGGCCAGAGGGGAAAAACATTCCCTAGACAACTAAAAGAGCACGAACTTTGAGGCGTTCTATGAATTAAATGTCTCCGTACGTTCAAGCCGTCGGTCGACTTAAAGAAGTGGGTAGTGGCATTTATCCCGCCGCTTCTTATCCCAAATTGTCGTAAAGTAATGGGATAATTTGCTTTATACTCACTTCATTGCCTGTTAATTGCAGGGAGAAAACATATGTGATATATTTTTGTTTTAAATTGATAAATAATTCAGTTTTACCAATTATTGCAATTTAAGTTAATCTCTAGCACTTTTAGTGAGCTATTTTATTCTAGAGATCGAGTGATTTCTCTACAATCAAAGACATTATGTTATATTTTAGACGTTCGTAAATCAGTCAGTTTGTTCGTATGTCACCAGATAGGCTGGGCGTACCATCCGCAGGAAGTCGGATGGGATGGTAATAAGACACATGATTATTTGCTTACTCGGGTCTTTCCAACTGTCTTTGTGTGCGCCTGTGTAAATGTTAAACAAAGAAATCTAGTCTATACCCAATTCAAAAGAAAAGGGGGGGAGTGAACCAAGTAGGCAATGGGTAGAACCAGTTTATGACGGTGCTTCCCACATTCTATACCCAAGAGCCACTTGGCCCCTGATAGGTAGAAACATTCACAATGAATGGCTCCACTCACGTGGTCTATTTTTCAAGTACTGGAGCAATTTCTAGTTATTGCTCTACCTTATGGGGTTCTATAATGAAACTATCGTTCAATCATAAGTAGGTCACTTTCTATTGTTGTAACAGGTTTTGATTTCTAAGTCAAAACCTGTTTGAAATCGAGGCTGTAAAAAAGAAAACCGTTTGATTTTGATTTTTATTTACACATGCCTCTTCCTCCGACACGAAACGAAATCTTGTACTTTCCTCACAGTCACTGTTGTCTTCAAACTTTGGATACTCATTTTCCGTGCCGTTTTCAAATATATTTGTGTCGATCAGGTCAAGAGAGCGGTCACTCTCGGGTTTATCATTAGTCCCCTCGGTATTGATTTGTGACAGAATTTTGTCCATTGAATCGTCACAATTTACATTTTCTTGATTTGTTTCGATTTGTGATATAAAAATGTCCGTGGAATCAGCACTATCACTTTGATTTAGAATCTGTGTTAAGTCGCCATAAAAAACTGACAAAATCAGCACCATTTTCAATATCATATGTATTATCCATTTTGTTGTTAGCCGTTTGGCCGCCTGTTCGAAAAGTCGATTAAATTGATTCTACGTCAACTTTTTATAACGTGAAAGCAGCTTTTGATGTATTTCACACTTATTTAATTGAATTAGCATTTGTCCAAAGTTTCGCACGCTAACAAAGGGAGGTTTTGACTGACCACTTCTTGCTTGGAGAAAGTTCCCTACTAATGATTGAAAAACGGTAAATAATTCGAACACAGGTTTTGACTGGATTTTCAAAACCTGCGGGCTTCGCCCTTAGGTTTTGAAAAACCAGTCAAAACCTGGTTCTCATTATTTACCTTATTCTTCTTTCAATATTATTCATTTTACCTTATAGTATATCTGTCATTGTGCATCAAAATTGATAACTTGTTTAAGATCATTAAAACATCTCAAGGTACTTTGATGTCTTTTATTTTCGCTCAATACATATATCTGTAAAAGTGTACTTCGTATTTGAAAGAACTTTTCTAAACAATGCGTGCGAAATGGGTTTTACCCCAACGCCAATTTCTAATCCCATCTAGAGGTGGAGATAAGTGAACGCTAGCTTTTGCAAAGTAAAACTATCGTTTTATTTCGTAAAACGCTTCTTCACGAGAAAAAGCGTCCTCAGCCTTTAGACCTCCGATTACCTGCCCGAATTCATCTCCGCTTTAATACCCACTTCAGTGGAGGGACTCTGAGATAAAAAAGGATGTGGGCAATCTGATGTCACCAGATCTTAACAGCAATCATTGCATTTTTTCTTTACGCCTCCACGTGTAGAAAAGCTCAATTTGTAATTTATGCGTCGCTTACAGCAAATGAGGGAAACCCGGTCTAAAGATGGAGAACGCGAACTACGCTTTTACTCGTAAAAAAGCGTTTTACGAAATAAAATGATAGATTGGTCACGCTGAGGAACAGCAGCAGAACAAAGGTACATGCCAGGAATGCATGAAGGGAGCACAGGCCACGCCAAGGGGACCATGAGTAACACCATATGGTAACAACAAGCAGGCTGGTCACATCAGGAGGTGATACATGGGTAACACAAGTGCACCCATCGGGAATACACATGGTAACATTTATTCACCATAACATCAAAATCGACTAATACAGCCAGACACATTCCGTCTACAATTGCATACAATACGCCCACCCACTAACTAGGTTTTATAGTAGGGGGAAAACAAGGATTCCAGCACAGGAAGTGACGTCATCTCACCCCCCAAGCCGGCAGTTCGGACAGACCCCCCCCTAGCTGGCAGTCGGGACAGACCCCCCCAGCCGGCAGTCGGGACAGACCCCCCTAGCCGGCAGTCGGGACAGACCTCCCCCCCAGCCGGCAGTCGGGACAGACCCCCCTTTAATTCAGTTATTTCCTGTGTTATTTCGCGGATGAATACCATTTGACTTCACCGCTAGATGTCTCTGCTGCTCTACAACAGCAGGTGAGACATTCAAGAGAATAAAATTCTGCTGAGTCAGCAATTCTGAACAAATTTTAAAAGCTGCACACCATATTTTGATTACATGTAAGTAGCATAAAAGGAAGAGTGAAACATGCATATGGATCAGTGATAAATTCTGCTGAGTTAACACACTATCGAAGTGGTATAAAAGGAAGAGTGAAACGTGTATTTTGCCCATTTCAGCAACAACAGCAACGATGACAACAGTCTACTGTCATGATTGTGATGTGACATTTCCATCTCTGGAAGTGTTCGTGGCACATACATGCAAACCAGCCAAGTTGAAACGTGCTCACGAAGAGCTTGTTGAGCATATTGAAGCTAAGAGACGAAAGACGGTACAAGACGGCATTGACAGACCTGATCCAGTCCTCTGTGGTGGATGTATGAAAATATTTCCATCTTTGGATGCTTTTTGAGACGCATGCATGCATACCAGCTGAGATGGAAAATGTACCTCATGAAGAACAGGTTTCAAAGAAAGAAAAGACAGGACAAGTAGGCAGAGGCAGAAGAGTGAATCTTGGTGAAAACGCACAGGAAAGACGGTTTGAGCCTGAAGATGGATCGGATTTACTGCTTGAAATGCGACAAGAGAACCGGATCAAGAGACATTTGCTAGAAACGTTAAACCGTGGCATGAAATGGTATATTGTGGTGCATGCACGCTTCAAGAAACTGACGGCGAATGCAGAAGGCGTTATGGTAGAACAAGTGGATAATGCCTTCATCAGCAGTCCGACATATACAGCATACAATCCAGCGGATATTGAGAAGGACTTGCCAGAAGCCTATAAAGAATTGCTTTGCTAGGTTTGATGAACATGAGCGACAAGGTTCTGGCTGGGTGTTGGATAACATACTGTATATTGAAGTGCATACAGCTACGTCAGCGCCACTATAAGCGAGTAGTTTTATTCCACTACCGAAGAAAGTAAATAATACAGGAGGTGTGTTAAACATTCAGAATGATGACAACAAGTGCTTCTTATGGTCTGTATTGGCTCACCTTCACCCTCATGACAGAAACCCACAACGTGTGAATCATTACACGCCATTTGAGAACGAATTGAAGGTGGAAGGCATGACATTTCCCACACCGATTACAGACATTCCCAAGTTTGAAAAGGAGATTGATGTGTCTATCAATGTGTTTGGATATGAACAAGATGTAGTTGTTCCGATACAACTGAGTCGAAACACCAACGTGAGAGAAATCAACTTGCTTTTGATTAGCAATGACAAGAAAAGACATTACTGTCTCATCAAGAATTTCAGCAGACTTATGGCTTATCGATCAAAGTGCAAGAATGCAGCATTTTATTGTTTCAACTGTCTTCATGGGTTTATGCGACAAGATCTTTTAGACAAGCATCGTGAAGTGTGTGGCAAGCATGGAGCACAACGTTTATCATTCCCCATGGAACCCTTCATCAAGTTTAAGAATGTAGCCAAACAGCAGCGAGCACCTTTTGTGACTTATGCAGACTTTAAATGTTTCACGAAAAAGCAGGAAGGAGACAAGTATCAGCATCATCGTCCAAACAGCTTCGCCTATGTAGTTGTCAGCCAGTATGACATACGTGCACCAGTTGTGTATCGAGGAGATAATGCTGTGAAAGTCTTTTTAGACCATATGATGAATGAACGTGATCGTATTGTGCATGGTTTACAGCAGCCAAAGGATATGGTGATGACTCGTGAAGACAAAGAGGATTTCAAGCACGCTGTTGATTGCTACATTTGTCATGAGCCTCTATGAGCAGATCGTGTGAGAGATCATGACCACATCAATGACAAATATCGCGGAGCTGCACACAATGAATGCAATTTGCAATTCCGACTTAGAAAGGATAAGCAGGGGGATAAAGATTCTTTTATTATTCCTGTGTTTTTCCACAATTTACGAGGCTATGACAGCCATTTGATCATGGAAGAAATTGGAAAATTTAAAAATGAAACGATTACAGTCATTCCCAACACCATTGAGAAATATATTGCATTCACCATGAGCAATCTAAAATTTACAGGCAGCTTTCAGTTCATGAGTACCTCTCTACAGAAGTTGGTATCCAACCTTGCGGCAGAAGGGAAAGATAACTTCTACAACATGACCTCTCACGTTCGCGATAGCAACCAACAAGATTTGCTGCTGAGAAAGGGAATGTATCCCTACGATTACGTGGACGAACCATCCAAGTTTGCTGAAACACAACTGCCGTCCAAGGACAAGTTTTATAGTCAGCTTAGCGAAGAGGACATTAGCGATGAGGACTATGCACATGCTCAGAAGGTGTGGGACACATTCAACTGTACCACATTTGGTGAATACCACGACCTGTACCTGAAATCAGATGTGCTACTGCTAGCTGACGTGTTTGAAAATTTTCGTCAAGTGTGTCTCAACACGTATGAATTGGATCCTGTTCACTACTATACAGCACCAGGACTGTCGTGGGATGCTATGTTAAAAGCAACAAAGGTGAAGTTGGAATTGATTAATGACATTGACATGTACCAAATGGTTGAGCAAGGCATACGTGGAGGGATATCTGTGATCACGCACAAGTATGCGAAAGCAAATAATCCCTACGTAGCAGATTACAATTCTGAGTTACCAAACAACTACCTGATGTACCTCGACGCAAACAACTTGTATGGCTGGGCCATGTTACAAAGCATGCCACAAAGAGGATTTATGTGGGTGAGCGAGCCAGAATCCGTCGACTTCATGGATGTAGCAGAAGATGACGACATTGGATTCATTTTATAGGTGGATTTAGAATACCCAAATTCAATCCATGATCGTCATAATCACTACCCAGTGGCTCCAGAACGGAAATGTGTCAAATTTGGAGAATTGTCAGAGTACAGTCAGAAGCTACCGGAAGATCTGAACATGAAAGGCAAACTCAGTGAAAAGCTCATTCCTAACTTGTCTAACAAGAAGAAATATGTACTTCATTATAGGAATTTACAACAGTACGTCTCACTAGGGTTGAAAGTCACCAAAGTACATCGCGCCATCATGTTTGAACAGAGCAAATGGCTGGCAAAATACATTACCTTGCACACAGAAAAGAGAAAATTGGCTAAGAACCCATTTGAGAAAGACTTCTTCAAACTGATGAACAACTCAGTGTTTGGCAAAACCATGGAAAATGTGAGAAAGCGAATCAATGTTGAACTGGTTCACAAGGAAAAGCGGTTCAAGAAACTTGTAGCCAAACCTTCTTTCCACAAATTCAAAATTTTCAACGAAGATTTGACCGCGGTACATTTGCGCAAAGTGGATTTGCTTCTGGATAAACCCATTCAAGTTGGCTTCACCATTCTCGACCTCAGCAAAGTGCTTATGTTCAACTTTCATTACAACTACATCATGGTCAAGTATCCCAATGCCAAGTTGTTGTTCAGCGACACCGACAGTCTATGTTACGACATAGAAACGGACGATATATACAAGGATATGCAGCAAGATGCTGACCTGTTCGACACAAGTGACTATCCGCCAGATCATTTCCTACATTCCAACGTGAACAAAAAAGTGCTTGGGAAAATGAAAGATGAGACGGCGAGAATTCCCATTGAAGAGTTTGTTGGACTTCGACCGAAAATGTATAGTATGATGTATGGTGGGAAAGAAAAACGTACGGCCAAAGGCATCACTCGAGCTTGCCAAAGACGCATTAAACATGTACAGTATAGAGACAGTTTGTTCAAGAAAACTCAAACGATGGCTACAGGACACATTATTCGAAGTCATAGTCACCAGCTTTTCTCAGAGAAGTTGAGGAAAGTAGCCCTCTCCCCATATGACGACAAGCGATATGTGCCGAATGATGGCTATTCCACCTTAGCGCATGGACATTACAAGGCTGTGGTACAAAAAGGGGAGGTCCTCCAACGTAAGAGTTATTTGAGGTGTGAACATTGAAGAGTCAACATGGAATTTGGAAGTCGTAAGAGGTCTACAACTGATATGGATACTCTTGCAGATACAGTCAAAGACTTAAAAGTTAAAAATCCTGACAGTACCATCAAGAAATTGAAAGTGGAGACGGCACCAACACCACAGTCGTGGGATGGAATGCTTTCTCTAGGAAATGGAAAGTATATCAAGATTATGAAACAAAGCAATGAAGGAGTGGTGAACATTCGTAAATACCTCAGAGATGAGGGGACTGGAAGAAACCGTCCTACGAAAAAGGGAATTTTGCTGACAATACCTGAATGGAAAATGTTGAAGAAGCAAGTGAAAGAAGTGGATAAAAGGCTTCGCAGGCAAGAAGACAGCGCATAACCAGGTAAAAATCATGAATGCACTCATGTTGAATGATGGTGCTTACCTTACTGTAAATGATAGGAATGAAGTGATACTAAGTTCTCGGATAAGTTCTGATTATCGGTTTAAACCTGAAGTGTGGAAAGACTTTAAAAATATACCGCTTGAACCTGGGTTTGAACGTAGACTTGGAAATAAATTGAAGTGTTGGTGACTGAATATGATTCTAACATACGTGTGACATTCTGGAGAAATCTTTTACAGGATTATCCAGAGGATTACAAAGGAGTTTGCAAGATAATCCATATGCAGATATGATTCACTTTGATATGAAGAAGTGGCTGCCCGCTGTTCACCATCATTCGAGCATAAAAACGTCTTTGCAGACAAGGAGACAGCTCATAGTTGATCTGACTGTTGAACGAGATGGAAGACTATGTGTTGGATTATAATCCCATTACACATTGATTCTCATATATGAGAAACTTATGTGATGACATTGTGCTAAAACATTTTGGAAAGTATATCATTCTATCACCTGACGAACAATCTGTGTTGAAAGAACATCTAGAGAAGTTGAGGATACCTGGCTTTCTCCTAATACTCTCAAATGAATTAGAAGTGCATGTGACCGAAAACTGTCTAGACGTGTTTGTACAATTTCGCCAATATGACGAGCTTACAGAAAGCTACGACTACATCACCCTCAACACAGTGGAATGGTACGCTCTGCTACAAGCATTAGATTGGAAAGAACCTGACGCTTGAATTCAAAGAGGAAGGAGTGCAACTCATGCGAGGAACCAAGTCCATTGAGCTGACACATCCCATGTATGTTATGGTGATGAACATTAACATAAATGAAGATGGATATGAACTGAAACTGTCTGAACACGAAGATGTTAAAATAATAAAGTTTGGTAATGGGCAGTGTTATGTGAGCTTTCATAGCATTTACAAACGTGAACGTAATGTCTATGATACATATATTAATTTAGATTGGTATGAATGGCATGTGTTTATCGATGTATTGAATGTATTTGTAAAATAAAAGTTTAAAGTTAAATAATTGTAAAAATGTAAATAATGTATAACACAATAAACAAAGAATGTCGTATACAACTGTCTTGTTTATTTACAATATTCATAATACAATTCACAATTACCAACTACTTCACTAATACAACTAATATAACATCAATAAAATAATGGTTTATAATGCCTGTATACAAAATCCTTTACAATATTCATAATACAATTCACAATTACCAACTACTTAACTAATACATCTAATATAACATCAATAAAATAATGGCTTATAATGCCTATATACAAAATCCTTTACAACAAAATCACCATCACTTCTTCTTAATACATCAATGATTTCAAAAGGACTATGTCCTCGAGCTCTTTGAATTATATAATACACACAATAAAATCCACATGTAGATGATATCGGTGTTTGTAATGGAACTGAATTATAAATGAAATTAAACTTTAAAAACTTATTCAAACGACTGTCTATAGGTAAAAGTCCATAGGAGTCAAAATATTCTGCAGGGTCTTTGTCATAATATACTGCCACCCAATGCTCTCCTGGCTCATCATGATCGTCTGTGTTGATGACATAGGCACCACGTTGTAAAGTTGGTAACTGGTCCATGGAAAACACACCTTGAAACAAGTCTTTTGTCGCGACATCATGGGATAGGATGGCTTCTATCTGCTTCGTATTCATGACTGGTAGTCGAATTGAATGCTACGATTTGCACTTATTTCAACAATGTTATCAAATTCGGCATACACTATAACATTGACTGTATTTTGCAAGGCACCAGCAAAATTCTTTCTAGTCGCAAATTCCCATGCTTGATAAGGGCATAATGATCATCACTATCATAATCAGGTGTTAAGTCAAAGGAAAATAAAGCATAACCTCTAGGCAAATCTACCCGTTTTATAATGGAATTTTTCTCACCATTCAATCTATCAAAAGATTTGTAAAGAGTTTTAAAAGCATCAAGATATTTGCCTCGATTTATATCAAGTTTGAGAGGTTTAGATAGGACTGGTTCACCATCCGTTTAAAGCTGCATATAGTTAAGAAGAAAATGATCAAAATTGTATGGATTTCTCAATACTGTTCCAGCAAAGGCTTCATTATGAACCAGTTCAATGACAATGCGTTTTGATAATTGGCCTAAAAAGATGTTATCTTTCACAAAAGATTGAAATCCAGCTGGAATAGCTAACACTTTACACTCTTTTCTAGTAATAATAAACTTAGCAGGACTTTTCATCAATGCATCTGCATGTCCTAACTGAATACCTGGACTAACCCTCACTTTGCGAATGGTTAAAAACGCATCTCTCACTTCTACCTTATAACCATTATTTGCAGCCATTAATACATATTCATCTTTTTGTCTATGTAAACGTAATTTCATACTAATACCATTTGGAAGATAGCGTTCTTGCTCAAACAAATCTACCCTTAAACCACCTGTAAGCGTAAACTCACGGCTTTGACGTGTATACAAATAACGATTATGTAAACCATTATTTCCCTGCAGAGCTACATCACCAACCTCAACATTTACATGAAAACCTGCTACATATCTTTCATGATTAGCTCTTTTCACCTCATGACTATTCATTGACCCAGCAGTATCTTTATAGATGAGACGCGGAGAGCGCTCAGAATGGAGACTTTCTTCCGTGTCATGAATGAGATGAGATATGATGCTGGTATAACCATGGGTATTGTTACTATGTGATACCAATCGATCATTTAGAAATAATTCAATATTAGACGATAACCCATTAAACAAATCATTGATACATGATACATTATCATCGACATCGCATGGTGTTCCATCAGCTTTTACAATGCGACATACAATATGAAGTCTACTGTTCTTTAAATCTAGATATTCTTCTGTACTCGCAGGAATGTAGAATTCTATTGGGCGCCCTCTCTAGGGTAACGTCTGTCATTATACTGCAATGTAGATTAACCACTTTCTCATTTCATCAAACAGTCTTGGATCAAATCGAGCAAAGTGATATGCTGCTTCCACATCAAACTCCTCAGCTCCAGCAATGTTTGACTCTTTGATGAAATCCTTACGCAAGTTTGACAAGTTCAGCATGGAATGAGCAAGTTCCCAATAGATGTCAAAGTGTTTCAGTTGTTGTTCAACAGTTCCAAATCGTGCTAGTTCACTTATCATATAGTCCACAAACTTGTTCTTGAAACAGGTTTCTACATCCATCCATCCATCCATATATTTGCTAAAAACATGTCTGCACACCATGACGTTTGATAAGATAATGAAAAGTCTCTAACCCTCGCACAACATTTCTAACAACTTTCCCATAATATTCTGGCCAGGATATGAAGGAGATGACAATTCTTTCACACCAGCCCCCCCACCAATGATCATACGTTGCTTCAACTAAAGTTTTGTCTTTACATTCTTTTAACTTGTTGCGAAACAATACACACTGATTCCATTTGACTTGTAAAACATCTTGCATTTTGCTTCTCTTCACTGTATGCCATAACGGACATGGCTTTATCACTTTAGCAATACGTTCTGCTTCATATCCATTTCTACATGAAGCAATGGCTGAAGCAATATCTTGGCGGTGATGAAAAACTGCTTTCTCATATTGATACAAAGCTTCACTTGAGTTGAACACATGTCCATACTTTTCAAGTCGTGTTGGAAACATGTTTGAAAGAACGTCCTTGTAACCGCTAAATAGTACAAGATTCTCCATGTTGACTTTGTTTCTGTTTTATTCTGACATGTCGGTTTCTTCTTCTTTGCAGCAATCTCTCAAATAATCAACCACGGTGAAATATACTTCCACATCAGTGCGGGCAGAATAAAGCGCAGAATCAAAGTCAAAGTCAGAATCTTCTATTCCACTTTTATGACATTCTCCAAGAAATCTTGAATGTAGTTCAATCACATCAAGACTATGATGCAAAACATCCCAAAAAGCGTCTAAATGACAAAGTTGATAGTCTGGAGTGCCACAGCAGACAAGTTTAGCAATCATCAAGTCAACATAAGCCTTTTTAAAACATGCGTCCATCTTGTTTCAGTGTCTTATGACTTTTACTTTGCTTCACAGACTTTAAGTACTCCACACTTGCTGCAGAAGTTGTTTGGTTCGCACATCTTGCAATTGTACTTGTGACAGTGGCAATCATAATCCTCCACATATCCACAAACACCACAATAGTCACAGGTAAGTCCAAGTTGATTTTGCACATTCATGTTCTCCAATTGAAATTCAGCCAGCCTTTTCTTGGATAGTTTTGACACAAGCATTCGACCATCCTTTTGCAGCTTGATAGGAGTTATGACATGACATTCCGTACATAGGGCTGAGTTAATGTTATCCATCTCCTGAAGCAATGTCTCCCATTCACCATCATTCATGTTGATGTGATATGTGTATTCTTTCCCTTGAAACCGTGATGTATGCACAAAATTCACATAACGCATATCCAAGTATGAAATGACTTCAAGCCACTTCGTTTCTGTTAAGTACAGTTTGAAGCCAATGTCACGTAGATTTTTCAAGCTTTGACATATAATCTTCCACAAAGATGGTGAATAAGCACACCATCTCTCTCCACGTGTGATGCGAAGAAATGGTCCAAATTCTCCATGCTCCACAGTAATGGTTAAGTTAGCACTAATTTTAAAGCTGCTTGTCTTGTTCTCCATGGCTGCACAATGAAATGATACCTGTGAGTCCACTCCCTTTTATACCCAAATATACCCAGCAAACATCTTGCAAAGTTTTGAATTCACTTCAACTCGTCCATGGTTGAATCGGACAAGTTCGGATGCATTCGTCGACAATGGAATGTCATCATCATAATGTAAAATGATTCTTGCAGCCACAACTAACATGAGCTCAACTGCCCAAATTCTATTCGCGTTGATAAATGCTAAATCAATGTCGTAAGTTAATGGCAAATGCAGTTCTTCACATTCACGTAGAAATGAGCGGATGAAACGATCTCTTGGAAAGGTCTTTCCAACAGCTTTCCAATGCTGATATAAATTCTTCACTTGTAACATCCAATCCGATTCAAAAGCAGGAAGCTTTGAAAACACATAGTCAGCATAATTCACTTTGAAGACGTCATCCATGGTCTCTACACATCGATGAAGAAGCAAAGTTGACATTGTGAATGATTTTCTCGTCACACATGTATTTATACCACTTTGATGTAATAAAAATATGATGTGTAACTTGTTCCAGCTTGTTAACATTGCTGACTCAGCAGAATTTTACTCCCTTGAATGTCTCACCTGCAGTTGTACAGCTGCACAGCAGAGACATCTAGCGGTGAAGTCAAATGGTATTCATCCGCGAAATAACACAGGAAATAACTGCATTTAACAGTGAAATTTTCATGCAAATCGACTAAGTATAACGAAAGTTATCTAAGTTTTTCACTTTTGTTTACAAAGTTTCAATGACTTCCACTTACCGATATGACTGTCACTGTTGTTGGATTGAGCTCATCCCTTATATACCACTCTGATGTGATCAAATTGTGGTGTGTAACTTATGCTGACTTGACAGAAGGTTGCTGGCTTGACAGAATGTTGCTGACTTGGCATAATGTTGCTCGCCTAGGGGGGTGGGTCTGTCCCGACTGCCGGCTGGGGGGAGGGTCTGTCCCGACTGCCGCCTGGGGGAGGGGGGTCGGTACATAGTATGTCCTGGGGGGGGGGTCGGTACATAGTATGTCCTGGGGGGGATTCGGTACATAGTATGTCCTGGGGGGGAGGTCCACACTTTTTACCATAAGGTCTGTCCCGACTGCCGCCGGGGGGATGACGTCACTTCCTGTTCTGGAATCCTTGTTTTCCCCCTACTTTTTATCCTCTGTAAAATCTAGCGAGGGGCGAGAATAAAGACGATCTATCAGCCAATGACGACGCAGCTGATGAGCATCGGCAGCGCTGATCAGCTCTAAGTCGGTGTTCTGATGCGACTGTCTGCCGTCTTCTCCGTCAGTGGTGAGCTGGGCTCCCCGGCCGCTGGGGCTGTAGGCTCCATTCTTCCACATGGTGTGGACTCCTTTGTGTGAGTTGTCGGTGGCCATAACCACGGTTTCAACAATCAACTACAACAAACATCACGGGTGGATTGGCCGAAAACTACAGCTACATGATTCGTACTAATTCTCCCCCTTTTCCTTGACTGTTTTTCTTATTCTGCTATGATTACATCATTAAGAGGAATTTCTTCTTACCAACAACAAAAAGCTTCCATCTTGCGGACGTAAAGATGAAAAGTAAAATGGGGAGTAAATTGCTGGGTTGCAGGGTTGCATGAGCACAAGGCAGCTGGGAGAAATTTAAAAAATCTGAGCTCCATGGCTAAAGTTGAGAAACATCCAATTTTGTGCAGTTACGGGCGAGAAAAGATGGTATAATGAATGATATTTCTCTAGCCTCATGATATTTCTCTAGCCTCACAGAGATCCAATAGTAGCTCATGAGAGTTCAGGCGCTTGTGTTTGGCTGCTCCAACTGTTACTTTCTTTGTCAGTGTGGCCAAAACTTACAATGATCGTGTTTGTCCTAAGAGATGTGTATTCGGCAGTGTACGGCACATGTATATTTAGTGCGCTGACAAACTTACTTTATCTTAAAGTGACACATGCCCAGGAAATATCCCATTGAATGAGAGAAGCGAGATTAGCACAATTATGATAGTAAACTGATATAACGGTATGCGTTAAATAAAAAATAACAGACATGAGCTGTTATCATGCCACACTTGTCCAGTAAAGCATTGTAAACAAATATTTTTAAATAGCCAAAGTATTACGTTATCTTAATTACCTATTCTTATGCAGGTCGCGACAAGACATTTTAGGATGAAATTGGTTGGCAATTGCCCCCCCCCCCCCATCCCTTTCTTGTCAAGTACACGAGTTCAACCTAACTCGCCCTATCACTCTGTGTAGGCGTTCAACGTCCCCTGGCACATATAACTTTGCTGGATCATTTCCAGAGAAAATGAAATTAGCACTTGTGACTTCAGTTCCAAAATAATTATTGTTTAACAAGAATTCCGCATATTCTTCTCTCTCTCTCTCTCTCTCTCTCTCTCTCTCTCTCTCTCTCTCTCTCTCTCTCTCTCTCTCTCTCTCCTCTCTCTCTCTCTCTCTCTCTCTCCTTCTCTCTCTCTCTCTCTCTCTCTCTCTCCGATATGCTCCATCTTATTGTTTTTACTACGTTGTAATATTGTTCGAAAAAGCGAATCCCAAATTTTATCCGTTGTTCCTCAAATAACCGATTTTCTCCACCTGTGGGAGCAACGCACAGTGGATTGATTGGCCGTTGCTAAACACCCAGCCAGTCTTGATTGTACAGTTATAGACTCTTTAAAATGCACGAGCAAGAATCAATTCTACAACTTTTACTACTTTAGTTGTATATACGCTTTTGCGTGTTGTGTACGTTTTTGCGTTGTGTTAGCTTCGATAGACGGGCTACATTTGGTCATGTTGATATTGTTTTGTTTTTTTGTTTTTTTGCGAATAAAGGGATCAAATCAAGTCGATTATTTTTTGCGTCGTGCATCCCGGGCATAGCCATTCAAGTAATCTTCTTTTCTAGCGTTTTCTAGCTGCCATAAGCCTTTTCCCTCCTCCCTTGCCTTCATACCCCGCATCTCGGGGGAAAGGATTCAAAGTGCTCTCTGAGGAGCAAATGGGTGAGTCGCTCACGACGACAGTACAAGGCGGTTAGCGAAGTTTTTTTAAGAATTCAGATCTATCTCTCAGTTCAGGAACATCCATTTCAGTTAGTTGCGAGAAAAGATATGGATGATACTTTTGTAACATCGGTTCGATACAACTATACAGCTGCAACGTTTGTAAAAGATCAAAAAATGCATTTTGTTTGATAAAAGAAATTTACAGCATGTAGGTTTTCATTTTTAGGACGAATTCACTGCCATATGCAGCTCCAAACACTTCAAACTTTCTTTGCGCGAGGTCAAAGCGAATAATTTTCTCTTCAGATTGCTGTGGGGTGGAGGAGGGGGGTGCTGGCTGAGACGACAGGTACTGACTCATTTAAAGCTGCCCACTCCCCTCTCCTAGAAAAAAAACAATTAAAAAGCAGAAAAAAAGCAATCCTAAAAAACTGAGTTTCCAAGGTAAAAAGTTTGGCTACTAAACACAGCTTTTCACGCGGTCGTGACACCCGCTTACAGCGAAAATCTAAGTTCCGCACTTGGTCTCCCAGGGGAGGGTGCGGGGAGGAATTAACTTTTTAAAATCTTCCTTGGTTCTTTAAAAACGGCTTGAGATGGTTTTGTGATTGTGACGTCACATACTAAGCACAACACACCACAGTTGACCATTATCTCGAAAACTGTTAGAGATGGAGCGATTTTGAGCTTATTTTCGATCCTTTAGGCTTAAAAGACGCTATGTAAAAGTTACCTCGGTGACTTTGACCTCTTTGGTCATGGTCAAAAACCGGAAACCGGAAGTTGATTATCATCTCGAAAACGGTTAGAGGAAGAATGACTGAGCTTATTTTCGACCAACCGGGATGCACGATTGAGCCTCATGCACAGTTGATCCCGCGCAATCGTGCATGCAACTCATGTACGCACGACTGAGTCCCCTCTAAGAATGCGCCTCATTTCTTTCATGTTTGTGGCATGTTTGCATTGAGTAAACCTTTACTGTCAGCAAAAGTTAATTCTTATACAAACAAATGAAAACATCACGCTCTTTGTTTTATATAAACATATTATATGAAAATGTACCACATTTCTAAGGACTGTGTAACAGAAATAACATTATAACAAAAAATTAGTGGGGAAACACAAGTAGAAAACGTGTAAAAAGTAAAAATAAAATATACGTAACAAATAATACCGAATGTATGTGAATGTAAGTTTAAATAGCAGATCAGTGATCTATTTCAGGAATGAGTATTTTTTAATTTCCAATTGGATAGCAATAATCCCTGTGAGATTGGCAGAATGTGTGATTGACAGGGTCATAAATTGCAATTCAATTTGGACTCGAAAATTTTGAAACTAATTGTCATGCAATTCACTGAGATCTGTAATCCGTGTGATCTTTTTAATCTCAGTATTAAAAACGTTACTAGCCTGTACGAACACCTGAGATCTTTACTGGTTGTGAATCCATTAATCAATCCATTAGATCATACAATATGATGTTCCTCTTGAAAGGGATCAAGGCTTGTTTGATGTTCAGTTATTCATGCAAACAGAACTTAAGAAAACTTTAAAATAGCCCGATAAGTAAAAAGCTAGTGGTAGAACTTTACTCATACTTACCCCCTATGAAAGATCATTGGATAAAAAGGCTTATTAACCCCCAATGGTGATGGTGTGCTCCAGTTTATTTAAAGGATTTTGCATTTCCCTACATATTTTCCCTATGCACAGTTGCCTCCTCCATGTTTGAGAACCCCTCTCTCGTTGTAAAGGGATATATAGCAAAAGGGCGCATCTGTGCATACCACACCTGTTACCGGCTCAAAAGATGTCACGTACGAGGTACCTCGGTGACCTTGACTTTCTGAGTCATGATCAAGGTAAAAACACGGCTCAAAAGATGCTATGTAAGAGGTACCTCGGTGACCTTGACCTCTCGATCATGGTCAATGCCAAATGCCAAATACTGAGCAATATCTCGAAATCGGTTACAGATAGAACGACTTTGAACTCATTTTCAATCCTTTCGACCTAAGAGACGGCCCGTAAAAGGTACCTCGGTGACCTTGTCCTCCTTGTTCGTGGTCAATATCAGAAACCAAAGGTTGACCATTAGCTCGAAAACGGTTAGAGATGGAGCGACTCTGTGCTTATTTTCGACCCTTTGGACCTAAAAGGCCATATGTAAGAGGTACCTTAGTGGCCATGATCTGCTGATTCATGATCAATTCTGAATTTTAAGAGTACAGAGTAGTATTTTCTGTGGCCGCAAGTGTAATTTCCGCTACTCTGTCGCGAAAACTGTCTAGGTTAAAGTTAGAATTGTCAAAAACATACAGATCTATAGCTAGTTATTCGGCTTATCCAACCGTTGTAATTTAGAAATCCTGTAATGGCCCGTAAAGTCTTCTGTATTACTTTCGTCGATTGTTAACTCCCTCCCTCTCTCTCCTTTTTTGGGGGGTACGGACAAAATGGCAACGGACATAATGGCAGCGGACATAATGGCAACGGACAAAATGGCAAGCGGACATAATGGCAACGGACATAATGGCAAGCGGGCATAATGGCAAGCGGACATAATGGCAAAGTGGCAAAGCGGACAAAATGGCAACTTAAGAAAAAATGAAATAAAAATGAATGAAAAAATGTTCGATTAACCGCATTATAGCCTTCCTAATTTTTGTATTCAATCGACGAGTTGATTGATCAGAGGACTGATTGATAAGTTAACGGGTTTGTTTCAAGTCTCATAAAAGTAAAACTATCCAGATAGATGAAAAATAATAGTGAAGGTTCCCGGTGGGGCAGTGCGCCGGTGGGGCAGTCATCCTGCGTTCCCTACGTTTCTACTTGAGCAGGCCACAACATTCGGGGAAAACCTCGGGGAAATGTTCCACAGCAGTAAATGAGAACTGTGAACTGATTGGTTAAGTGACTATCTAAATAGATGCATTACAATGAATTCAATTATGTTTATTTATGAAGTCATTAAATGCCATTGCGTTGAATAAAAAGTTCAGTTGAAATATCGTCTTTTTTATTTCAGTTGCCATTTTGTCTGCCCTGGCACTTTGCCATTATGTCCGCTTGCCATTATGCCCGCTTGCTATTATGTCCGTTGCCATTATATCCGCTTGCCATTATGTCCGTTGCCATTATATCCCTTGCCATTTTGTCCGTTGCCATTTTGTCCTACAACCTTTTTTGGCACGGTTCGGGAAAATGCAGATTTAGATTCAGAGAAAATAAACTTTTTGAATTGTCAAACTTAAGTGATCTTTCAAGTTACTTTTATTTTTCTCTGATATTCTTTCAAATAAATCGCTTTTATAGGATGTTTCTGATTTCAGCAGTTTTCTTGTTTTTTTTATCATTCACATTAATCCATTAGAAGTTTAGACTGGCTCAGAAGAAGCGAGGTGCGGCTCTAGTCTTGAGTTTCTGTCGTAACATGTAAAATGTAAAAAGTATGAAATGCTGGGAGGGGGGGGGGGGTGGAACGCTGTTTTCAAACTTGATATCTTATTTAGTTATTATTATTATTGATTATAAATAAATCAATATATGTTGAAATGCATTAAAAATAATTAAGTGCATTGAAAGATTTTTAATGTGATTAATTTATCATTTGTGCACTATAAAATGTTGCCAGGCGCATTGAGACAATAAGTACGACCTGTCGTCACGGCACAAGTTTTAAAATCTTCCTTCATTGCGGAGTTAATGTTGACATTAATTAGCGATACCTTTGACCCCTTGTCCAATCCTTGTATTTTTTTTACACGCCAGTCGTCATTGAGTGATATTTTGGAACTACTATCAATGACTGTCATAGGCAAAGGTTCTAAACCTTCCCCGAGGGTCGGTGCCGCGCTGGTTTTGTGAAGGGGCTTGATCGCCAAACTGCTCCCCTCCCACTTCTAAAATGGAGCTGCTCCGGCAGTTATTGCTGATGCTTACATGTGGGAACCAAGCTGGTGAAGTCTGCTGGACGAAATCCTCGCCATTCGTTCTCTGCTGCTGTAGCGGTTACCAGTCCGAGTATTAATCACCAGCGACGCTGCTCAACCTCACTGTGGAGCAAACGCTGAAAGATCGAACCTGTAACGGCCACATAAGTGAAAGAATTGGATCGTAAAACTGTCACAGATAGGTATATCCAAAACTGAATTAATGATATCACAAATTAAGTTTCTGATATAACTGTTCAAATTCTTACTATAAAACGTTAATTAACGATATGGCTAAACACAAAAATCTGAAAAGCGCATTCCGCAAATAGCTAAGGGGTGGGATAGGGAGTGCTTGTTGAAAAAAGGCCGGTCCCTCACGCAACAAGTTAAAGGTTTTCAAATTTATTATGTACTAGTACGCCGTGCGTGAAACAATGAAAGAAAAAACGAAAAGTGCGGTATTTTCGAACACGTATTGCACCCCGCCTTCTTTTTGAACTTGCTTTCCAGATATCAGTTTTTCCTCTGTTTTTCTCCCGCTTTCCGCCTTGGACAACGAAGCGAAAATTGGGTTAGTTACTGACTAAAGTTACAGTGTTCACATTTATCACCTTTTTCAACTAAGCCAAACTTACCCAACCAAGCATATTTTTAAAATTGACTAGCAAAAACAGGGCCAGCGAGAGTCCACACTAGGCGCATAACTCATACCGCCGAGCACCAAGCATGTGCAGGGAGTAAAACAGCTCGTTATAAACTATAAAAATAAGACAAAATATAACTGAAGGGAGGCATACAGTCGAAGTAATACGTCAATCTATACGTGAAGAATCAAATTTTTGGCCTTTAGCCCCTTCGAGGTCGCTCCCTAACGGTATGTAAGGATTGCCCCCAGTAAACATTGCGACGTTAGATGAACGTTGGATAGACATCACATCCGATTTCGGATCATGTTTTGGTTGTTTGTGGTTCTTTAGAAGTCGAAACAACGTCTGCTTTCCTACCTTAGATAGAATTTCGAAGTTTATCAAGTCAGACAACGCAGTATAGACGTCGGGAAAGCGATGTTGTATAGACTTTGTGGAAATATTAATCTAGAATCGCCACCTTGGCAGCCACAATCATAGTGTAGTCACACCTCCGTCATAGTCTAGAATCGCCATCTTGGCAGCCACAACCATTGCGTGGTCATCCCTCCGCTATAATGTGGTCATCCCTCCGTCATAGTGTGGTCACCCCTCCGTCATGGTGCCCCCACCATTGGGCCATCTGGTCACGCAATACAGTAGGTGTCACTCTTCAGATTTCTATGAATATTTCTCAAAAGTAGGTGTGGAAAAACTTGCACGTTCTTAAATTTCTTATATTTGACGTTCTCATTTTTTTTGGTTTTTTTTTTTTTTGGGGGGGGAGGGGTAGCGAGTCCGATGTATAGTCAAAGTTGCACCAAAGACGTTGATTTACGTCGGAGAAACTTTCGTTTAGGTTGCGACCAAAAGCAACATATAAATAACGTTACTTTACCATCGTCTGTTCCACTTTGAGTCTAAGGCGTTGGTAAGACATTGATCTTTGGTCGCGACTAATCGCAACCAAAGCACAGCAGAGTTAATGTTGTTTGGTCGGATGGCGGTCGCAACCTTATCAGCGTTGGATCGGCCTTAAATGTTTACTGCGCATACAGCTGTGCATAAGTGAATTCTAAAGAGATTTACTCAGATTCTAGATATTTTAATTACATATGAGGCATCTAAAATTATTTGAATACGGCTGTGTCTCCAAATCTACGAATAATTTAGATGCCTGAAATTATTTACAGGCATCTGAAAAATAATGGATATTTTACATTGCGTAGAGATGTTAAAGGTTTTTGATAAACATGAAACCGGTATTCCCTATGGAAGAAATTAATAGTATTTCAATTTTTTTAAAACACTTAAATTTGAGCTGTTAGATAATAGGTAATAGTTAAAAAAATCAGAACATATGCTTCAAACCACTACCGCCCCCTCTCCCTCTCCCACTCCCCCCCCCCCCCCCACACACACACACATAGAAGATTAGACACCTGGCAAAGAAACTATACAGTTTACTCCACCTTTTTTACTGTTTGATATGCCATGAATGTAAACTTTTCGTAAAATGTTAGTGACTGGCTACTATTCAGCACTTTCTGCACAAGCCACATCTGTTTTACAGCTAATATTTTCTTTATCCACTTTCAGGGAAATAAAAATCCATTTCTTTTAACAGTTAAACAAAAGAATTAAGTATACATTATCCGATTCCGGTCCGTTCTTCTCCGGTCCGCAGCGTAGTCGGTGAGGTGTACTCACATTGGTCGCAGCGTTGTTTCACTTCATGACGGCTCAAATATCCGCATCAGTGTCTATTTTGGATGAGGTGGCACAGACCGGCATCACTTTCAAATTAATTCAGTCACTGCCAAGTATTATATTTCTTGGGCTGTTGCAATTTAATACTATTCTCGTTATTACACTGAAGGGGTGCTAGGAAGGAGTACAATTATTATAATTTTCAGTTGGCAGATCAGAATCATTATGACGAAGAAATATCCCGCCCTGAGGGAAACAAGAGCATCGCTGTTTGACCGGTCTGTATGCCTCCGCTTATTGCACATACAGTTTATTGCATTCGCACGATGCGATGCGGTAAACGGTAATATGTCCGCTCCCTCGGGTGAAGAGCCCCACCACCATATTTGCCAGTGATCTCACACCTTTTGCTTAGACATGGGACAATAATTGGTAAACATTTATTACCCCTCACCCACACGGTAAAGAGCCTCCTTCCCCAATGTGACATCGAAGTGAAGAACTCCCTCTGATGTTATACTTCCTTGGGTGTCTGTCTCCTTCCCTAATTATGATCTCGAGATTAAGGACCACTGACTACTCAGATAATTATGACCTGGAGAGGCACTTTCGAAATATAAATGACTAAAAGTAATTGCAAGTCAGTCATACTTCTATCAAACAGTTGAAAATCTTTGATATATTTGCACATTAAATGTGTTTTTGAGTTACATCAATCGTAGTAAACAAGGTGTCTACTTTTCTTTTGAAAATCTGGCCCTTAAAATGTAGCAAAAGTAAATAAGGCAACGGAGGCGCAGATTACCTGGATGCGAACTGGGCGAGGGGGTGGGGGGGGGGGGAGTCTCTCTGTTGCGTGATGTCAAGGGAAACAGAGGTTAACTCCTTGATGTTCATGCGCTGTGAGCTGGGCGACGCACATCCAGTGACTGAGTACATCCAGCTGATCTCTTGGAGACCAGGGCGGCGCCCGCGACTTCCGTGTCTGTGTCTCTAACGATATGCAGAGCAGGTTCGGCCACGACTTTCTCCATGGCGAAGTTGCACGTACCAGGATCTGCAAAGCGATCGTTGCGAGGCTGTAGCGCGGATCGCAGTGGTCAGCGCAATGATGCAGCATGGAAAGGGGCGTGCGGCGTGGATGAGCTGATCCAGCTGAGCTTATGGAGTAATCCGGCAAACACTTTGGGTTATACAGTGGAAGATTCTAACGCTTAGGGAAGCCCCGAACGGGAGGTGCATGTCGATCGTATATGTGTAGTGCGAATAATCCTCGAAAGTCGACTTCAGGCCCGTTGATAGTAGCAAGAACGGACTGAGACTGACGTGGCGATCAGCTGATTTTAGGTCGACCTTACACACATAGGAGCCCTGTCCCGTCAAGGCTACTGCTGCGTCGACGGACGTAAATGTGGGTTTGTTGGGAGAAGTGAAACTGTTGAGTGACTGGCCATCGAGCTGATACCAATCGTGGATTAGTCGCCGCCGTACTTCGGAACCGAAGCGATCGAAGACACGATGGCTGCTTTCTACTGCAGAATCCTGTTTCATCCAGTTTCATCCTCCACTTTATCCCTGAATTTGCTTCTTTCCGCAGCACGGCTATTAGCTGCCTCACTTTTTTTTAATTTGGTCCGTGTTTACTTTTACATTATTAAACCCGTTTAAAAAGCCCGACTGAAATAAATTCTTTGTCCTGATCGTTATCTAAAAGTTGCTCCCAATTTGTGAATTTTGGCATTAATAGTGATGAATTTGGTTTTAAGAATAGCAAAACATTTTTTGAGCTCAAGAAATGCTTCATTTATGTGTAGTACAAATTTAAAAGGAATATTCTGCATACGAGTGTCAGTCATTTTTTTCTTTCAGAGACATTTACTTCTGAATTTTAGATATCAAAAATAGATTCTGATATTTTGATATAAAATAATTATCAAAAAAAATATAAATATAAATTAAAAGTCTCATTCTGAAAAAGATACCTAAATAATTTTTTGATGTCAACAAAAAGAAAATAAGTTAGTGAGCTGACAATTGAGATTTTGCTATCAAACATTTATTTTTGTTACCAAGAATTGAACTTTTGATCCCTGGCCCATTTAGATATCTATGAAATTATTTTTGATATCACCAAATATTTTTCATATCTCCAATTGATATCACCAAATATTTTTCATATCTCCAATAACTGATTATCAACAAATTTTATTTTTTGAGATTAAAAATATATTTAGGGATATAAACAATATTTTTAGATCTACAATTTATTTAGATATATCAATGCAAAAATGGTATTCCATATTTTTTTCATCCTTAAGTTTAATTTAGCTTTCGGTAGCAAAATTGTTTTATGGTTGAATTTTCTTCATATGTGTATTCTTTTTTCTCAAATTAAAGGTATATGTTGTGCTGCAAAAGAAAATGGAATTTCGTAGCAAAGGGTCAGCAATTTGAAAAAATGTTATTATGGGTCAGCCAAATATTAAGTATTCGCATAGACCTTTAAAGACACTTCAGTGCACGTTTAACCTATGGTTAAAAAGTGATATTCAGATTGTATCACTAGAACTCGCCTTCAAACTTTAGTCTGGGATTAGATAAGATGCGTTTAGAGACAGCCGTCATTGGCTTAAGTGGAAAAAGGCGCCTGTATAATGTTTTCGGGGAGAATGGATTGCTGTTTCCAGATGAAGTGTATAATTTTCGATAACTATGACTGAATTTCAGGTAATCCTGAATGAATTTTAGCTGTCTGAAATTCTTTCAAAGATGTCTCTTATGAATTGTAAATAAATTTGAAGGTATGTGTAAATATCTAATATTTTATATCTATGGTGGCTGCAACTACATCTGAAGATCAATAGAATTATCTAAAATTTATTTAGAGATATAAAATTAAAGTTAAGATTCAAAGGATGAATTAGTGACACATGAAACCATTAAAAAGTGGGAGAAAATTAATAAATAAAAATAGTTGAAATACATCTTTGACTGTATTCTAGATATCCTCCACTTGAATTTTACATATCCATAATGGACTGTAGTTCAGGAAGAAAAATAGTCTTGCTTTTTACCCATTTGTTAAATTGACCCGGCCAGCCATCTTTTTTCATTCTTTTTGAAAACTACACTAAGCCGGTGTGCAGGATACCTTGGTCCCCGGAAATCTTGCCCCCCCCCCCCCTATGACTAAGATATTACTTGACAATACTTAGGAATGAAAATCACAAGATCTGTTCATTTCGAATATAAACCAACCTTGCACTCCAGTTTATGAAATCTAGGGCTGTAATCTGAAGTATTCTGGTACAGGGATTTTGTTTTATTTCTTCTTTTTGCACGATGCTGGTCGTATTTACTGTTCAAGTTTCAATGTAGTGAGAAATAAACTATATAAAATGAGTTCTCTCTTGTTTTGTATTAACACAGGACCAAAATATCCTAGACAAACATGGTTTCCATAGGGTCGGGGGAAGCAAGTTATCCTAGAGTTGGGGCTAGATGTCCGAGCTAGACCCGAGGAGCGGGGACAAGATATATTGTTACACCGGTGAAGAACTTTTAATCTTTGAAAATTCCGTTGACGTCGCAATGGCCAAGATTCTTTATTTTTTTCTCGCAAAAATATGGTTTAATGGTTTTACACGACATTTATACAAAATAACACTTGTATTATCAATTCATCAGTTACTATTTTGAAGTGCCATTTATTTCAAAATGCCAGTGCCAAATGCCGTCACGCGAAATTCTTTCCCACAATGCCATTTTCAGTACTTTTCTATCATCCGGGTATTTTGTTTCACTTTTAAATTTAGTATGCCCGGCAGGTAGGTGGACAGATTTCTTTCTTTTATTATTTACTTTTTTATGCTACTCCTTTTTTTAAGATTTTAGTTACAACTAAGGGGCACGAGAAGCAAGATTAATTTATTTCTGGTGTTAGATATCTAATATTATTTAGAGATAAAAAACGCGGGGAAGGGGGACAATTTTACAGCCCGATGCGTTATCTACACAGTGCCAGTTTCATTTTAAAAGAGAAGTTTCATAAAAGGGGAGTTCTCTCCGAACTGCATTCAAACAGAAAGATGAAGCTAAAAAATATACACATGCACTTTTCAATGTGAGCCTGTTTAGCATTCGTGCTGTGATTGCTGGAACGTGGGTTCTGGCTGCACCTCTACTCATAAATATATAATGTGCTTAGAGGGGAATTTTTAAATCAAATTTACCACTCCACGTCGATAAATTTGTCAGGGGTGTCCATGTTTGGTTAAAAAGGGATAATACTTAAACTGGAACGCTTTAAAAACTCATGAATACGCAATGGTAACTAGTTTGGATTTGAGACCCCCCCCCCCCCCAACCCGGGCTGTTTCCCAGCAAATTATGCTTTCTCCAGTCTTCACCAATAAGTGAAACACAATGTCAGTTTTGTTGTGCCAACTGAGTAGCAATATCCTGTTGTACTTGAAATCACTTGCTTGCTGCACAGGCTGTAAGTAATATCATTTGCATATAACAATTCATATTTTCTCTTCGGAGGCTCAAGATAGAACACTCCATCAACGATTCGCTGAATGAACAGTCGGTGATGGAGGACAGTGATGTCCCGACCAGCAATCAGGCCAGTACCAGATACGGAATGATTTCATCTTCTTTAGCCTATGACCATACACAGATAGGGTCATATTATCCCATCAAATTTGGCTTTGAGCAAAGTTCTTTTAGTCAACACCTAAAACTTCAAGCAGATATTTCTAATGCACTTTTTTGTTCAAACAAGATAAAATGCAAAAAAAAAAAAAAATCCCGTGCGGTGCTTAACATTTTCAGAAAAAAATTAAAAGCAACTTTTGCCTAGAATCTAGATTATGCAGCATAAATCGTAAAGTGCAGTGGGAATAAAAACAGGCGTCTGTGAGCCTACAGCACGAGGGGTGAGGGTCTTGCCCAGGGTCAGTGTCAAAACCTCAACGTATGCATTGGGCATAAATCTGTGCAAACAAGTCTCCATCCTCGCTTCTTGGAGAAGATACACTGGACTGCGATATCTGTTTATAAGGATTGGGGCGGGGGAGGGTGCTGGAGGTAGGGGCAGGGGGGGGGGGTTATGACGGAGGGCTTAGTTATCAGAAGATTTTCTTGGGACGAATGGGCGGTAAAGCAGATTCCACAGCTGT